>CM067364.1:32143862-32236238 GCA_034401795.1 Chaetoderma sp. LZ-2023a | reverse complement strand
CACGACACGACGATGTTAGCCACCAACAATTTTCAGTCAGATTATTTTAAAAATATCCAGCATTTCCAGAGTTAAACCCCATGGAAAATGTCGTCTGTAGAAATCCAGCAGGCAGACAGTTAATAACAGTTAGAATAAACATAATGAGTTAATCTTCCCTAACTTAACCCTTTAATGGTCAAGGCTCAAGCCCCCCCCCCCCACACACACACACATGGCACCTGCAGTGGTCTTAGGCCATCTCCATTTGCAAGCCAAGAAAAGACTATGTTGTGAAATGTAACCTACATGCTTAGGATAACAGAAAACTATTTTTTGTAAATTTCGGTGGTAAATTTACAAAAAGAACCCTCTTGCTCTGCCAAACATTATGATTTTCTTCACAAATCTTGACCATTAAAGGAAATAATTTTTGTTTGTGGTCTATTGATGCAGATAATGCTACACCGGATTCGTTGTTATTCATCTACAAGCGTTGGCAGACACAATGGGAAGAGGGTGGGGTGTGTGGGGTGGGGGGGGGGGCTGTGTGTGTGTGTGTGTGTGTGAGAGAGAGAAAGTCCTGTGGATCAGTCATCAATAACACGATATTAGTGGGCGCATCGATAATAAAGGTATCATCTTCTATATATTACCTTTTATTATCGCCCATTAACACTAAATCTTTGTTAGTCTCCATATACTACACGGACGCATCTGTTTTGGATAAGGTAATATAGTGGTAATAGAGCGATCCGGTCTGTTACTCAAGTATATGACGGCCTAATCAATTACGTCACTAGTTAGCTGACGGCGCAATCATAATGACGCAAAACACCGTCATGAAAATTCTGGTGGTGGTGTACGAATTGTAAGTCGTTCATGAGTTTACAATTTGATAAAGATTCTGTTGAATGTTTTGAAACTTATTCGAGTGGGACCTGTTGCTGCCATATGCATGCTGCAACAGCCATCAGTCATATTGGTTTCAAAATATTCAAGAGCTTACCTATATAGTTACCTCTGAAGTGAAACCTGGGAGTTCAGGTTTCAAAGCTTGAAATCTATTCCAAGATGTGTAAAAAGGTGGGCGGAACTTAGCTAGAAATGGGCGGGGCATAGCTAGAAATGGATCCCTCCATCTATTTGAACGGTAAATGCTAATCTTGAAGTGTGATAGATACGAGAAATTCTCTGCACGATAACTTTCAGTGTGTGCACGAGAAATTCTCCGCACGGTAACTTTCAGCGTGTGCACAACTCGAGATAATTATTTTAAAGAGAATTTTCATTATCTTTTACTAGGCTTGCGCGATTACGTGATTAAATCGAAAATCGCGATTATGTTTAAAATCGTGAATTTATATGATTAAAATTTAAATAATCGAATAATCGTGAATATTTCTCTATCGCATAAAATATTTCAAAACCTAACTTTCAATTACTTTTTAATGATATCGGTCATGAAAAATGGCATTTTGCTTAGTGAATGGATGTCTATTGGCAGGGCAAGAGGACTCTTTTTGAAAATGTATTACAGGGATGCCTGGTTCGAGAATCGAGCCAGGCATTCCGGTGATACGTTTTCAAAAGTAGTATTCTCTTACCCTGCAAATGAACTTTTCTAAACATCATTGCAATTTTCGTCATTGATATTCCTTTGTTATTTATGGCTTGGTAATTTTTTAATAATCGATCGCGATCCCTCAATGCAATAATCGCACACTCCTACCTTTTACAATATGATATTTGTGCCGGGACTATTGATATATTCTCTAGATAGTAGGCCTACTTTATCACTATAGAAGATTATCATTGACACCACATACATATACAGGTGTAAAGGTTAGCGTAGCCGTGTTAGTCCGCTAATGGTGACGATTTGATTCAAAGGTAGGGGCCTTATTTATGCTGATGAGATTTCACACATAAATGTGCCTCATCAGGTCTAATGAAGCACGTTTATGTGCGAAGTCTCATAAACATAAATTAAGCTGGTCTTAAAAAGTAATGCTTTTAAAACATTATCATTACCGTACCGTAATTATACATTGTTCGTCTTTCAGGATCGACATAGAGAACTGTTCCATTTCAGATAGATCATAAGCACCATCTAGATGGTATTTTCCCCAAACATATTGATCAGCTTCTTCCATCTTATATCCGCGCTGACTGATTGGGTGGAACAGAAAAGACGTTATTAGCTTGCTTGAACTTCATCGTGCAAGATGGACGTAAACTCTTTGCCAACTAGTTCAGCTATGAGTCCATTGAATGAGACTGATATGGAGATCAATAGGTGGAATATAAATATACCAAGCTATTTGTTCAGAGAGATACCGGCAGTCTTCGATGTCGTAGGTACTATACTAAATATAACTATCATAATATATTTTATTAAGTCTAAAAGATACCTGACACCTTTATTCACCATCCTAACAAGCTTAGCTGTTATGGATGCTTGTGTCTGTCTTGGGGCGGCGATGAATATCTTAATATTTCCGACAGTAATAGCACCAAAAGCAGGATTCATATGTATGCTAGCTGCGTTTGTGGCTCTTACCGGTATAATCGGCAGCGAATACCATCTCATCTTCTTCGCGGGACTACGACTTTATCAAGTTGTGTTGCCGCTGAAAGCCAGGGCATCGGTGACAGTTGACATGATGGTGAAATACTGTGTCGCTATTGTCGTAATATCCATGGGTAGTGGTTTGGTTTTCGCCGCATATTGGCGGTCATTAGCAACAGTTATTGACGGAGAAGAAATTACAACGTGCGTTTTTATTGGTGACACTTATTCCAAAGACATGGCATTTATGATTGCACTTACCATTGTACCGTGTGTCACAATATTCCTCATTCACGTGATGAAATATTTCGCCTATGTAAGATCGAAAGGTTTGGTGGAAACTGAACAAGAACGAAAGAGCCCAGATGCCCATGTCATTGTCATTGTAATAGCCCTATTCTATATATGTTGGGTGCCTGCTTTAACATATCTTATAATACAACATACAAGTATTGACGAATATACATTTGGTGGAGATAATTTATATTTGGTTCTGATGCACGTGATGTTCGCTAACAGCATTATGAACCCAATCGTGTACGTACTAGCCATGAAATCAATTCGTGATGACGTAATTAAGGTATTCTGCTTCAAAAAGCAGAAATTCTCAAGGTAGATGCATCAAGTTACAATGAGGCGAATAAAGCTCTTGTAAATTGGCAGTTAGTAACTTTCACTTTAAGATAATACAACCCGAATACTCTTGATTTTTAATAATATATCCATCTGGCTCAATTATACACAGAATTAATTAGAATAAAACTGCGTCTAATAGGCAGGTTAATCAGCTGTCATATCGGGACATCCGGAAGCCAGCCCGCGCCCGGCGTCATTCTAGATAAAATGTGGCTTCCAATTACACCTCGTGTTTTTTTCTATTTCAATTTATCAAGTTCTTTGTGAATTTAGTGTCAGATTTTGTGCCGATTCGTGACCATGGATACTTTACCTGGAAAGCGCCCTCTGATGACGCAATGGATGTACTTGCTCATCGTGTGTCTATGCACATTAATAAGGAGGTGTCACGCCAGTGACAGCTATTTCCCTGATTCCGTCGTATTTTGTCGGTTTGAACGGCAAATGCTTGCCAGTTTCCAAAGATTCAAGTGCTATTCATTTAATAAATGCTACATGTAAAAGAGACCTATGTACCTCTCTCCTTTGGACCGGCCTCACACTTAAAGATATGCTAATCTCATCTCAAATGTTGTTTAGCACCGATAGATTATGGTTTAGAGATTCCATATCATTCATATTCTGTCGCATTCCCGTATCCGTATCACACGTATCTGCTTTCCAATACAGCGTAAATGTTGAACAGTGATCGCTACCATTTTGTCTCCTCAAGCGACAGTGTGTGATGTCATGTAAGTGTCAATACATTACATTCTTTATTATGTAATACTCATCTCTGGCAGCACAACTTCTAGTCAAATTAGTCTCAAAATATTCAACAAATTACCTCTATGATTGCTTTTATACCACATTGCCAAACTAAAGCTGACACCTCTATGCCTGAGGGCATATACTGAGGCAGACGTGCTAGGGTTTTTTTGCTTGGTTGAAGGGTAAATCATGACATCCATCATAGGCTGTAGAAATATATCAAGATTTAGCTATTAAAGCATGAATACATTTCGTTGTCGACAGGATAAAACAGCTCAAATTTCAGGGATGGATTATGTGTGGCAAATTCTATCACATGGCTGGTTAGTATAAGGTAAGCTTTCCTTTAAATCAGCTGCTTTTCTCATGCATACATCTCCAATTCATGGTAGCTTATTTCCAGTACATATCAGGTAGGGAGGCTGTAGGAGGGCTTCTCTAGATTTATCTTTTGATCCTTGCTCCTCGTTCTAGGTAACGTATTGAGATTCTGGACTACCTATATAACGCACATTCTCTATAGGTCATTCCTAGTATAGCTGCACATTTTCTTTCATTTCGAAAATAGATAAACACTAAGACTCTAGGTATAATCTCTATATGTCGTTTGTGAAAGTTATTCCGGACTGTCCGTCCTGCCACAACTTTATCAAAGCTCGTTTTATGAACCAGGCGTCAATTCAGGTGCAGCACGTGGGACCTTGATAATAAGTGTGAAACCTGTGATCAGTGGTCACACGAGCTACTCTTGGAGTTTCTAATTCTCCTGAAGCAGGATAAAATTAATGAAAACTTATGAAAGAGTGTTTAGTCAACCTAGCTTGCTGGCTTCCGTGGAACAGCTTTGAGACCCCGACTCGTTGAGATGTCGCAGGTTGCCAGTGAGGAGGACTGGCGTGATGCCTGCCAATGGCTGGTAGACATTAAGCCAGGGCTCCTGGTAGATCTGTTGTCCGCCTCACCGTTTCCAAGTTCGTGGCTGCAGGGTAAGCAGATGATTGATGCCATGTCATCTCTGCCATACACGGAACATGTTGTGGACATGGCCAGCAGGCAGAAAATACCTTCAAAACTAAATGCAAACTTGGGAATGCTCTCCGTGAGGCGGCAAGGTGGTGCCATATTGATTCCGATCAGCTCGGTCAATATGGTGCAATTCCTAAGCCATGCATCAATACTGCGTGGCTTTGGGACAAGAGACGCGGCCTGGTTCCCGGCCTGACATGGGTATACTATGCCCACATGCCATGAACGCAGTAGATTCCATAATGTGTGATTCAGAGGAGAGCATACGAGGTGCGATTTCTGCACTCTCACAAAACTCTCATATGCTACAAGGGGTGGTAGCAGCCTCTGCCCCATGTGCCATCGCCAATTTCAGTCCAGAGAGCAGTACAGGATGGCATTACGCTCTCTCTGGACTGTTGATGCGGTCAATCACCAGATCATTTAGGGCGAGGCGCAAGTTGGCCCTTGACAACTTCAGTCCATCCCAAGAACTTATTAATAGGCTCCTTTGGACACCTTTTGTCGGTTCTGATCTCTGTGTGGGTGACGGATGCTACCACCTCAATAAGACTGTAAATCTGGTGAACAACCAACCACAGGGCTCTGCGTGAGGAATGTGATGTTCTCTGACGTGATCGCGTTTGTGCAGGGCACCTTGCTCCTCGTGTGCAGCAGCCTCGAGGAGGTGACCGTGTCAAGGGCCAACCTCCCATGTCAAGGCCATGCCAGCACATACCAGCAGCAGGGGGGGGGGGGGCAGGCTCCACAACCCCATCCTGCCAGGCAACCCTCATCTCATGGTGTGTGTGGCGGCGCCAGGTGTGGGCACGAATCTGGATGTGGAACCGTGCCTGAGGGTGTGGTTCCCACGAGGACCATGGCGCTGCCAGGGAAGCTCTGTAAACAGTACAGCTGTTGGATTACTCACCTCAATCTCAGCTCCTAGATTAACTTGTGAGAAGCCGCCTGGCCATACACGTCCAAGAGTGGAAGCGGCTAGCACAGGACTGCTTAGTCTTGCAGTGGCTTTCACTTGGGTATCATCCCGACGGGATATCCAATCAGCTGGATATCAGCTAACACTGCTTCTGTCTCCGGTTCCTGTCTGGACTCCCATTCCAAAATGAGAAAGATCAGCGGTTGTATTTTCAAGAAAAAATTCAATGCCTCATATTGGAACACTGATGGGTGGAGACCGATTCTCAACATAAAGCCACTCAACAAATTCATTCATACACTGAATTTCAAAATGGAAACAGTAAAATCGGTGCTGGCAGGTTTGAGAAAAGGAATATGGACAGCATCTATAAATCTGAAGGATACTTATTTCCATATTCCAATAGCGATGAGGTTCACGAGGTACCTGAGATTCAAATTCCATGGTTGCTAATATGATTTCAACGTCCCCAGTTCAGTATTTCAGTGGTTCCTCATGTTTTCACCAGAGTAGTCCTTGCTATTACAGCATACATCTGGAGAATGTAGCAGTCCACAAGTAGATAGACGACTGGCTGTCGAAAGTACACACAAGACAGTGTTTATCAGCCAATCTGGAGATAGGTGTCCAAATTGTGATAGATCTAGGCTAGATAGTAAATTACCAGATATCACATCTGGTGCCATCTCAGACGTCTATTTAACAGGACATGTTCTTCGATCTAGGGAAAGGATACGCCTATCCGTCTTAGGAAAGTGTGCAATCTCTCATTTCCATAATTCAGCTAGCGTGCACCCGTCGCTATGTGATGGCATGGGCTTGCTTGAGAATGTTGGGTTTGATGATTTCTCTGGAGCCGGTCATTCAACAGGCGGCCTTGAAAAGGAATCCTATTCAGCTTTTCCCCATGCCACAGTGTAACCAGGTGCCTTCAAGGGTACCAGTATTGGAACATCTTGTTCACCACCTTCAGTGGTAGATGGAAAGAGGAAACCTCCTACCAGGAGTGATATTGTCTCCTCTCCCATCTTCAGATCACGCTTTTCACCAATGCGACGACGGAGGGATGGGGAGCTTGCCTGGAAGATTAAACTACATCGGGGCTTTGGACTCTGGATCAGTCTCAAGAACACACCACCCTGCTAGAAATGAGAGCAGCCAGCTTTGCTCTGGAACACTTCCACAAGGAAGTACAGGGTAATATTGTTCTGACTCGATCAGACAACTGGCTCGATCGGACAACTACGTTATAAACTATGTAATGACACCATTTCTCTATGGCTGCCCTAAATTGAACCCCATGGCATGCTTCCAAGGACGCAATTTCAAGGTGGATTCTGGAAACTATCTAATTTTGTCACAAATCCGCCACTGGTAGGCAAGTAGATTTGGCCAAGGCTGACATTGTCTGTGGTGTAGTAGATTCCACGGGTCTTCTCAATGGAGTGCCTGTGGATGATATTATGACGGCAGCCCAGTGAAATTGTGAGTCTAGTTTTACCAACCGTGATCAATGTGACATAAATAACCCCCTTGCTTCAGCAAGTCTGTAACATTGACACTTTTAAGAATAAAATCCACTGATCACATGTGTTACACCTACGATCAAGGAGCACTCCCACGAACGTGCCACACATCTTCACATAAAGCATGGATATATGAAAATATCTTCATTTATCAAACAAGGTCAATCCGATGTTTGTGGTGTTCTGTTTGCCAAGTATTAGTCCTTAATCTGGTGATGGTACGTCTGACTACGTCTCTATTCCCACGGAATTCTCTTACGAGTTATGGGTACATCAAGAGTATTCGGGATGGTAAGTATACTCTTGAAGTGAAATAAAGAAAATCTAGAATTTATCTTTTCACGAAAGAGTCGATAGCCATCCTGAAATCACCCGACATCTCCACCCCACATGCACTGGATGCATGCTTCTGGATGCGCCGATCTGACAACTGATTAACCTGTCTATTAGGGGTAGTTTTATTGCATTTAATTATCTGTATATTTGAGCCAGTTGGATGTATTATTATATATCAAGAGTATTCGGGATGGTAAGTATCAACTCTCTCAAGAAAAAGGTAAATCCTAGATTTTCTTTGATTAGCCAACATATGCAATATTAAGAAAATCTGGTTCAAACTGGGTCGCTATATTTAATAGTAGTTGACTCGCACATCTGTCTATGAAAGGTGTTGGTAACCATATTAGTATGGCATGCAGCCAAATGGGATTTGCTTACTGAACTTTGGGATTGTGTATATAGTTTTTTTGATTGATTTGTATAATCGTACAGTGGTTACAATATACACGATGACAGTCATCTTGCAAATCAGGTAGAACCCACATACTGATCAAGAAATAAATATATAGTAAATCTGATTACATATAGACTGATGTGTATAATATGATTCTCACATTATTTTCAAGACACTTCTATCATGATCTGGATTGAAAGTAATGAATCATTTTATACACATCAGTTAATGGACCGTTCCACTGTATCCATCCATCATATGACGTCATAATCAACTATGTGAATGTAGAATGACATCATAATGAATGACATCATGAATGACGTAGATAGGTAGGCGCTACGTCACGAACACATATTTGAAGACGGACTATGTGTTGTTGTACGAATTGTATGTCTTTACTATTTAATAAATAGTCAGTTGATTATTTTGAAACTAATTTGACTGGGCGCTGTTGCTGCTAGGCAGCAACAGCACCCAGTCAAATTAGTTACAAAATATTCAACAACATACCTGTAAAGTTTTCAGGAAATTGATAGATAGTTAGGACATTCGGGGATCGATCAATCCCAACACGGCGAAGTCTGGGTGGAGCTTAGCTAGAGGTGGGCGGGGCATATCTAAAACTTGGAAGGTCCATTAATATAATCAGATTTACCATATATTTATTTCCTGGTCGGTATATGGTTTCTACCTGATTAACAAGATGGCTGTCGCTATTTGCATTGTGACAAATCACAGAACAGGTTCGAGGCGTGATTATTAGGTCTAGCATTCTATTTAACATTTCATAATGATGGGAAATATACTATGGCTGTTAAAGTCCTTTATGTGAGTGGCTATCATTTACCAACAAAACCAGTTTTCCTAGCCGTTCTGTATATGTCACTTCGTCATCTCCGATATCAACTTTATATAGCAACGGGTATTTCTACACTACCGCACTTTCTACACTCTGTGGTTCCATGATGTCCAGAAACGAAATAAGGTCGTTACTTTCTGGCATCAACTATCACATAGCCAATCAATAAAGACTTCCTCCACTCATACAACTCACATCTTACACTTTCTGCACTCATTGTTACATTCTGGTAGCAGCCTGTACTGTACTATCGGCACAAAATAGTGCAGGTACCAGCACGAGTACTACACGGGGTGCCATTCTTGCACCGACATCTGATAAGACGCATGATAAACACTTGGGCGTGTTTTGCGTTAACTGGAAGAGACTTTGGTTAGAGTATTTTCATCGTTGTGTTCTTTGTCCAGGCATACAATTCCGGATCTAGTTCTGGTTGATTCTGATCTTCGGATGAACACCACACAATGGCTTGGTGATCGCCACTTTTAACATTCTCTGCAAATCTGCCTGATTGGTTGGAGGAAGACAGCACAGTTTGGGCGGTAATGATGAGGCTTGCCCTGTTTTGGATAGTCATACAGTTCAACGTGTTCCAAATATTGACTCTAAAACTGTGTCCATAACAAGCTGATATACACGAGGTGGCTTGCAGTCACATATCCGATCGGAGTGTCCATTATGCTACGAAGTGACAGCGACTCGCAGTACCTTTAGAGCCGCCAATTTTGCTTATCCCATAGTAACAGGTTATAGTGCCACACCAAGTAAGCATGTGTGCCTACAGGATATTATTAACTATACATGCATGCTTCTTTATTGTTTTGCTAATGTTAATGACGGCTTTGTCCTTGATTACTGATTCTGTAGTAACAGAATTCTGTCAGATTTTCTGTGTGGTACTAATGCATAAGTAGTATACAGATATCCGTGTCATCCAAGACAACCCGGTAACTCACTTCTCTCATTGGTTCGGGCACGCATCATTAACTGCTGAACAAGGATATTATATCATTGGTCTGCTTCTTTGTGTGTTGTTGCCAGATGTGTTCTTCTGGCTGCTACACTCCCATTGCCCACCTCGACTGGATAGAGTAGGGTAGAATGTTCACAACAAGGCCTATTAACTGCTTCCTATTTTCAGACACTGTCAATACTATTTTCTGTGGTGTTAACTCGCAGTTCAATTATAACCGGTGGACTCGGCTTGCTCCAGTAAACCTTGCACTTCTCGTAACGCTCTTAGTACCGATCGAATACTAGGTGTACACCCACATCTTCAATCTCTTTGCAATTGCATATTTCAAGTTTGTCGCATTCACGGGCCAAGGGATAGCCCCGAGTAGTGTCATTTATGATGAAGACGGCAATGTTACTACACGTCCTCGCGGATACCAAAACATGGAGGTCTCATTTCCGCTGTTGAGTTGAACATTGACATTGGCACTGATGAGAATTCGTGTGAAAGGGCATCCTTGATATTAACTTCACAGCATCAGGCTGACTCGAGTAAATTCACACATTTCTTTGTTACTACAATGGTACCATTTTTGTGGATGGTTCCAGGTAAATTATCTGAAAATTTCTGCCCAAACTCATTCATCTGATCGAGCCTTATTTGCACGACATCTAGGATATTGACTGCAGAGGTTCCATATTCTACCGTCACTCGTTCAGTCATATGACCTCTATGCGAAACTATTGATAAATATATAATGTAATGGCCCATCTTTATCGAAGCGCCACCCACACCTCACTCGTGTTTGGATCGAAATCTGAACTCCCTGACAATCATTTGCCAGAAAACTATACAGGTAAGCTGTTGAATATTTTGAAACTAACTTGACTGGGCGCTGTTGATGCCTAAGCGCCCGGCTAAATTAATTTCAAAATATTCAACAGAATGTTTATTAAATCGGTAAAGACATACAATTCGTGCAATGTGTCGGACTATTAAGTGTTAAAGACGGTCTATATCTATCCATTCATGACGTCATGATTATGACGTCATCCTACACGCCACGTACGTCGTTGATTATGACGTCAAATGGCGTCATATGATAGATGGATACACTTGGAAAGGTCCATTGTGATTTGTCTGTCCACTGAATGCACATTAACAATACTACTATAATATTTTGTATAGTAATACTTTAATACTTTGAAACAAATCTTTATACTTAACACTCTGGATTAATTGCTAATTCATAGCGAAATGCATTGTTGGTGATTGTCTGCTGTTCTTGATCCTTAACCGTCTGACTGTTGAGTTTTTGCAGAGGACATATTCCAGGCAGGTATTATATCTCTGGACCTGCTAAATATTTTGAAAGCAAATTGACTGAAAGTTGTTGGTGGCTTTAAGCATCGCGTGCGCATCCCATGCGCGTAACCGGCAGCAGATACAATGACGCATGCTGCTGCAGTGTTCTCGCCACCGCCGCCGATCCGCCAGCAGCATCAAGCAGCCCGTGGCGTTAGATCACCGCTTCGCGGCCCACCGAACCGCGACCACTCCAGGTGTTCCATATTCTCGCGTTACTTACCAATATTACAATAAAATAAATTAATTTTCCCTGTTTGAAATGTTGCTGAGATTTGAAGGTCAGTCCTATTTCCCCAATTATTCACAAAATAGAATCCAATTTTGTGCAGAGGAAAGGTTTTATATAATCTTGGGAAACGCCAGGGTAGGTGGTTGTATTTCAGAGAGGCTGACCATATTCTCGCGGTAAACGAAGAACATTATCTACGGTGGACCAGCAGAGTCAGAACATAGATAAAATCTCAAGAATAGTTTCCAGGTTAACAGTCTTCTACAAAACATTATTATTTATTTGAAAATCTGTAAAGATCTTGATTCTATCATACCATATATGCAATAGGTCATGCCATGGTTTATTTGTAAGATGGGTGATCGGGAAATCCCTAAAATTATTACATGATAGCGTGTGATGACGTATCGGCTTTCTGAGCTTATTATAAATGGCGACCCTTATTTTTTCTATGCACTTTAATCATCCAGCAGCGAGGCGGAATCTCTGATCACGGGACTTGTCGATGTCGCTGACATAAAAACATTAGCAGGCGACGTATTTCAGTCAGATAGAAAGTTTTATATATTAGTTTTTAGTGAGTTAGTGAGTTTCAAGCATGGTATACGAGCGTATCCTAGAATATCAGCAGGTTTTTGTACATTGTAGCTTTCTATTTTACTCAGAGAGAGGAATTTTGAAAAAAGGTTGTTTGCGAGATCTATGACTTCCTGGTTACATCGTCGCCACAGGAAACAGACGGTAGGGGGCCTTGGGTTTTATTTTGCCTAGCAAAAAAAAAGATTGCCGCGAGAATATGGAACCCGCGAGAATATGAGACGGGTGTATACTGAACAAAAAGGTTTAGTAATTCAGCACATAATGAAATAAATAGAATCTCATGCTGTTATTTGATTGGTTAAGATCAGGGATGGATGATCTGGTATTTCCCTCACGCGAGGGCAATACCACACTGTGCACCCCCCCCCCCCCCCCCCCGCCACCACCACACCCACCCCACCCCACAAGTGTCTCAGTTTCAAAACAGCTATACAGGATAGCTGTTGCATATTTTGAACATAATTTGACTGGGTGCCGTTTCTGCAGCAAGGCTGTGAATCCCGCTTATATAGCAAATTTAATACCGGATAGAGCGATGAATCTATCATAGCTATCAAAACGGTGAATTAATTACCATCAAACTGTTGCATATTTCATTCCCCACCTCCACACACCCCACTTGCTACGCTCGGGAGATACAACGTTTGTGCGTGTGGTAACAGCGTGTACTCACGGCTAAACACTGGCGTGACTAATAATATTGATTTTATCTATCTGCATTATGTCATTGAAATAACATATGCCCATTTCATTCTCACCCGCGTGTCAGTGTCCTTACCTTAACCCTTACCACTATGATGTCAAAATTTCAAATTTTCAAACTAAATTAAAAGATGAGCTGGTGTTCATTCTTTAAAACAAATTTGGTGAAAGATGTTGCTGTCGTAGACAGCAACATCTTCCACCAAAATTGTTTAATATGTACAACAGTTTCTTTTATATAGACACAGTAAAAATTAGAATTTTGACATCAGAGTAGTAAGAATTAAAGTCAGTACTTAACGCGGTTTCCGTACACCAGTTTCAATAATGTGTGTGAGCATCTTCTGAAATTGCGAAAAGCCAAAATTGCTAAGCATTTTGGTTCAGTATATTTTTAAAACCATTTATATACGAGTATGTTTCCTGTAATTATGGTTTATCGCATTATAATACATTAATTGAGAATAATACATTAATTGAGAACTAATTGCGCTGCATTGTATGTGAATCAACCAGTCAGGTTTTAAATTTTCAGACTAACTCCCACGTTAGACCAGAATAAGGCTATATCTGTGAATGTTGAATGTAAAATATAAAAGCAACTTTTGACATTAAATAAAATAATTAACCACATATAGTTCGTGACTGTTGACCAAGTAGACTTAAAAGAATTAGAAATAACATACTTGATATCATATTGTTGTACTGCATTAAATAAGCTCTTCATGACTCTATTTCCGTGATAGAATGTTTCAAAAGCTTAAGCTCTTTGTACTTATTATCCTCGCTCAGTAACGGGTCTGTCTGTCAGTTCGTCTGTCTGGCGGTCCGTCCGCGTGGTTTGCCATCCGCCCGTCCATCCGCCCGTCCATCCAGACGCACACCCGCTCGCCCGCCCGCTTGCCCGCCTGCCTGCCTGCCTGCCTGCCTGCCTGCCTGCCTGCCTGCCTGTCTGCATGCCTGTCTGCCAGACTGCGTACGTGCGTGTGTTGCTGCTACATTTCCGATTTGGCTCAAATTTTAACACAACAACGGAACACACAGTGCTAGAGACCGTCCAGAATTTTGCTATGATCCGGATAAAATCCCAGGATTCAGATCGGATCAAATCGGAAACTATACTGGTCCTATTCAACTCAAGAAAGTATTTTACAATCAAATCTGAATTACTATGAACTAAATTTCATGGAAACTATACAGGTAGGCTGTTGAAAACTATGAAACTGATTTGACTTGGAGTTATTTGTGCTATATAATAGCTCCACGTCAAATTTGTTTCAAAATATTTAACATAATATTAATCTTTGTTAATATTTTACGTTAAGTTTTTGCATTAAACAAAAGTTATTGCCTTATATCTCAGCAATGCCTGATCCAATTGGAACCAAACTTGGCTACATGGTGATATACATGAAAAGGAAGCAGCATGCTGATGCAGACATCATGCGGTCAAGGTTATGGGGGTCAAATGTCACGGTATAATCTTTGTTAATATTTTACATTAAGTTTTTGCATTAAACAAAAGTTATTGCCTTATATCTCAGCAATGCCTGATCCAATTGGAACCAAACTTGGATACATGGTTACCTATAATGATAGGAAGCAACATGATGATGATGATGATGATGTTGTTTTCACAAGGTCAAAGGTCAAGGTCACTGTGACCTTGATACAGAACTCTGTTATTTCAACATTAAGGTTTTGCGTTTAGCAAAACTTCTCGGTTTATATTTCAGGATTGGTTAAGCCTATTGCAACTGAACTTTGATACATGGTTACCTATAATGTTAGGAAGTAGCATGATGATGCTGGGGGAACAGGGTCAAAGGTTACGGTCACATTGAACTTGATACAGAACTCTGCTTTTTCAACATTAAGTTTTTGCGTTTAGCAAAATCTCTTAGCTTATATTTCAGGATTGGTTACGCCTATTGCAACTAAACTTGGATACCTGGTTACCTATGATGTTAGGAAGCAGCATGGTAACATTGAGGGCAGACGGTCAAAGGTCAAGGTAACTGTGACAAACAGGAGACAGGCGAGACATTTAATTCCGCGGAATTCTTGTTATTATGACGCCAGTTAAACAAGTGACATATTTGATTATGACGCCAGCTGACAAGTGACGTATTTGATTATGACGTCAGTTGACACGTGGCGTATTTGATTATGACGCCAGCTTACAAATGACGTATCTGATTATGACGCCAGCTTACAAGTGACGTATTCGATTATGACGTCAGCTTACAAGTGACGTATTTAATTATGACGTCAGCTTACAAGTGACGTATTTGATTATGACGTGAGATACGTGAATGACAAATCTCATCCAGTGGCGGTGGTGATGGGGTGGGAGTTGGGGGGGGGGGCAGGGAGGTGTGGGGCCCACCCGCCAAGAATGCTTGTCGCCATCCCCCTACGTGCCCCCTCCACAAAACAAAAAATGTGTATGAAGATATTTCATATAGGCCTAGTTATTTTATTTAGTACGCAAAAAGAATGCTGATTTTAACGCAATGTGGACTCGTACAATAGAAATCAATATTTGGACTCGGAAATGTAACATGAACTATTTATTATGCACCAAAATTGCAAAAATATTAAGAAAAGACCAATTAAATACCACATCGTGTTTATTGCCGTTACTAATTACTGAGAATAAATACAGACACACCTGTTTAGCAAATACAACACAGGCTATGTTATGTAATAACATAGTGACACAATAATATTATGATACAGCACTTGCAGTTTTAGTCATGCCCCGCCCACATGTAGCTGAGCTCCACCTAAGCATCAATTAAGCGTCTGTGACGAATTCATCAACGTCATTCATGACGTAATTGATTATGACGTCACCCTACATATCACGTTGTGATTATGACGTCATATGATTGATGGATAAACTCGAAAGGTCCATCACTCCGTTAACCGTTAAGATATTTCAAGTAATCTTACATTTTTATATATTTAGCACTCAAATTGACAAAATACATCCCTGTTGTCCCGCAAATGGACGCAGGGGCCGTTTTGACCGACTTCACCAGTAAAGGGCTAGTGGTCAACAAAATCCAAATCTTTGCTTATCCAATGTTTCCAATGATACTTTTATGACTGGCTGGGGTGCCGAGCTAATTAATCATTCCCGGATTTCCGGTACCAGATCATGAACATACCCTTCTCTTGGCATGCGAATGGCTATTTCTCAAAACCAGTGCAGACGCTGTTTTGGATTTAAAGCGTTAAGGTGAGAGAAGATGGGTTAAGTTCGACGAACACTGTTTGCATGCCTTGCGTTCAATAGGGAAAACGCAAAATAGGCTTTTCTCTGTTTATATGTTATACGATGTAATTAATGCGATTGTCAATAGTTTGCAAATTTTGGCGACTACAGCGTATATAGAGAATCTGGAACGAGGTCACTTTTCATATCACTATTATGGACCGAGTTGAAATTATCAATTTACACGAGCTTTAGCGAGTGCAAAATTGATAATTTTCAACGAGGTTCATAATAGCGATATGAAAAGTGACCGAGTTTGAGATTTTATTTATCACATAAACTGTAACTTTGAAATATTTGCCAATAGTTGCTGATGTGACTTTTATCTGATTTCTCATTGTTGATTTTCGTGAAATCGATACCGCCGCTGTGACGCACCAATACTTGATAACAGATACTGAATGCGCAGCAAAATATAGTGACAAACACAAAATCTGGCGATGTCAGCCGTAAACTACGCTTTTCTTCTAAGACTATCGCAGAGCCACGGCCATCAATCGTTACTTCGCTGCTGACTGATAAACTGTCAAACGATGACATTTTGCGATGACGTTTCATGAATAACAAATCGTAGTAAACAAATCGTAGTAAAACAGTACCGCGTAGTAATCACTGCGCGTCACGCTCGCATCAATCGAAACCGGAACCTGTACCAGGAACAGTGCTCCGGTTAACGTTAAACAGTAGTAAGCGCAATGAATTATGGGATGTTGGCTGAAGACCGAATATGCCTATATCTTATAAACGGTTCTACTTGTTATGAAGTACTGTAGCCTATATCGTGAAATTGTCATGAAATTTTCTGAAATTAACAAATTTAAGATTAAAATATTTTGTTGCATTTGTCAATATAGTTTGCTTGGTATGTATTAGAATTTTCAGCGATGAAGTGCTACAGCTTTAAATAAAGGAATATGCCTAAATGTAAAATATTAACACAATGGATGAATCCACTTTTAGCTATGTCCCGCCCATTTTCAGCTAGCCTCCTCCTATGCTTCGCCCGTATTGGGATCGATCGAACCCTGAATTTCGAGAATACAAATATTATGTATCTATTCAGGTAAACTGTTGAATATTTTGAAACAAATTTGACTGAGCGCTGTTGCTGCCCCTGGCAGCAGCAGCACCCAGTCAAATTAGTTTCAAAATATTCAAAAGAATACTTTTTAAATTGTAAGGACATACAATTCGTAATCTACACTTGTCAGGCTATTAAGCGTTCATGAAGGACTTCGGTATGTCATTCTTTACGTATTTTGATTATGACGTCAGCATACATGTGACGTAATTGATTATGACATCATAGACTTGAGTGATAGATTGAATTCATCTATTACAAGGATTGGTGAGATAATTAGGAATAATATCTTATGCGATAAATATAAATTCAAACTCTACCATTTCCCTTCAAATTCATGATACTCGTTTTGTAAGATCACAGGTGTAGCTTCTTAGTTAATATTGCGCATGCGATGTTAGTAAACGCGTGTGATACTCGTTCCAGATCCTCTATATACAGCAGGCCCACACTGAAATATGTCTAGGAAAATTGTTGTTACTATTAGGTTATTTTACATTGTTGAGTCGAACAACGCAACCACGTTGTGTTGAAATCGGCATTGGACGAGACGCCGCAATAACCAAAATTTATCCAGAATTTTATCCGATCCGCATCCGGGTTCTTTTATCCGAAATACGACCAACGTCTGAAAATCCTCTTGCACCCTGAGCCCCTTCATTGTGTTAAAATTTGAGACAAATCTGATCAGTTGTTTTTTTAGATAGAGCCCGGCAATAAGCTCCTGTGACTGACTAACTGACCAAGGCACAAACGTGGTAGTTTATTGAGCTGCTACACGCAGGTAAAAATTATTGTATAGCATTTCAAAGACATATAGTTATGATTGTAATTGGCCGTTATTGAAAGTGCACCGCTAACAGATGATTTTGATCAAAAACTTTGAAATCAATTTTTTTGTCTTGACATTTTGACCTAGTTTTTTACTTTCGAGGTCAAAGTCCAGCGTGGTATCTACCCACATCAGAAAGCTTGATGTAGTGTGAAATCTTTTATCATGTGTAGGCCACTAGGCTTACCCACTTGTAACAAAAAATCCCAACAAAGTTTTATTTTAGGCTTTTGGCCTGCTGACTATTATCATCACGTGACTTGCTCGTGAAGAGATGCACGCCATCCACGCGTGACTTTATGATTGGCTGACTGTAGGCCTGCAATGTTTTCTGCCTATAGAGATACAGTTCTAGCTAAGCTCCGCCCACGCTTTGCGCATGTTGAGATCGATTTATATATACTTTGAGACCTGAATTCGCAGAATTCCAAATTCAATGTTACTATACAGGTAGGCTCTAGAATATTTTGAAACTAATTTGACATGGCAATAATGCTGCCTATGGTGCCCAGTCAAAGTAGTTTCAAAATATTCAACATACTATTTATTGAATAGTAAATCCATTAAACACATACAATTCCAACACTTGACGGACTATTTCAGCTTCATGACGAAGTATTCTCCTTCAATTATGATTGTGACATCACTCTCCACGTGATGTAATTGAGTATAGCGACATATACTTGAGGGACATATTGGATTCATTCTTTTCCCTGGGAGCCGTGCAACCAGTTTTTCTTCAACTATCTCCACTGTGACTTGTACTTTGCGAGAATCCTATCCATTCCTTTAGATTATTTGTCATCTTTAGTGGCCCCAGATTACGTATATCCCTTTCGGCTCGCGAAGCATACAGCAATTCATGAATCCGGTTTCTAAGTCAATCACATGACGTCATAATCAACTATGTGGCGTGTGGGATGACGTCATAATCAATTACATCATGAATGACTCGATTTAGTCCGTCTTAAACGCGTAATAGTCTGCCAGGTTGTACGAATTGTGTGTCTAATTACTAATTAATAAACATTCTGTTGAATATTTTGAAACTAATTTGACTTGGCGCTGTTGCTGCCATAGGTCTCTAAGATTATAGAATTACGAATTCTAAGAAACAACCCAGGCTTTAATAGAATTATTGTTATGAATCTATGTATTTGTTTACTTACTTACAGGTTTACTTACAAGTCCTCTTCTGACTTTTGGGCGCTGGGCCCTCATCTGTCAGCTCTAAACTTTTAAACTTGCTACATGCGTTGAGGAGAGATACATATAGTGACGACTCACTGTAGTTAAATTTCATTGGTATGTCCTTCCCGTATTTAACTAATCTAGCTTCAAAGGCTTTAGTAGACTCGGCGCTGATATCGTAACCATCTCGTTCCACATGTCGACTACTCTGTATGTAAAGAAGGTCTTCCTAATGTTAAGCCTTGCACGACTCTTGAAAAGCTGTGAGTGGCCTCTAGTTGTTATACTTGATGTCTGATCTTCTCGGATGCAAAGACTTAAATTTACAACATCCTGATCATACTTGTTAGTGAGAATTTTGTGTCGTTCGATTAGCTCACCCCTGAGTCTTCTGTATGCTAGACTAGCCAGATTTAATTCAGCTTAGTCTTTCCTCATAAGTTATGTCGTACAGCGGCGCCCTGTGGTACGAGCTTTGTGGCCCTCCGTTGGACATTTTCTATGGCGTTTATTTGGTGTTTTAGATATGGGCTCAAGATCTGGTTATCGTATTCTAGATCTGGTCTGACATGAGTGGTATATAGGATTTTAAATGAATCTGTATCAATGTACGCCATTGTTCTTCTGATTAGAACCATCATAGAGTTGGCCTTGTTTATTCTTTCATTTATGTGTGAGTCAAATGATTACTTCTCGTCGATTACCACACCTATATCTTTTTCCTGATGGGATTGATCCAGAGGCTGGTCTGTTTGTCTTAGTTTATAGTATGTTCTGTTTACTACCGGTTTCCCGATTCTCATGGATTTACATTTGTTTGGGTGGAAACACAATATCCATTTGTCTGTCCATGCTTGGATGCCATATACATAGCTCTGGAACTGAGTGCGGTCCTGCTCATTGGCCACTGCTCTAAATGGCTTTATATCCTCAGCAAACAGGTATAAGTGTTAGCACGAATTACGCCGGGTAGATCATTACTGCAGATACCAAATAGCAGTGCTTCAAGGACTGAGCCTTGTGGTATATCACTTGTCACATCAAGCCATTACGATACGTGCCCATTGACGAACGCACGATGCTTTCTTTCTGTCAGGAAGTCATTTATCCAATGAACATTTCCATTTTTAGCCATGCGGTGCCCATCACAAGCTAAGCTCCAGCCACACCTCGCCGTGTTGGGATTGATCGATCCCCCAATGCCCTAGCTATCAATTTCCTGAAAACTATACAGGGAAGCTGTTGAATATTTTGTAACTAATTTGACTGGGTACTGTTGCTGCCTATGGCAGCAACAGCGCCCAGTCAAATTGGTTTCAAAATATTCAACGAAATATTTATTAAATAGTAAAAAGCAAACAATTTGTACAACAACGCATAGACCGTCTTCAAATATGCGGTCGTGACGTACTTATCGACGTCATTCATGACGTCATTCATTATGATGTCATTCTACACATCGCGCACTTCATTATGACGTCATATGATGGGTGGGTACTCTGGAAAGGTGAATTAGCATATGTTGGCCTTATGGTGTACATTTGCAGTTTGTGGATTAGCCGGTAATGTGGTACGCAATAGAAGGCTTTCATGAAAGCACAGTATATTACATATATGCACTGACCCTTGACTAAAATCTCAGTCTATTTTTCTAAAACATGAAGTAAGTGTGGCGCAGTAGACCTTCCGTTGATGAACCCGTATTGATGTTTGCTAAATAATGTATGTTCTTTCATGTGTTGTATGATATTATTTCATACAATATATTCCAGGATCTTGCACGCAATACACGTTCAGCTTACCTGTCCGAAGTTTCCGAGATCTCTACGATCACCCTTTTCGTATATTGCTGTTACGTTAGTTGTCTTCCAGTCTGTAGGTATTTTTCCAGTTGATGATGTACCTAAGAGTATAAAGTGGATAGCGGGGTCTTTTGCTTAGTTCTTTCCTGATCAGGGTATGTATCCAGTCTGTATCCCGCTCATGGGATTCTTCACGCTACTTCTTTTAGAATTTCCGACCTATTAGCTCTAAAGAGGACACTTCTAGTTTTGAATTATTACATTGTGGAAACGAGAATAGTTTAAAGTAGCAATCACCGTTAAAAATAAGTGTGAAAAACACGTTGGGCTCATAGTAGCAAGACGATCACAGACACATATTAATGAATAAGGACCACTCCCCCCAACCCAATGTACATGAACGTATAGTCAATTCAAGCAGGTATATATATATATACACCTGTGCAAAAGTTAAGCACCAGCAAAAACAATAGAACGTAGAAACATGATGGTACAACTAGGCTGCCATACTTTTTGTCCCTGCGTTAGCTGACATAATTCCAAGTACGAAATGCACATGCATGCATGACTTCACGCCGCTTGATGTCCGTGCGTGGCGGGAAACAGCACACGTGTTCAGTTATGTAAAAGTCCAGTTTGAGGTGTAGAACATTACATACAGATTTAGGCGACAAGATTAGGAATTTTGTGTTCATGACCGTGGTTTATTTGTACAGAGAGAATTAGCTCTTGATTGTGAACCGCTATGGCAAGACGAAGGTTAAGTGATCGTGTGAAATGGCAAATCATAGGCATGCATACCACTGGTATGTCATGCAGAGAGATTGGCAGACAGCTGAACATTAACCATACTGTAATCAGTCGTTTGATTGCAAAACATGGGCAAACTAACGAGGTGAAGGACAGGCCTGGATCTGGAAGACCGAAGAAGACTACTGCCCGTGATGATCGAGCCCTAGTACGCCTTGTTAGGAGATCTCCATTCACCAACAGCAGAGTGCTCAGCCAGCAATGGGAAACGCGCAATAGAGTGTCAATGTCTACCGTCAAAAGGAGACTGTATGCTGCTGGCATGAAAGCTAGGAGACCTGTCAGACGTCCTCTCCTCACTGCACACCACAAAGAGGAGCGTCTGAGGTGGTGCAACGAAAGAAGACACTGGAACATGAGATCCTGGAGACGGGTACACTGGTCCGATGAAAGTCGGTTCCTGCTTCATACCACAGATGGTCGAACTCGTGTATGGAGGTCCAGACGCACGGCGTACGACCAACGTAACATCATGGAAGAAGTTCCATTTGGTGGAGGTTCCGTTATGATATGGGGGTGCATCTCATTTGATTGTAAGCTGGATCTGTTGACTGTACCTGGAACACTAAATGGACAAAGATATCAAGATTCCATACTGGATAGAGTTGTGGTCCCTCATTTTGTAAATCATGCACCTGGAACCCACCCTATATTCATGGATGACAACGCCCGACCACATCGTGCTAGAGCTGTGCATGAATACCTCCGCCAGAATGCCATCGAAACCCTACCATGGCCAGCAAGGAGCCCTGACATGAACCCTATTGAGCATATCTGGGACATTCTGGGAAACATGGTGAGAAGGAGGGATCCTCCTGTGCAGAACCTACAGGAATTAACAGACGCACTCCATCTTGAATGGCAACGAATACCACAATGGCGTATCAGTCGGTTGGTGACCAGCATGAGACGTCGTGTCCAGGCCGTCATCCAGGCACAAGGTGGATATACCCGGTATTAATAATGACAGTCTCAAACTCGTGCACAGATGTTAAACTTCGTTTTCAGACACCATTAATGACAATCTAGCCACGTGTGTCAACTGTAGGGCAATAGTTGTCAGTTGTGTCAACGTAACCATATTCAGGCCTCGTTTTCAAGTTCAAACAAAAACATACAGTGTTTCCCCACCATCATAATCAGCATTCCTCTAGTTGCATTATTACCTCTTGCACTAAGATGGATGGGTACATAAATGTTTATGCTATTGCTTTCTTCATAGCACATGAATATACCCTCGCATGTGCGTAAAAATAGGGTGGTGCTTAACTTTTGCACAGGTGTATATATATATATATATATATATGGCCAGTGGCCATCCGTTCATATGTTTTGCTTGTTTATAGAGAATATAGGACTGCAGTGCACGTAGGAAACACTATACAGCAACACTTATATATGCAGCACTTTCTCCCTCCACCAACAATTTTTCACTGAGGTCGCTGTCCATGCTATAACTCTGTTTATCCCGGCATGCTATCGACTAAACCTTTTCTATTCTGCTCAATAGGATAGGTTCAAAAATGATTAGAGACACTTGCTTCATTACATACTGTGTAATATACTCTTCTCTTCCGGTAGTGCGATAATCTAGCCACGCACTCCGCTAAGACTCATAGCTCTAAGATTGTGTCTCTCTTCATGTTCCACTCAGCCTTGTGGCTTCTTAATTGTTTGGATGTCCCCATCCACACCATGGGCTGAACCGATTCTGGGAAACTATTGGGGTTTCCGAGCGGTGATGGCCATGGTGCGGTGTCACACACATTCCCATGTATCTTTGGATACCTAGTAGTTAGCACTTTAAGCCAATGTAGGAAAGCACTGCGAAAACACATGTATTAATTACTATTTTATTTACTGAACAATCCTCCCGCACCGCATTGCAAAAATGGGCAACTTGTATACAAACCTAACGACAGGTAAAACGGTTAGTTCCATAGGACCCGGTGATGGGCGAGATATGTACCCCCACCGAATTCCATTAGAATGTCTGGGCATGATATTTAGATCTGCCATGCCCTTGCGGGAAGGACATTTACGGTGGGTATTCGTCTCTCTTGCCGCCGCCATAGCGATAGAACAATGGTCTAATAATGCTTTCGTGAAATGTAACCCATGTCTTGTAATGTTTTATGTGGTTACGGGGCGGGAAGCTAGGTAGATATCAGCCAGTTGCGGCCTAAAATAATTCTTGTTTTGAAAACTACTAAAAGCGAATTAAGCAAAGCAGAAGGCCCGCATAAATAAAGCAGCAACAACTAATTCAGCATACCAAGAATCACATAATACGGTGACGAGGGAATCCATCGGGAATCCCCCGTCCTGTCTTCACGCAAAACAGTACGCACCCCTATAGTCATAATCTCACTAGTTATGGTCTTTACTTTTTAAAGCATTTTTGGTTGAAATATTAGAGTGGGCCCATTTTTGCCTACTATTCTTCTCCCGCTTTAAGCAGTGTCGACACCTTCCCGAGATGGAGGCCCATGCGAGGCACTTGCCTCTCGCAAGGATTCAGTGACGACGGTCCACGCCAGGATAATACTCCTCACCCAAACTAGCACTAGGAGTAGTGCCCGCGTGAGGCACATCACTTTTCGTCCGAGATAACCTTATTCCTTTCAGTTTAGAGGTATAATAACTTATATTAAGTTAAATAGCTAAGTCTCGTGTACGGGAGCCTCCCTTGCGGGGATACCTCTGCGGACCTACGAGTCTGTGTGGTACCTCCGGGAGCCCCATGTTTAAAAGTTCATCTACCTGTCTCTATGTCTCGTATTTTCGTATGCTCTTACTGTAGTATTATCTAGCATATTTATAATAGTTTAGTTAAACTCATTGTATAGACTTATATTTTTAGGTCACCAAATCAAATCTTGTAAGTACATAGATCACGAAATTGCTATGGACAGGCATACTGGTGACACAAATTTTGGGATGAGACAGTTGTGTTTAATGTTCGCGATGATGGTCGCATGGCCCCACCGGAACGATTGAGTTCCACCGGCCTTAGGAGCCATTTTTTGTTTCCCGCAGGACAGTCTCGTACACGGTCCGTCACCCCGAGACTGGATGCTAACCAGCATCATCACTCGTCATGCACTTGCGGCACGGCCAGTCGACATAATACACCGGAATGGCCCGACACTACCCGGCGAGCTACAATATTATCTGTCATCGTATGTATTTGCTCTTCTGTAAATATGCTTGTAAAATAGGTGTTCAAAATTTCGGCATTTTCTATGTCATTTGTATATTTGAATATTAATGACAGCCTACTGCTTCATCAAATGTCGTTTTGCTTTTGGCATATTTACATAGAGACTTGGAATTTTCCTTGCTTTCTGTTGCTATATTTCGTTCACTTGACCATTTAGCTTGTTTGATACAAAACTGCTTGGCAACCCTAACAGTGACAACCTTCAAGACAATGTAGATAATGTATGTAAACGGTCTCAAATTTTGCCACTACAGTTTAATACAGAGAAAACAGATGTAATACATAATATACGAGCACAACTTAACCAACTGCGTTACTAGTAGACATCTAAGACAAATTGAGAAATATATCCAACGTATAGTATGGTGTAACCATGAGTGTAAGCCGAACCCTGCAGTTGACGCAGGGAACACCCATCTGCACTTTGCCAAGTGAACCACGGGCATGAATAATGCCAACCAAGCATAAATAATCCTCTTTAACTAAACAAATTTCGAGCACTTATAATTCAATACCAACACAATTTCCTGAAGCAATAACAAGCAAAGGGATTATGCCTCATAAAATGATGATGATGATGATGATGATCATCATCATCATCATCATCATCATCATCATGGTTCGTTCTTTCAGTGGAGCTAGGATAAATGAAATCCATGACAGGCTAGACTATTATGATGCAGTAGTGGTCCATGTTGGCACACACGAAATTGGAAGGCATACACTAGAAGGTTAATGGAATGCTCTGGTCCCTCACCAACTGTCTCAAAGTCAACTTCATTGATAATACACAACTGTTTAGCAGCCGAGAAGGAGAAGTGTATGAGGAACTGTTCCGGGACAACGTCCATCCAAACCATAATGGGATCTGCTTATTATCCCACGGCATCACAAATTATCATTAATGGATATCACCAGGGACACAGAGGATTTTTACTATCCACAGACACCACCACGGAGGAGTTAGAACAGACAACAAACAGCTCCAAAACGGTATCAACACCAATACAGCTATCCAACCACTTCAACTTATTACACAAGCCTCAATAGCCACACCAACAAATGATAAAGCATACGAAGACAGTATGAATAACACAACAAATATAAATACTGAACTACCCACCCCAACCCCAATCTAGCCATATCCAAAAACAAGCTATGCCAAAATACAGCCAACGGATTAATAAAACAAACTCTAAAGAAATAACAAATACATGTATATACACAAATGCGGATAGTCTGATCAACAAAAAACCTGAACTGGAAACGCTGGTACACAAGACTCGTTCTGCCATCATATTAATTACAGAAGTGCTACCTAAAACACAAACATAAACATTAGCGAACTACAAATTGCCGAAAATAAACTCTCACTCAATCGCAACCCGTCAAGTGGTATCCTGATTTATACTCTTCAATCAATAAACGCCAAGGACTGTGATACACTAAATAATCATTGCTTCAACGAGTCAGTGTGGGCATCAAGGATCTCACAACAAAAATAAACACTCCTTGTTGGATGCATTTATAGTCCAAACTCGGATGGATCAAACAACAAAAATCTGCTAAATCTGCTAAACATGGCAGGTGAGTTTGGCGCTGACCACATTCTTATATTAGGGGACTTCAATTTCAATAGAATTAACTGGAGCACTGGACTTTCAACTAATAGCGAAGAAGATGCATTTCTGGATTCTATTAATAATATTTTTCTACAGCAACTAGTTACGGCTAAACCAACAAGGCATAGAATAAATCAGAAATCTAATCTACTTGATCTCGTCTTAGTAAATAACAGGAACATTGTCCATGAAATAACCCACCTACCGCCGCTAAGTAAAAGCGATCACGATATTCTCCAAATTTCACTGCACCCGAACATTTTAAGCCATGTCAAACAGACAACTAAATCCAAACTACTATGAAATAAAGGTAGGTATGCTGAAATGTGAACAGAGTTAGGAATGATGGACTGGCAGGATCTGAACGAACTCGATACAAATGAACATGGAACCTATTACACAGAAAATTAACCACTATATATCTACCTCTGAGCAACAGGGCAGAAAGAAACATCTCTGGATTGACCGCACTGCATCACAGTCACTTACACTAAAGAACTGGGCCTACAAAAAGTATAACAAAACTAAGAAAACTACAGATTATGAGCTTTACAAGACGGCCAGAAATACAGCTACATCATCCATCCGAAGAGCCAACCAGTCCTTCGAACGAAAAGTGGCGTCTGAAAGTAAAAATAACCCTAAAGCATTTTGGAACTATGTAAAAAGCAAAACTACTCTACATGAATCGATTAGTCATCTCCGCACCACAGATACTGGCACCATTAGCACATATGACAAAGAAAAAGCAAATATCCTCAACAACTTCTTTTCAAGTATCTTCACTTCTGAGGACTTGCATAATATACCAAGTATCAGCAATAGGGCCACCAGCACTATTTTAGAGAGTACACCTATGGCTATTGAGAAAAAACTGAAAGCCCTCAATCCAAATAAAAGCAATGGCCCACACGAAATTCCAGTGAGAATACTAATTGAAGTAGTCAAGGAAATTAGTGTACCGTTATGCATCGTCTTTAACAAATCTCTCGAAGATGGTGTAGTACCAAACATCTGGAAATTGGCAAATGTGTGCTGCATATACAAGAAAGGTTAAAAAAACCTGATCCAAATAACTACAGCCCAATTAGCCTTACCCTGTGCGAGTACCAAACATCTGGAAATTGGCAAATGTGTGCTGCATATACAAGAAAGGTTAAAAAAACTGATCCAAATAACTACAGCCCAATTAGCCTTGCCCTGTGCAAGGTCCCTGAGTCATTTGTTGGGGACGGTATCGTAAACTATTTGGAAGAAACCAACCTATTCTCTACATGCCAGCACAGTTTCTGACATAACAGATCATGCAAAACTCAACTGCAAGAGTATCTCGAATACATAACGACTAGGCTTGATGCAAAAGAATATGTTGATGCTGTATATCTGGATTTCTCCAAGGCTTTTGATACAGTACCACATAAAAGACTCCAATAAAAATTGCAAAGCTACGGTATATGAAATAAAGTAACCAAATGGATAGAAAACTATTTAACCAATAGAAAACAAAGAATAAGAATTAATGATACAACATCAGATTGGGCAGATGTAACCAGTGGCGTACCACAAGGAAGTGTTCTTTGGCCTGTCCTTTTTCTAATTTACATAGATGATCTACCAGAATCACTAACCTGCCACTGCAAAATATTTGCCGATGACACGAAAATATATGGAGACCCATCCACCAATGACATCGAAGATAACATAGACAAGGTATGTGAGTGGTCCCGGGCACGGCAACTAGGCTTCATTACAAGTAAAACGCATGTCTTGCATTTTGGTAGTAACAGTTCCCGAATCCAATACTCTATGACAACTGGTACCTCCCACATACAGCCAATATATACATCACAGCTAGAAACGGATTTGGGAGTGCATATCGACACAAACCTTTCTTTTGATACACACATAAATAACATCGTATCTAAAGCGAATAGTAGAGTAGGAATAATCAAAAGAACTTTTTCCTGTATAGAGCCATCTACACTTACTTTACTCTACACATCTTTAGCAAGACCTATTCTTGAATACTGTAACTCGGCATCATCACCAAGATTTAAACGACAATCCCAGCTATTAGAAAGAGTACAACGTCGGGCAACAAAGTTATTACCACAAATTAGAGACTACAGCTACACAGAAAGACTCAGAACCATAAACATAATGTCATTGAAATACAGAAGATTTCGAGGGGACTTAATCGAAACAAACAAAATCCTTAATGATATGTATAACATTGACAAAAGCAGCTTCTTCGAACTCGCCGCTAATGCACACACACACACACACGCACGCACGCACGCACGCACGCACGCACGCACGCACTAGAGGACATATGTTCAAGCTCAACATGAAATGCAGCACTACGGATATTCGCAAATACTTTTTATCTAAGAGTGGTACCCCATTGGAATTCACTGCCAGCAACAGTTATAGAGGCACCAATGGTTGAATCCTTCAAAAGTAAACTAGACAAGCATTTCAAAGAAATGCTTCATGATATTGACTAAGCATGATTTGTGTAAAGAGACACTAATGTAGAGAAGGAGACCCGGATAGCGATAAACACATTGAACAGGCCATATGCTTATCAGACCATCACAAATTCATACTGCAATTCTGCCAATACAATGGAATGATTTTGGAGTAGCTTCTGCATGGACAAGAACATGCTCGGTAGCGATTCCAATTACTGGTAGATAATCTCTGCTTTCACATTCGCACTTTGTGGTTGCATAAAGAGACAATTGTGTAGAGGGGACTCGGATGGCGATGAGCACAGGGAATGAAAACAACAGCAATTAGACCAATCATGGCCTCCACAAGTGATCATGCAAACAAATGTTAGGTGCAGCTGGGTGTGACCATGAGTGTAGGCAGCACACCGCAGCTGACGCAGGAACACCCATCTGCATCATAACATTTCCCAAAACACAGCTAAAGTTTTAAATCTAATGTCACTGGCATACTGACGGTTTCGAGGAGACTTAATTGAGTGACAATGGTCAAATCATTCAAATACAAACTAGATAGATCAATTTCAAAGATCAATCTTTTGAAATGAACTAAGCTAGCCATACGATAATAAAAACACTGAGGCAATAACAAGCCAATGGCTTATGCATCGTAAAATAATGAGGATGATGATGGTGATGATGATGATGATTCTCAGTGAGGTTCATACTGTACATGTCTGTGTCAAGATTCAAAATTCAATATTATGTATTTGCTTCTTGGAATTGGTATCCAAGAAGCAAATAAACTTGCAATGCATGTTGTCCGCAGAAGGCATGCATTGGCTATAATGGTGACGGACACCAGACGTTAAACGTCTTACAGATATCAGGTAGGGTGTCTTTGAGACTGCCATTGGCTGCTTGGCTGCTACTATTTACATGACTATTTACACTATCTGAGCGTATCCACAACTGAGCTCCAGATACATGGCTTTTCCAAAACTTTCGATACAGTACCACACAAAGACTTCTAAAGAAAATGAGAATGTATGGTCTAGGAGAGCAACTAATTAACTGGAATGAAGCATTTCTAACCAATAGAAAACAGTGTGTAAAGATCAACGAAGCAACATCCGACTGGACAGCCGTCACTAGTGGCGTGCCACAAGGCAGTGTTTTGGGACCTACACTTTTCCTTCTGTATATAAACGATTTACCCGATTCCGTAACCTGCCCTTGTAAGATCTTTGCGGATGATACAAAACTGTTTGGTAACCCTAACACCATGAACCTTCAAGACAATATAGATAATGTATGTAATTGGTCTCAGATTTGGCAGCTACACTTTAATACAGATAAAACACGTGTAATACACTTTGGTTCAAATAATCCTAGGACCCAGTATTATATGACAGACACTACATGCCAGTCACAAACCATTGAAATCATACCGTCCACAAGTGAAAAGGATCTTGGCGTACACGTAGATGAAAATCTCTCCTTCGATACCCATATAAATCCCATTGTATCAAAGGCTAACAGCATAGTTGGTCTAATTAACAGAACCTTCAATTACATAGATGAAAACACTCTTACCCTGTTATTCAAGTCACTAGTCCGACCAATTTTGGAATACTGTAACTGCACATGGTCTCCTCGTTTTAAAAGACAATCTTGTATAATCGAAAGGGTCCAGCACAGAGCCACTAAACTTGTTCCCCATTTGAGAAACTACTGCTACACAGACAGGTTAAAGGCTTTGAACCTCATGTCACTAAAATACAGAAGGCTTAGAGGAGACTTAATCGAAACATACACATTTATCCGTGATGATTACAACATTGACAAAAACACATTCTTTGACCGATCAAGTAATACACGCACTAGAGGTCACACATTCAAGCTCAACACTAAATGCCGCAGAAAAGAAATTCGTAGGCATTTTTTCCCGAGCCGAATTATTAACACATGGAACTAACTCCCTTCTTTTGTTGTCGAGGCACCAACGCTCAGCGTGTTTAAATCAAAACTAGATATGCACCTAAGTGACATAATATACGATCATGACATAACCAACTAATAAATATATAATAATAAGACAATCTAGAAATATACCCAAATGCTAGGCGCAGAAGGGTGTAACCATGAGCGTAGATGGCACACCGCAGCTGATAGGGGGGGGGGGGGAGGGATAACCCATCTACCCCACAGCACCTCCCAAAGTCAACCAGGGTCCTGATTACTGTCAATGAACAAATAATGCCAACCAAACAAATAAACAACTGTAACTAAACAAAGTACAAGCACTAGTAATACAATAATAACACAACTCCAGAGGCAATAACAAGCCAAGGGCTTATGCCTCGTAAAATGATGATGAAGATGATGATGATGATGTTGATGATGAGATTGAGTGTACAGACACCACATGAGACGGTTTCGCCGGCTTTGTGTCCACTCTGAAGGATGTGTCATCTGAATTATGTATGGAATGGTGCAGGTTTTACAACTTGATTCATGCCTGAACGCTGGATCGAACCCGGCTCTTTAAATTGGAATTACAAGCATGCGCGGCACAACGGTTTGCCAATTAAGCCAAAACTATACCGGGACGATTTGGTTGGCGGTCGAACTGTCATTTAACCTTTTTCAACGTTTGCCATTGAAAATGGCATTCACAAACGATGACTGGTTACCTACAGTGCAAGAACTGACCGTTCCAGAATTGAATGTCTCGTCGTGCGTTCTACGTGCCGGCGCACACCATTTTGGCAAATACTGCGACTTTGAATGCAAGGTATTTTAGTCGGTACCAGTTTTCGTAATTAGTTCATCATTTTCAAAAAGGGAAAACAGTCATTACCCAACAAGTACAGACCAGTCAGGTTAACATCTGTGACATGCAACACAATGGAACAGTTTATAAGAGATATGCTGATGAAACGCATGTCCAACCACTAGAGCCTCTAGTAGAGGTGGGCGGTCTGACGTTAGTACCGTGAGGACTGCGGTATACCGTGAACCGATACCATGACCGTTGACATTTCCAAATACTGTGAATACCGTCCATAATGTTTGAGCAATATTTGAGAAATATATTCATAAAATCTGACTTGACCAAGGGTAAATAAGTGCTAATAGTGCCAAAAATACAGCCATCCCTAACTATTAGCCGAGTTCAGGTGAAAGGGTTGTTGTAAAAACAAACGTCAAGACGTCAATTACAAAATAATTACAGGCAGAATTGTATGTCAAACGTACGTCTTGAAAGTCTCACGGTAAACTTGCTTTATTTAAAACATCTAAACTCATTCTCTGGCCGTCCGCCGGTAGTAATTACACTATAATATATTCCCTATTCCCGTTTCTACTATTTGTAATTTATTACTCCAAGCATTTTGTCACCGAACAAACACGCTAGAATAACAAAATAACATACAAACTGCATGCTATTCAAACAACAGCTATCTCGCAAAGACGTATCCGATTGGTTGTTCATGAACTAGACTGTGGGAAAATACATTACTATGCTGAATTTATCAATGAAAATTTACTAAAACGTAGTATTTGCTCTCGCAGTTTTGATCACGTGCTAATTTATTAACACCGAGCAGCGTTGAAGTCGTTATTTTTTATTTTTCTGGCTTGTTTTAAGAAATTTCTTTACGGATTAAATCCAGTTTAAGTAACGACACCTAAAAATTATAGTGTTTTAGTTTTTGTAATTCATTTTTCAACTGGCTACACGTCAGAAGTTCGCGGAAATAGCTTTTTACACGCATTTTTCACGTGAAGCATGGCGAGTAACGAGTCTGCACATCGGGTACTCGGTAATTATCAGAAGCTTTGGAATCGGCTATATTCAATGTCGTGTTATATGTGTGTGTATAGGCCTGTTTTCGCGAGTAACAGAATATACGACTCCAACAGAAATAAAAGCGTACAACACTCGTCCCGTTTAAATACTCGCGGATTTTGTCTGGACTCTGTTTATCAAAGCGCTCGACTGCCCAAATAAAATTTACCGTTTGCTGGTCGCACGCATTAATAGTAAGAACAATCCAGATTGAAAATAGTGCACCCCAATGTCTCAAACAGCGGGTTATAGTTAGCGAGTCGACCACACCCTTTGACCGATATTCCCGTGAATGATATTACGTCAATAAAAATAGTGACCTAATAAAATCATGAAACTAAACAGTCGCAATAGCCATGTTTTTCTTCTCTAAATCAGGAAGCCGATTTATTTAATTTACCTATATTTACCGTTGATTGGAGATGGAAGTGAAAAGGAAATGGAAAAAATTGTTCTAATTTCGTGGCATGCCTCAAGCTCAGATGACGGTATACCGTGGTACCGCGGTATTTTTTCATGGTACCGGTACCGTCATGTAAATATCAATACCGCCCAGCTCTACCAACCACATCACTGACTGTCAGCACCGTGCACGTCTTTGTTAGCGGATGTTCATGCACTGCCCGAAATCCATCGACTTCTGCACCAAAGCTGTAGGTGAGGGCAAAGCAGTTGATGTTATTTACCTTGACTTCACCAAAGAATTCGAAAATACCTGGCATGAGGTTACTAGGCAAACTGAAAAGCTATGGCATTGGTGGCGATGCTCTTGGGTGGATAGTGGAATTCCTGAAAAAATAGAAAGCAGCGAGTAATGATCAATGGCTCTTGCTCTAGTTGGACACCGGTGCTCAACAGAATCCCTCAAGGCAGCCGTAATAGGTCCTGCATTATTCATATGTTTCATCAATGGCATGCCGCAAACCATACACAACATAGCAAAGATGTTCACAGATGACACTAAACTATTTGCTCATGTTAATGAAACAAAAGACCATGATCGGCTCCAGACAGACCATGACAGATTGGGCAGATACTTGACAAATACGTTTTAATGCCTCAAAATGCGCAAAACCATACATTTGGGAAAAACAAAAGCTCCATAAATCGATGAATGAGAGCTCTCAGTGTCACGTTGGAAGGAATGACGTGTGAAAAACTATATATGTGGATAACAACTTTAAATTCAACCAGCATGCAGAAACGGTGGTAAACAAAGCAAACAATATCCTTGGTATGATTCGACGGTCTTTTAATTGTCTAGATGCCAGTACTCTTGTCCTACTGTATAAAAGTTTAGTACTGCCACCATCTCGAATACGGGAATGTTGTATGGTTCCCCCGTGTGTAAGAAAGACGTCCAGCTTCTTGAGAATGTACAACGACGTGCAACAAAACTGGTGCCGGGATTGAAGCACAAAGCATATGAAGAGCAGCTCGAGGAGCTAACACTGCCAAGCCTGATATACCGACGCCTCCGCAGAGATGTAATCGAAACATACAAGTACATCCAATGTCGTCCATAACATCTACAATGCCAATCAAGAGAAGCTGCTGCTACCTGACGATTGCAAACGTACCAGAGGCCACAGTTACAAGCTTCTAAAGCAGCATTTTAACAGCGACATGCAGCATTTTAACAGCGACACAAGAAAGTTTTTTCAGCATCCATGTGATCAACTACTGGAACAACTTACCAGAGTCAGTTGTACCTGCCCTGACACTGAACACCTTCAAGGGACGATTAGACAAGTGCTACTGCAGTAAAACGTTTGAAACTGACTTCCCAATCAAGCCCGTCCGGACCCACATCCAAGTTAAACAGGTGAAAGAAGTTAGCGACAACAAGCGACATCTATCTATCATCATCATCATTTATGAGGCATAAGCCATTGGCTTGTTATTGCTTCGGGGTAGGCTTGCATGATTTTTCGATTTAATCGTGAAGTTTGATTTATTTTTAAAATCGCGATTTTTATGATGTAATTTAGGGAAAATCGTCAAAAATGTCATCTCTTTAAAATCTGAAGTATGTCAGGGTTCGCACGGGTCATGGAAATCCTGGAAAGTCATGGAATTTGAAAATCTAAATTCCAGGCCTGGAAAAGTCATGGAAATTTGCCAATTTGATAAAAGTCATGGAAAATGATAATCTCCCTAAATAAAAATAAAATCTGATGGCATACAAATGTGAAATGGGGAAATAGAGCTCGGAAATACACATTTCCATATCTTTATCGCGGCGATCACATGATTTCATTCATTATCAAAGTCATATGTCCAACCAAAATAAAATGACCCAAAACAACGTAAGAAATAAAATGAGGTTAAATCCCTTCTTATGTTGGTAGGTCATATTAAACTCTTTTGTGATTGGAGACATTCCACTGAAACTATATCTGGACTGGAAGGAGGCCTCCCAAATAAAAACGGGTTTTGTAACGCCGCGAATGCGAATATCCCAAATTAATAATAAATATGTACAGAAGAGAATGTTTTTAAAACAATTTGAGCAATAAATTCACTATTTCCTACTCAGCGTATGCATTCGGCAGTATATTTAGTGGCAAGATTTTTGTTCATTTGGGCGATTTCGTCCCGGCCGAATTGGTTACATTATGATAATTAGATGGTGATGATATCTCGGTCTCGCTAGGGTATGGAGATTCCCCTGTATATTGAACGTATTTCTTGCTCAAAGATGGTTTTATGCGTTCTATTATGGTTAAAGTATGAAATAAGCTTGGTAATATTAAAAGAATAACAAGATATTTAGCCGATAAAGGATTATTATTATTTTGAATCTAACGGTAAAGTTACCAATTTTCGTTCGTCTGAAAAATATGTTTTGCAATATTTCTAAACTCTGATTGCGTGTTATATACATATATAAGGCTTTTTTGGCTCATATTTGTCAAATTTTCCCATGCGTGTTATCTATTAATGCGCAACATATTTGCGAAAGTAACAATTTTAGGGATTGGATTTAAATTTGTTCTTGAACACCTTGTCCAAATAGAAGCCTCGGCTCTAAGCCTTAAATTTGTTCAAAATTTTTTTTAATTAAAAAAAAATGTCAATTTGCAGACCAAGTGAAGACTATTTTATAAAAAAAATGTTCAACAATAGTCTTCTCTTGGTCTGCAAATGGACATCTCTCAAGACCACGCGTGACAGAAGCCGGCTTTGGCTGATATGAGTGTTAAAGGGTTAATAGACAATTTTTGGGGTCAAAATCTTTACTAGAAATGGCCATATTGCTTCTTACCATTTTGACCGATTTCAACCATGTTAGGCTGAAAGGATACTACATGTATGATCATAGGCTCTAGAACTTCCATTCAGAATTTTTATTCATCAATTTTTTATGTGAAAACCTCATTAAAAATGAACCGGATATTCTCACATGTTGACCCTTTGCCCTAGATAAAGTGAATTCCATATGATTCACTATATGCTGTTGAACATTTTGAAACAAATTTGACTGTCTTTGACCTAGCTATTGATTCTTGGAGGTCATAGAATTTCTTAATTTTAGTCATGGAAAAGTCATGGAATTTCAAATACTGAAAGGTGTACAAACCCTGGTATGTATTTTTCCGTCGCATTTTATCAGTACATGAGTACAATTATAATCGATTCACGCCTGTGTTCATCATGTTTATATCACGCCGTGTCATGCATGTGTCGAATAATTATTAATCACAACACAAAGCGCTACAATAGCGAGGTAACACCTTTGTCATTGAGAAAACCAGCTAGTTACTCCGTCGAATCGCCATATAATTTTCTTTCTTTCGCTGCAGACCCTGAGTCTGTCGTGAAATGCCAAGTATATACTTAGTTGCAGAGTGTTAGGTAATCAGTGAACATAATTCTTTTTAATCCTAGAGTTAGCAATTCCAGGCGGTGTAATAATTTTTCCTTTTTGATTCGGTTGTCATGTAAAATTAAATAAAATAAAGCAACAGCATTCCAGATTGTTTGATTTCGAACTGTGCGTTCTGTTGATTACGCTTCAATGAAAATCATACATTCTGAAAGCAACTATAAGCTGCACTATAGGACGAGTTTACGCCGTTACACTCGTACTACTTAAAGCTACCGTCCTATGTATGTGAATTGCGCAGTATCTCCCCGGGTACTAATATTAGCGTCTTTCAGTTACTCCGGTATGACCTAAACTCGTCCTACAAAGGGAGGCTATAAGCGGAAGCTGACACATCGTGTAATTTATATTTTTTTCTCAGCGACATTTTATCTCAAATTTTGATGAAATAAATAATGTTTATTAAACTATAAGCAATATTTAGGCGGTCCCAATTAATAATTTCACTCCCGCGATGATGGATATAAGGTATACATTAAGCATAGACGTAGGATGGTAAGAATGTGTGTTCTAATTTCGTGCTATTTTTGTATCATTTATTACAACTTTTTCTAGAAACAAGTCACATTGCCCCGATTTCTAATTTTGGGAATTTGGACCTACGATTTAGTCGAAAATCACAATTTTTTTTATAAAATCCATTGCGATGTTTCAAAGCAAAAATCGTGCAAGCCTACTTCGGGGTCAACATATTGAAATAGTTTGACTTGTTCGGTCAAATTTGAATATTTTTCCCTTAAAGTAAATATCTGATTTGTTCTTGAATGGTTTGATTGTTAGATACATAGATGCATATATATGTCTTCTGCTGGTTAGGCTAGACAGCCTGTAGCAGATATTCACTCTTAGAGCTGAACCAAGCTTGTTCAAGGGAACTTGATTGGCTAAATGCTTTGGCAGCCATCTTGGATGACCTAGTTTTCATGAAAATGATTTCTCCAGAACCGTTGAACGGATCCGACTGAAATTTGGGAGATATGATTAGGGACTCATGGCAATTAAAGTCTGTTCAAGGGAAGTTGATAATGATACCTCAAAGACCAATGTAATGTGGTTGTCGGCCATTTTGGATTTTGTGAAATTTTTTTAGAACATCGTATAAACAACTACTTATTAACCATCGGGCCAATTTTAATAAAACTGCTAAACCTTCTTCACAGAAATTAGATTGGTAAATTTTTCCAGTGGTCATTTTGTTTTGTTCGTTTGTGCCAGTGGCCAATAAATCCAGGTGAGTGATACAGGCCCCTTGAACCTCGTGTTTAATAATTACGATTTTTAATTAAATTGAATAATTGTGCAAGCCTCGTGTGGCTAATATGTACCAATAATTTTTCATTTTTAGCATGGCGAGCTTATGGCATGGCAACTGTCATCCGTTTATCCATCACCTTTTGCTTGAACCGTTTAACCATCAGATTTGTTCAAGAAAATTAAAATTTTCTCAGAGAAAATGTCCATTTGCAGACCAAGAGAAGACTATTTTTGAAAATTGACCACTGGAATAACTGGCTCGGTTATCGAGCTCGGTTGTCTATTTTTTTGGTGAAAGTCTATATTTTTTGAAAATGTTACTGGAAATTGTTAAAACTCATCTACTTAACTCTGTGATGGATTGCAACCAAATTTGTTTAGACGAATTCTATGGTGCTAGACTCCCGATCATTTTTTCGGAATTTCGATTGGTCAACTTTTTTTATGAGAATCCTAGATTTTATGAAAAATTTATCGGAACTTGTCAAAACACATCATCCTCTTAACTACGTGATGGATTTCAACCAATTTTGACTAGTACATTTAGGACCATACACAGGGTTTGTATCGTCATGGAATTTGAAAATTTAACTTCCAGGCATGCCAGGCCCCTGGAAAGTCATGGAAAATCAGCATTTTTAGCTCACCTGGTCAGAATGGCCAAGTGAGCTTATGCCATGGCGAGCGTCCGTCTGTCCGTCAACTTTTTCCTTTAAACGGCGTCTTCTCAAGAACCACTGGACCGATTTCAATTATATTTGGCAGGAAGTATCCTTAGGACATAGGGATCCAAGTTTGTTCAAACAAAGCCGATCGGCCAATTGGGCCGGTGGCCATCTTGGATTTTGGTCGATTTTAGGAAACGTCTTTGAAAATCTTCTCCGAAACCGCTTGGTGGATCGATTCAAAACTCACGAAATATCACATAGGGCAAGAGCTGAACCAAGTGTGTTCGAAGGAACTTGATTGGCCAAATGGTTAAATGGCCATCTTGGATGACCTAGTTTTCGTGAAAACGACTTGTTCTGCAGAACCGCTGAACGGATCGGGCTGAAATTTTGGGGATATGATTATGGACTAAGGGCCATTAAAGGTTGTTCATGGGAAGTTGATAGGTAAAAAACATGGCCACTGTGGACCAATCAAATTTTAGCGTTTGGCTGCCATATTCAATTTTTTTATTTGATGGATTTTGAAGCCGAAATTGGTTTTCTTAACTCCGCTTACTTGTCAGTCAGCTGTCCTATAGCGATGAGCCCGTCCGTATTCTGTATGTCCATCCATCCATCTGTCTGTCCGTCACCAACAATGGTGGCTCATTTTGTTATTTCTTAACAGATTAACACCAACCTTGATCACAATGTTAATGTCGGCATCTAATATCTGTGTTGTGAAAATGAAACTGATAGGACTTCAAATGCCAGAGTTATCACCCCTTAAATATTTGCGGTGTCACTTTCATAGGGAAAATGCAGGTTTGTTCTCACTATCCACTGATTTATCACCATGTCAGATTTTATTGCCATAGATTAGACTCCAATTAACAGATTAACCTTTCCATCAGTGGCTAAATATTTAACATATGTATTATGTGCTCTGATATCTATGCTCGTAAAAATATTTTGAAATGTATTTGATTGAAAGTTGTTGCTGCCTTAGGCAGCAATGAAAGTTGTTGCTGCCTAAGGCAGCAATGACTTTTAGTCAACTTTTTTTCTATACCAACTCCTGCTCGCCCTACCCCTGCGGCTAACTTGGTGATTCAGCCAGATGCACATGTGTTAAATGGATTGTGTGGTGGTGGGGGAATAACCTGCTATAAAGACCACCTACCTGCCTTTAGAGACCATTTTCTTCAATTGTATTTAAACCTCTAGTAGCCGTCTGACTGCTGAGTTTTTGCGCTGACAACATATTCCAAAGGTTATATCTCTGAACCTGATAAATATTTTGAAAACAATTGGACTGAAAGTTGTTGGTGGCTAGGCCACCAACAACTTTCAGTCGAATTGTTTTCAAAATATTAAACAAGTCAAGGGCTTTTGAAAATTAAAATTATTGGTTGCACTGGCTTGTTGCAGCAGTGAGACAGTTAAGAAATCACCTGTTGTTAGCACTGATATCATCTATTTTCGCCTAAAGGACAATTCCGGGATTGGTAAAAGTGTACTTTATTTGAAAGACTATTATATGACTAACATATTGGATCCTAAATAAAAACAATAGACAAATAATACGAGTAACTATACCGTCGTAAACATGGGATTATTTTATCTCCCGGGCTGCGCCATTTTCTTGCAACGAGAGCGAGATTTCACGAGATCTTGACGTCATCCCCGCACCAACGCTATCGCTGCCGAGCACGAATGCTGTACACAGAGTTGCCCTTATGCGTCCTTTTGCGCGTATATACGCATAAAAATGGCAGAGGGACGCATAAAAATGAACCCTCTGCGTCCCCGAGGACGCACGAGGGACGCAGTGAAAAAGTGTAACGGAAACTGGTAACTTTGCGTGCGCTTAATTATCGATTATATTATCGTGTGTGTATATTTATTTGTGCATGTTTTTACTTTAAAAAATATACCTAATGTATTGTGTTCAATAAAGACGAACTTACTGCGTTGTTTAAGACTATGATTTGTTGTATGTTTTCTTGCACAACTCAAAGTTGTTAATGCCCATAAATTAGATTTAACCGCCAAAAGTAATTGTAAACACAATCCCCGGATCATCCTTAGTATTCCATTTGATCTAATTTTTATAAATAATGAGTTTACAAGTCCGATGTCAGTCGCCTTGTTTGGCCTACAAATTGCAAAAATACCTGCCATGTTTCTGTCTGTTGTGCTAAACGTCAGTGTGGCGTATTTGATTGGGTAACAGCGGAATTTCCCTCTAGAGGAACTGACGCTTGAGAGATCCAATACAACTGATCAAGCGTATACAAACGTGTCTGGGCGTCTTAACCCTTTCACAGCTCAGAACACTGGACAGATCACAAAGTTGTTATCACTAATATGCTGAATATTTTGAAATTAATTTGCGCATGCCTACTTGCCTAAAGCACGACTTACAGACAAAATATTTTTTTCTATTTACTTATCAAAATATCTAAATGGATGAAGGAATATATGGAAGATATTGTGATATCTTTTACATTTGAATGGCCATTTGACCGATTAGCGGCGGTGTCTTTGTATTGCTGTTTGAATAACGGTATCAATACGCGCTATACGCTGTCTTTTATTTAGTAATAGCGGCTGATTGATTGACTGATGGATTATTGTTTATAATGTTTAACAATACTCGATCATTAGGTGTTCCCAATTTCTCAACTAAAAAGCTCATCCCAGCAGCGATGTTCAACGATATCGTCGATCTCCAGGTAGGCATACATTAAAATGTTGATTTTTTCCAAACAGCGTGTAGTTCAAAGCTCCCAGATACAAGCGTCCTTATTGGATACACGCTAATGCATTATCTATGCTTCAACCAATCAGCAATCACGTTACATAGTTCCTCCCTATGAATTAGAGATATCCGGTTATTGGCTGATATATTTTCACTAATTACGCAGTTTAATCTGATTTATGCAGATTATTTTTTATAAATTATTGTTTTGTCTGATTTTAGCTTATGTATTCCACTATATTTAGTCATTCCAGTTACATTATAAAAAATATGCGTGCATTATATCGAAGAAGGTCAAGTCGTCCTTGAGCAAACTCGCCCCAGACACTCGTAATTTTTCAATTCGTCCAAAGTCAAGTCAGGGTTTAATAGAAAAATTAATGCAGTGGTCTTTGCTAATTACTAATGTAGTGGTCTTTGGAAATGTTAATCATACAAGGGTGTCAATGTAGGTTGGTTGGTTTATCAGACAGCAAACAAGTACAGTGCTTTAAGTTTTTGTGTATTGACATGCAGTTCAAATATTATTAGTTAAATATACAAGGGCCATTTCAATAGATCAATTTTAGCCACCATTGTAGATCACAGAATACATATTTTTGAAAATTTACCACTGCATAGTTAATATACATTGACAGTATTTACACAATGTCATAACTAGTGCTTTCAACATGTTTAATAAAGTACTTTATAATTAGATCAATGTGTTGTGTTTATTTTAAGAAAAAAACATGGGACCCCCATATTTCAGATGAGGACCCCATGGGCCCCCCCCGATTTTACAGTGGGACCCCCAAATCTGAGTGTGGGGTCCTTGGGACCCACAAAAATCAGATGTTGTGGGCAACACTGGCTGTACAGTAAATATGTATATGCATGGAGGCCTAACATGGGCTAATTTGTAATTGTTTGGGCATTGTCCGGTTAGGATAGTAAATTTTTCAAGCAATTCTAGTATCTGAAGTCAGTGGGGAATCGTTAACCCCTAGACCGCTGAAGCATAGATTCCATTTTCTCTATCCTATCAGAATGTGTTCATTTTGCTAACAATGCTGTTGTACGTCAGTGCTGTGCATGACAGCAACACGTTTCGGCAACATTTTTTTTCAAAATGTACCCCGGCACTATCTCTGTAAGTAGGCTATTACGCATTTTACACCACATGATAAGGGTTAAATGAAGTGGCACACTTGACACGTGCGTATTGTCAAATTACTCAGCCGACTCAAGATACCATTATAGCGTGTGTCGCAGGCAATATAAATATATATTCCAAGAAAACATATGATATAATATTGCCGGAACCACAGAACCGATTGTAATAATTCTGATACCTACCTGTAGCTGCAAATTCGAAGATTTACCCAACACTAGGGATGTTAGAATCGGCCTAGTGGTTCAAAAGATATACACTCTGCGGGAAAAACTAAGCCAGCTAAATTTCAAGCAAAAATTTCAGGATGCGCTCTATCCATCATCCCATATCAGAATGAGTATTACAGCTCTACAATGACAGAATTTACTGTGCCGAAGCTTTACAATGTTATCACATAACCGGAAAAATTCCATCAAAATATCTCAATTATTAAAATTGCCGAGCAATATTGATCATTGATGAAAATTCCCAGATTTTGTGTCAAAATGTTAATTCATTTGGTGATATCTCTGGCAATATTCCTGTGAGCAAAATTATATTTGGTGAGGCAAATAGCCATTTATTTCAGCTTTAAGCACACTCTAATATAATGACAATATGCAAAGATAGAGTCTGCGAGACAAAACCCATCTCATGCTGAATTTGACCAAAAAAGGATAACATATTCTCAGATCATATCTTAGATGAATAATTTTTTTTATATATTCCAGTCTTTTGAACCTCTTGTCCGATATTAACATCCATTATATCATATTCATCCTGAGGTCAGCACCTATTTAGAGATCCTAGAATCATTGGAATTGCTTCAGCGGTTCGTTTGCTATTATCATTTATGTATACTTCCTTAAAATATATACCCGTATCCCTAGGCCTCGCGCCTCCAGTCATAGCAATAGCGGCGGTGCGGGGCTGACGTCGCTAGACGCGATAAAATGGCAGCGCCCAGAAGTGCCAAAAATTGTCAATTTTACCGGCTTTATCTAGCGATAGTTGGTTACGCTATTTCTATCTGGTTATTATTCTGGCGCAATTTCATTAAACATGTAATAATCTTTCAAATAAAGCATACTTTAAACATTGTTCAAAATCACTAATGCAAAAAACCAGTCCAAAGATTGTTGTCAGTATCTCGAAAACTAAACCATTTGACTGAAAGTCATTGGAAGTGACACTGATCGATGTAAAACTTATGTAAGATTAGTTGAAATGCCAATGTTCCAGGTGAGCGATACAGGCCCATTGGGCCTCTTGTTATCACAGGTCATGGAAAATGGTAATCGTGCAAAATAAAAAGAAATTTGTTAGCATAAATTTTTGTCATCACCTCTATGCAATAAAAATTATGGCAACAGCTCAGGCCTCGAAATTTTGTGTAACCAAACCAATAGTTCCTGTGTTGGTTACGCAAGTCGCAAAGTGCAGACCGAAAATTAGGTTACGTGAAAATGAGGAAAAATATTCAAACTCATGTTCAGTTTGCATCATAGCCTAACAAGGCATATAATAACCTGGAAAATCATATTGCTGTATATATTAGTCCCTTAAAGTAAATATTAAGAAGACAACAAATGGGTTTAAGCAAATGATTGGCACTTATCTGAACTATTGATTACGTGAAAGAAATACCCGTAACTGATTATTAGGTTACACAGATGTTCCAAATTTCATGGCCTACAGCTTATCAGGGCTGTGGCTTGGTTGTTGCAAGAGGCAATATTTAGACATTTTGCAGAATAACTCGTATGGAGCTCAGTCATAAACGCAAATCTCTTAGATATTAATTCCTGAAGGTCATCAAATTTGTTAATTTTGGTAATGAAAAAGTCATGGAATATCAAACAGGAAAAGGTGTACAAACCATGCATATATGGCTGCACGCTCCAGAATTTCTATTCCAAATATTTATGGTCAGTTTCTTCTGAAAATCATGTAGATTTTATGAACAATTTACCAGAAATTGTCAAACCTCATCTCCTTAACCGATTAACTTAAGCTTTCAAATAAATGAGGCTAGAAGGGGTTTATCATGTTAGCCTCCAGAACTTCTATTCAGAATTTTGACTGGTAAATTTTTTGGGTGAAAATCTGAGATTTTGTGAAAAAAATTTACTGGAAATTATCAGAATAGATCTCTTACAACTATTATTTTATGGATGCTAGCTTAGAAGCATTGCTGGTGTGATATTCCACCAAATCCATAGATACAGAAGGAACATGGTAGGCTTGCACGATTTTTGCTTTGAAACATCGCGATTGATTTTATAAAAAATATCGCGATTTTCGATTAAATTGTAGGTCCAAATTCCCAAAAGTATAAACCGGGATAACGTGACTTGTTTTCTAGAAGAAGTTGAAATAAATGATACAAAAATAGCACAAAATTAGAACACATTTTCATGCGCCGAATTCTTACCATCCTATGTCTATGCTTAATGTATACCTTATATCCATCATCGCGGGAGTGAAATTATTAATTGGGACCGCCTAAATATTGCGTATAGTTTAATAAATATTATTTATTTCATCAAAATTTGAGATAAAATGTCGCCGAGAAAAAAATATAAGTTACATGATGTATCAGTTTCCGCTTATAGTCTCCCTTTGTAGGACGAGTTTAGGTCATTATCGGAGTAACGCGAAGACGTTAATATTAGTACCCGGGGAGATACTGGGCAATCCACATACATAGGACGGGAGCTTTGAGTAGGTACTAGTGTAACGGCGTAAACTGGTCCTATAGAGCAGTTTATAGTTGCTTTCAGAATGTGCGATTTACATTTAAGAGTAATCAACAGAACGCACAGTTCAAAATCAATCAATTTGGAATACTGTTGCTTTACTTTCTTTAATTTGACATGACAAACGAATCAAAAAGGAAAAGTTATTGCACCGCCTGAAATGGCTAACCCTAGAATTAAAAAAAATTCTGTTCACTGATTGACTAACAGTTTGCAACTAAGTATATACTTGGCATTTCACGACAGACTCGGGGTCTGCAGCGAAAGAAAGAAAATTATATGGCGATTTTTACTGCAGGACAACCAAATTTTAACACACTGTTTGCCCTGGTTACTGGTTATGTACTCATTGGTGATTAATTATTTTATTTTGTCTTTGTCCTTTAACACTCAAATTTATTCAGGAAAATTTCAATTTTCTCATAGAAAATGCCCAGTCGCAGACCAAGAGAAGACTGTTTTTGAAAATTTACCACTTGAATGACTGGCTCGGTTATCGAGCCAGTCATTCCAGTGGTAAATTTTCAAAAATAGTCTTCTCTTGGTCTGCAAATGGACATTTCTCAAGACCACTGCAGAAGCTGTTTTTTGGTCGATATGGTTGATAAAGGGTTAATATAATGATTGAGTTGGTATTTACAAGGATTCTGTATGTAGTCTGTATTGCTTACAATACATATTTTCAACACAATTTACAAAAATGGTCAACTTGGAAGTACAGGTGGGAAATCTAATTTAAATGATGTACTTACCCCGGTGGGGGTTGGGGTGTGTGGGGCAACAGATTACTTTTATCATTTTTTAGCCCTGCTATAGATAGGTAGTACCTTGTAGTTTGTAATCATTGGCCAATTACCCCTACCCACGCCAATGCGTGATAAAATTAATAAATAGTAGGCCTACATTGGAAAGAATGTGAATAATTACCAGATATACATAGCAGACTATATATATATATATATATATATATATATATATATATATATATATATATATATATATATATATATATATATATATATATATATATATAGATGTACTAGGCGAAAAACAAGGGAAGTAACGTATTATAATTGGGCTATTGTGGATGGTGGTAACTAAATATAAGTTATCTCCCATAACATGGATTTACATTTTCAGTGACGGTTATCTCAGATAACCAATGGAGATTACAACGCTACTGGCTCCATAGTGAAATAGAAGAGTTGTCTCCCATTGTTAGCTATTGTTTCAATCACGCTCATTAATCCTTTAACCCTTAAGTTTGTACCAAGAAGATTTATATTTTCTCTTAGAAAATGTCCATTTGCAGACAAAGAGATTTCGTTTGAAAGTTTACCACTGAAATGACTGGCTCAGTTATCGACCCAGTCATAGAGAAATCTTAAAAAATAGTCTTCTTGATCTGAAAATTGACATTTCTCAAGGCTTGAGAAATGTCAATTAGCAGATCAAGAAGACCATTTTTGACTCATTGGTGAAGCCATATTTGGCGGGCTTGAGTGTTAAAGGGTTAAATAATAATGGATGCCACATTAACTAAATTTCTTTCTAATTATGCTCCCCATTTAGATGTATGGAGGCCATATATAGCATTTGCTTTGTCCATTAGTCCATTCATTTGTCCATCCGGTGAAATAACTAGCTTTAGAGGAGTGACCTTCACCAAACTTGGGTTGGATGTTGCTTCTTGGGGTCCGAAAAAGCCTATAAATTTTGGGGTCAAAAGTCAAGGTCACATTGACCCAATTAATGACATATTGCGTTTCCGGATGACAACTCAAGTTTTATTTGACCAATCTTGTGTGGGAGGTTGTCCTTAGTGTTCCATAGAACGCTATTAATTTTGTAGTCAAACAGTGAAAGGTCAAGGTCACAATGACCCAATTAATTACATATTGCTTTCTCAGATGATAACTCAAGTTTTATTAAAGGAATCTTTACCAATCTAGGGTTGGAGGTTGTCCTTTGTGTTCCGAAGAACTCTATCATGTTTGGGGCAAAGGTCAAGGTCACAGTGACCTAATTAATGGCATTATTGCGTTTCCTGGTAATAACTCGAGTTCTATTGACGGCATTGTTACCAAATTTTCGTGAGAGCTCCTTCTTGTGGTTCTGAAGAACCATACTGATTTTGGGGTCAAAGGCCAAAGTCGCTGTGAACCACTTAATAAAATTATATTGTGCTTATGGATGATAACTTGAGTTCTATTGAAGGGATCTTTACCAACCTTGGGTGGTAAGTTGTCCTTGGGTATCTGAAGAACCCTATCAATTTTGGAGTCAAAAGGTCAAAGGTCACTGTCATAATCATTGAAATTATACTGCGTTTCCGGATGATAACTCAAATTCTGTTGAAGGAATCTTTACCAATCTTGGGTGGGAGGTGGTGCTTTGCGGAATATGATGCATACTTTTGCAATCTCAGAAGAATAATAAAATGACCACGAAGAAAGAAACACAATCAGGTAAATCATTAACAAAGATCTGAAATAACGTCATGAAAGTAATCAGAATTGCTAAAGGAAAGGACCAAGGAACTGTTAAATGCTGTTAATGATAACTTCATATGATAATAGAAGTCTAATCAACAGTTAAAACCAGAAAAAAAAAAAATGCAGCTAAATAGCCATTTTGCCTAAGCGGAAACCAATGGAGGAATCCAGTTTTATCAATGCCCCACCAATCGTTAGCTAAGCCCCACCCACACCTTACCCATGTTGGAATCGATCGATCGACCCCAGAACTCCCTGACTATCAATTTCCAGAAGACTATGCAGATAAGCTGTTGAATATCTTTGCCTATGGCAGCAACAGCACCCAGTCAAATTAGTTTCAAAATATTCAGAATGTTTATTAAATAGTATTTAATTAGTATTAAATATTATGTATAATTCATACAACGATGCTTAGTCTGTCATCAATTAAGCATTCGTGATGATCTTATCTATGTCATTCGTGGCATTATTGACTATGACATCATGCACGTCACATAGTTGATTATGACATCATATGATTGATGGATAAACTGGAAATGTTCATTAGTGATGTGATTGGGCCTTTGTGCTCTGGTGTGTGCAGATGTATAAATAATACCCTCTATAGCCGATCATATAATCAGTGATATTTGCATTAAGCTGATTAGCCAAGTATTTGCTACGTGTAAAATACTGTTTAGTTTTAAAACAAATATGACTGAAAGTCAAACGTTGTTTTTGGTGTCATAGACTATTTCAGTCAAACAACATGTAACATGTTATGACCCTGGAAACCATCAGGGTATTTTGAAAACAGTTAGAGTGAAACTCATTGCTTCCACCAGAAACAGTGACATTCAACTATAATGTTTGAAAAAGTGAACATCAGTGATTTAAGAGTAGCAAGATAATCGCTAAAAATTGGGATTAACCCTTTAGTGGTCAACCTACTCAAAAACAGCCTCTGCAGTGATGATGTGGAATGTCCATTTGCAGGCCAAGATAAGACTATTTTTGAAAATTTACCACTGGAATGACTGGCTCGATAATCGAGCCAGTCATTCCAGTGATACATCTTTGAAAATTGCGTAATCATGGCCTGCAAATTTACCTACACTACGACTCACTCACTTTTGTGAGAAATCATGATTATTAAAGGGTTAAAGAGAATATTATTTGTACCGTTTACAAAATTATATTCAAGTCTGCGTTACCTACACACGCCGTGTCCGTAGATGAATATGAAAAACTACTGATCGAATTTGGACCAAATTTTAATGCGCAACAAAGTCTGGTACCGTAAAAGAGTATTATTTCCTGGCTTAAACACTGCATCCCGATTGGATAAAATTCCATATCCGGAAAGCTATTCACATCTCAGGTACAATTTGGCTCACAGGATTGTGATCGTACACTCGGATTCCACTACTTTTGTCTGGATCCGTAAAAAAAAAAAATCAGATAATTATCCAAAATGTTTTACCTGTAAAAATGTGTCAAAACCAGGATTTTCTAGAACTTTACCCCATTGAAGCAGAAAGACCAAAAACACTAAACTCATTTATAATTTCATACATGTAGATCTCATTCTGTTGAATATTTTGAAAGGAACTTGACTGGAAACTGTTGCTGCCTATATGGCAGCAGCAGCAATAGGTTTCTGTCAAATTCGGTTCAAAGGATTCAACAGTTTACGTGTATAGTGACTGCATCGGCTGCCAGTTAAATTAACTTCAAAATATTCAACAGAATATGTTTTATATGGTAAAGAATTTACTTTTTCAGGGATTTGTCATTGAAAGTGTTAAGTGTTAGGATTCTGGGAATTCGAGCTTCAAAGGGTTAATACACTTCTTGTTTAACCCTTTAATGGTCATGCCGGCCAAAACTGGCGTCTGTTATGGGCTTGTGGAATGTCCATTTACAGGCTAAAAGAATGCAATTTTTGAAAATTTACCACTGGAATGACTGGCTCGGTAACCGAGCCAGTCATTCCAGTGATAAATTTTCAAAATAATATTCTCTTGGCCTGTAAATGGACATTCAGTAGGCAGATATTTACTTTTTCTTGACAAAAATTTGACCATTAACGGGTTAAATATACTGTAATTGTATCATATTTCAGGAGTTTGTGTTGTGCATGCAAGAGCGCGATGATCCACGATTCTGCCTGGGCGAAGGGAAACAAGTTACTGGCTGTGCACTGCAGTTTTTCGGCAAATTGAAAAAACACTGCTACAATGAGTTTACGAATTACTGGAAATGCATCGACCATTCCGGCACCGATATGTATTTGGATCAGTAAGAAACTTTGCCAGCATTTTCTTATATCGTTCATCCTTTGAATGGTCGACATTAGTTAGAAATCGACGTTCTTATCAAAGATGTCCATTTTGAGGACATTAGAATGTTTTTGAAAATTTACAAATTTAATGGCTTGCTCATTTACCAAGCCAGTTATTACAGTGGTAAATTTTCGAAAGATATTTGTTGTTCTGTAAATAGGTAATGGATGAATCCAGTTTTAGATATTCACCACCCATCTCTAGCTACATGTAAGCTCCACCCACGCTTTGCTCGTGTTGTGATTGATCGATCCCTGCACTCCCTAAATCTCAATTTTCAGAATACTGTATAGGTAACCTGATGAATATTTTGAAACTAATTTGGCCGGGTGCTGTTGCTGCATGTTTATTAAAATAGTAAAGACATACAATTCGTACAACCTGACAGACGTAATTCAACATTTAAGACGGACTAAATCAAGCCATTCATGACGCTATGATTATGATTTCAGCCTACATGTCACGTAGTTGATTATGATATACATTTTTGTTAGGGGTGTGCTCATTGCTCGCCATTTCCGATTTTATCAATCTTTCAACCTACGCTATGATATCGATAATTTATTTGCTGATCGTAAAAAATTCAAAGATACCATATTTCATTGACTAGCAAATTTCTAATGCACCAAAAGTGTTTACTGATATTATATGAAATTATTGGTACTTAATTCAATGTGTTATTTATCTAAAGCACATCAATTTTAGCAACACATATATATCAAAAAGATTGCTAGCATCCATTGTTGCAAGATATTTATTTTTGCACAATGTTCTAGATGCTCTCTTCTAGTTATGCTCCTCTTACATTTTGATTGACTAGTATGATACGATTTATCACAAAGTATAGTAAACTCTTCTATCGGGAATGGAAATTATCAAAAAAAGAACACACTGGCACAACTACGCATGATCGTACACATGTTCACAGTTTTCTTCTAGAAAACTTTAACTCTTTCTTACATTTTCATTGGCTAGTATGTGAAGTTAGTCAATGCGAACCTTGTTTTCTCTTCATAACGGAAATTTAGATCATAGCATATGCCATAGATTGAGTTTAAGCTGTCACTCGGGTAGGTACTCAATTCTACCATCCTATTTAAATGCGTCGCCGAAATCACCTACCGGGTACAAATATTTATGTTTTCACGTTACTCAAGTAACGAGAGAGTGACGACCTAAACTCATCCTTAGTGCATCATCATGTGATTTATATCTTTTTGCGACATTTTATGTCAAATCTTGGACTAATTTTCATGTAATAAATGATGTTTGTTAAAGCATACGCAATATTTAGGCGGTCCCATTTAATAATTTCACTCCCACGATGATAGTTATGAGGTATTAAATTTAGTATAATCGTAAAGCAGCAAGAATAATGTGGCATTGTCTATATTTTTAAAACAATTTTAGAGAATCGATTTCAACTTTTTCTCGAAAGGTCAGACGATATTGTGATATCGTTTTCATTTGCAAAACGATATCGTGAGCAGCTTGACCATTTTGAGCACAGCTCTAATTTTTGTCTTGACTGTGTCAGGTGACCTAATATATTCTCCGGCGTATTTAGAAAGTACTTGAGCAAATGATCTGTTATTTGATACACATTGATGTACATATAGTTTGAAAATGTGCTTAAATGGAGGATTCCAGTTTATCCGTCAATCATATGATGTCATAATCAACTACGTGACATGTAGTATGATGTCATAATCAATTACATCATGGGTAATGTAGTTAAGTTCATCACAAACACATAATTGATGACGGACTAAGCGTTGTACGAATTGTACATGTATGTCTGTACTGTTTATAAACATGCTGTTGCATATTTTGAAACTAATTTGACTGGGTGCTGTTGCTGCCAGTCAAATTAGTTTCAAAATGTTCACCAGCTTACCTGTATAGCTTAAATTGCAATTCAGAGAGTGCAGGGATCGATTGATCCCAACACGGGCGAAGTGCGGGTGGAGATAACGATGGGCGGGGCATAGGTAAAACTAGATTCCTCCATTACAGGGTTTAGCTATACAGGCATCCGATCTATTGCTCAAGTATCTGACGTCGTTATCAAAAACGCTAACTGTAGTCATGGTCAAAATGACATAGCTCCATTGATCAGGAAAATGGACAAGTTTGTCACAAAAGTGTACAATGTACAAAGTGTATATATCTTTGATGAATTAAAAATTTAATAAACACTATAGTATATTTTGAAACTAATTTAACTGGCATAGCCATTTGTCGCTGCCACTGCTGAGGATGCTTTTGGCCTCGATTTGTTCACGACAATTTAAATTTCCTCACAGAAAATATCCATTTGCAGACCAAGAGATTACTTTACAAAATTTACAACTGGAATGACTGGCTCGGTTATTAAGCTCAGTTATACCAGTTGTAAATTTGCAAAAATAATCTTATTGGTGTGCAAATGAACGTTTCTCAAGGAGCTGTTTTTGTTGACTTGAGGATCATATGTTTTGTGCTACTGGGTTAAGAAAAGTTTGGAAAAATTAAATATCGCAACTGTATTTAAAAATACGCAAAACATGTACTAGATAATCTGATTATTTTACCTGAACTTTCCAGATTTTTGAGTAAATACAGGTTTGTTGAATTCCGCTATTTTGCATTCTACAGGTGCAGGAAAACTCAGGCTTTATTTGATAATTGTGTGAAAGAGAAACTCGGCCAGGATCGTCCACCCCTTGGGTATTTTGCGAAGCGACGCATTCATAAAACAGCACGACCTCGTCATGAAGTAAAGGAGCAGATATTGCCGCCAAGAATTCAAGGGCCACCAGATGACTTGAGCTTGCTTCCAGAACCGAAAGGGCTAGACATACCTCGGCATCATGAATAGTGAATGATAATATGTTATATAATTATAGAGCTGTGTGTATGTATAATATATTGTAGTACATGTATTATAGGGAAAGTCAGCGACTTTGTTATACTGCTTAACCTTTGAACACGAAAGGTCAAAACAGTAAAATCATTTACGATTTAATGAATATTCTGTTAAACATTTTGAAACTAATTTGACTGTAATCTGTTGCTGCCTATGGCAGCAACAGGTTCCTGTCAAATTAGTGTCAAAATCTTCAACAGCTTACCTGTACACACGTATAGCGACCCTGAAATTGGGATTGTGGGAACTCAGGGTTCAAAGAGTTAGACTAGTAACAATTTGCCAGGGGAGTAAAACATGTTTTTCTAAGGGATGCCTATCTAGCTAGGCTCCGCCCATTTCTAGCTTATCTCCACCCACTTTGTTCACACGTTTGAATCGATTGTAACACTTCTGAGAATCTCAGAATCTTAGTTTCAAGGTGACTAAATGTAAGATGTTGGATATTTTGAAAGTAATTTGACTGGGAGCTGTTGCTGCCTCGAAGTTATTGTAGTAAATATTTTGTCCTCACAAATAAGAAACAACAAAATATGATGTAGGGAATGTTCTGTTGAATAATTTAAAACAAATTTGACTGCGATCTGTGTTTAGGGCTTTTGAAAAATTTACCCTTTTTGGGCTCACCACCTATCTGGTCCAGGATCCATCAATGCTCCCAGAAACTAGAGAGTTTTGAAATCTGAGAGATTGATTTTGAGCCATTTTAGTTTTAATAGCACCATAAGATCTCTGAATGGCCATAAAATGCCACAGAATCCTCCTCTAATTGACTGTAAGTCATTTAATTAAACTTACTGTTCATAGCAGCCATTAGGATTTTAATTTGGTCTCACTAATATGGACGAATTTCTTTTAGGCATGACTTGTAAGTCATGGATAAGGGGTAATCTAGAGCTCTGGTGTTGTTGCCGAATATAAATGTTGCTGGCAGGAACAGATTTCAGTTAAATTAGTTTCAAAATATTCAACGGCTTCCCTGTGTACATCATGCACTCGTGTAGTTATCTTGAACTTAAAATTCCTGGAATTTACAAAGTTAAAGGGTTAATAAATCCTGATAAATTTACACTTTAGCAGACATACAGTATGGCTCAGAAATCACTTACACATGTTTCCAGTGACACAAAACATACTGTTGAATATTTTGAACATAATTGGATTGGAAAACATTGCTGCTTGTCTTCCAATATAATTATGTTCAAAATATTCAACAGAACATTTCTTACATTATGTTCAAAATTGTACTAACTAACAATTATTTAAATGTATTTGTTTTGGAACCGTGTTAACTTATGTATGAGTTGTGCTATATAAGCATGTCCAACTGGCTGAGTAGTTTTTTGAAGTGTTAATTGTTATCTATTCAAATTTCTCATGTAAATAAACCAGAATTTCAAAAGATTTCTACTTTTCTTTAATCTATATTTAATTACAATATATCATCAAAAGTAGTTTCTCTCTTGATGTCCTGAGTACTTTATGAAACCTCATTTGTTCAAAAAACGTTAAATTTTCTGATAGAAAATGTCCATTTGCAGGCCTAGATAAGATTATTGTTTGAATTCTTATTGCTGACAATGCTGGAATACATAACTCGGTTATCGAGATAATCATTCCAGTGGGAAAATATGCCTGTCTTCTTTTGGTCTGCATATGGACATTTCTCAAGGATACTGCAGAAAGCGTTTTTGTCTGGCTTGAGTGTTAACTGATTAACCCTTTAATGGTCAAACTGCAGGGATCTTCATGAATATCATTTGCACGCCAAAAGAAGACTATTTTTGAAAATTTACCGCTGGCCCGAATTTGCTTGTTATAATTTAAATAAAACAGATTGCTTACGGGTATATTTTCGAATTACTTAATAATAAATTTCGCCACGGGAAGTCATTTTTTAAACTTCTCAGTAGAATCAGCATGTGACTGATTGTCATCATTGTTGTGTTATAATGTCATCAGGTGAATAATATTTGGCTTTTGATGATTTACAGAGATACAAGATGGATTCAGAGTGGTGTGTGTGGGGGTCGGGGGTTGGGGGGGGGTCTGTGTGATCAGAGTGTTATTCCCCCACCCATCCACCCCCATAAAACGCTTGTAGTTTACAATCTTAATAATATGCAAAGTTAGAAATGCAGCAAATGACTTCAAATTTTCCTGGGGAGGACCAGTGGACCCCCATACACACCCCACCCCCTAAACCACAGTCTTATATCCAAACATGGATGCAAGGGGAACACTAGTGTTTGTTAAACTAGAACTTGAATGTCCCACTTGGTAATCATTCGACACCAGTTTCTTCTAATCTGAAAACATGCATGGCGTAATCTGTACCCATATGGTTGATAATGCATGTGATGACATCATAACAGGAATTTTATGGCGTGTGTTTTTCATGAAAGTTCAAATGTCTCTGAAATCGCTTGGCTGATTGATTTGAAACTCAGAAACAAGCTGAAATCTTATTGGCTGATTTGACATGAGGCCATCTTGGATTACCTAATTTTCATATGAACCGCTGTCAAAGGTATCGGGCCGAAACTTTGTGGACTAAGGGCCATTTAATTTTGTGGATAATAACAGCAGAAATGTTGATTGACAGTTTTTGGTGTTAACTATGTTGTAAATACAAAGTTGACATTTTCAAATTAGATTGGTTAAGCAGTTTTTTCAAAATAAGTTAATTTGTCGGCAACCATCTTGGATTTTGTACTATTTAAAAATACACAACCCTCTCCGATATAGCTTCACTGAGTGATTTGAAAGACAAGAAGCTCCATCTATGGCAAGTGCTGAATCAAGTTTGTTCAAGGAGGTCTTATTGATCAATTTGGCCATCTTGGGTGATCTAGTTTTCACAAAAATAATTTCCTGACAACCGCTGAAACGATCTGACAGAAACCGGGTACCGGTAAATATTAGGTATTAAGGGCCAGTCAACCTTGTTCAAGTGAAGTTAATACATGAAAAAACATAGCCACCATTGACCAATCAGAATTGAGCTTTCATTAGTTGATGGATCTTAATGGTGATATACTTGTTGTTTTTGGTATTAAATACAAATTTGACGCTTCTGAGGTCATACGCTTAAAGATTGAACCATAAATCATTACTATATTGCTGTAAGCTGCAATGCAATTGCTACTGCCTCAATAAGGCTAAACAATGGACAAATCATACAAAATAAGCTTTAAATTTGTTCAAGAAAAGTTAAATTTTCTCAAAGAAAATGTCAACTTGCAGACCAAGAGTAGACTATTTTTGAAAATCTACCACTGGAATGACTGGTTCAGTTATCAAGACGACTGCAGAAGACGTTTTTGGCCGTCTTGAATATTAACGGGTTAAAAGACTGAAAAAGAAGAACAGTTTTCAAAATGCCAGAGTTGATTTAAACATCACATTGAATACAGCTGCACAGAACTGATTAACATCCAGTTTAAGTTTTTTCCATAATTAAACTTTTTTCAAATATCAATGTAATCGACAAAGACATATCCACTTAAAGAAAATCTTCCGGATGCTATTGAGGATCACTATTGGCCGCAGGTTTGATGGTTGTCCAGGAGGCATCTTGGATTTGGTCAGCGCGACGAGGGTAGCTTAGTCGATGGGGAGGTGTTGCATGAAGGCAGAGTTTATTATGCATGTTTGCAGATGTTATCACCTGCATATTTAGTCTTTGCTGATGCTATGCTGGGGTCCAGATACATATCCATTTTTCAGGGCCTTAAATGCTTTCTCAACCTCAATTGCTGATTGTAGTGGCCTAGGTTCATGCACTAATTGGGCTAATGGGTCATCATCTGGATCTGCGAACTAGTTCTTAAACCATTCTCTGATCGAATCTGCTTTTCTCTGGTCATTTCCAATGAAGTTGCCTTCAGTGCTATGCATGGATCGTGATGGTGGTGGCCCACAAACTTTCAGATCCCGAGCCACCCTAATCATTCTACGACAAGCATCTGTGGCTGTAATGTCATCTGCCCAAGTGTCTGCTTTAGGGTGGCAAGGTCTTTCAGTCGTTCACTGATCTGACAAAGAATGGACTTCCGTTCTTGCTCTGACCATTTTGATAGATGAGCCGTAGATAGTGTCGTCTTTTGTTCATAAAAGCTTTAGAACTAGTAGGTCTGCAGTCTATCATCCTCTCTTGTTATTTTTGACAACTACGATTAAATTGATCACTGACGTTACAATGCATTCGAGTATACTGTATAAAGCCTTATTTGGACTTGAGTGTATGTCAATGTTTTCTAACTGTTCCACGAGGGTTCTCTTGAATGGCAGTTGTGTGCTGGTGTCATTCACTCCCTTCTTTAGATCAAAGTGGACTTTGCCGCATTGGTTGGCATGGTGCGTATGTAGCAGGCAAAACCTTTATTTGAAGGTGGGTAACCACCGGCTTGTGGTCAGAGTTGAGGTCGGTGCCTTTATATGAACTGGAGTCCTGAAGTAGTAGCTGGATTGGGATCTGTGAACTAGTTCTTAAACTATTGTCTGATCGCATCTGATTTTACCTAGTCAGTTCTGATGACGTTGCCTATAGTGTTGTGCATGGAAAGTGATGATGTTAAACCAGCAACTCGGAGAACAGGCCACACTAAACATTTTATGACAATCATCTGTGGCTGTGATGTCATCTGCCAAAGACTTCTTTTAGGGTGGCACATTATTCAGTCATTCACTGATCTGGTGAGATATTGACTTGTGTCTCGATTGTGACACCGTGCTGCATCCGAGAACAGATTGACAGTTTCACTGGAGCATAACAGAGCGGCTTTAAACGACGCAGCTGGACTGACATTGTATTGACGCAGCGAATGCTCATGTCAGGAGTCATGTCCTAGTACTGGTACTTTCATAAGATGGTCATCGACCTGTCACAGGCCTTTGACACTATCAAACTATCAAAGTTCTTGGACATACTAAATCAAGCTGGCTGTTACAACGATGAACTGCTACTAGTCAGACTGCTATTGACAAATACCAAGTTGAAAGTGTGAGTAAAAATGTGTAGTCATCCATTGGCTCTCCACAGGGAGATGACCTATCCGGTACTGTTTACATACTACCTAGCCGCAGCCCTCTAATTTGTGTGACAGCAGCCCATAAGACACACCAGTACTTACAGCAGGCCTCCCAGTATACATGGAGTATGCAGACAATGTAGACTTCCTAGATGAGGAAAAGAAGCCACTCGATAACCTAACTAAAAACTCAAGAATTTGAATCCTTTCGTGAACAAAGCCAATACCGAGTTTACCCATGTACACCTACCAGCGACAGACAAAGGCAGCCTGCTGTCCGCCGGGGATGAATGCAATAAGAACCGATTCCTTGCTTCACTAATGTTGCTCTGACATTGCTGCATGTTGCGTCACAGGAAACATTGCTTTCCAGTCCTGTTGGAAACTGGGGATCCATGGATCACGGATCCCTTTGGGAAAAACACGTTACCTGTGTATCACTGATGCGTTACAGCTTGGCAGCTCTGAAAGCAGGTCTAGATAAGCTTAATGCCTGTCACTGCAGACACCTGTGTTCTATAACCCAATATTCCTGGCGTGACAGTATAATCTACAACGACTCATTATATTCTATATGCAATACGTTCCCACTGTCTATGAAGGTGGCCCAACAAAGATGGTCTATGTCTGGCAATGTTCTGCGAATGACACACGACACCCCAGCACAGAATGAATAAATATTATATTATATGTTCTCAATACCTCTAGACTCGAATTCCTCTATATATTACACAGATCGGTATTTAGCCTCGCATGCTTTGGGTGAAATTGTGAAATGAATCATCGAAGTCAATCAATAAGGTGTTAGGAGTGTCGTATCAGAAATATACACTATTTGTTTTCTTATTTATGCATAAGGTTCAGAGAAAGTATAATTAAATAACATAATTGTATTATAGTCTATGAATTTCCTTATTAATTGACCAGGCCTGAAAGGCCAAGTAAGCTTATTCCATGGTGACCGTCCGTCGTCCGTCCGTCCTCCAGCGTCCGGCTGTCAACCTTTCTTTTAAACAACTCAAGAACCACTAGGCCGATTTCAATTATATTTGGCAGGAAGCATCCATAGGGCATAGAGATCCAAGTTTGTTCAAACGAAGCCGATTTGGCCGGCGGTCATCTTGAACTTTGGCCAATTTTTAAAAATGTCTAAAAAATGTCGAAACCGCTTGGACGGTCGAATAAAAATTCATGACATATCATCTAGGGCAAGAGCTGAATCAACTTTGTTCAAGGGAACTCGTTTGGCCAAATGTATCAGCAGCCGTCTTGGATGACCTAGCTTTCCTGAAAGCGACTTATTCTCCAGTATCTCTAAACAGATCAGGCTGAAATTTGAGAGATCTATATGATTAGAGACTGGGGGGGGGGGGGGTGTCATTAAAGTTTGTCCATGGAAAGTTGATACATGTAAATAAAACCATGACCGCTGTGGATCAATCAAAATTTAGCGTGCTTGACGGTAATCTTGGATTTTCTGAAAATATCACATTGATTATTTTCATTATTATATTGTGTGCAGTATCAAATGCGCATCATCCAGATGGGTCACACAATACAGTGTTAAAGCGCCTTCTCAGGATTTCGGTGGCTGGCATTTGTTAGTGCCTGTTGCACGTTTTCAAAAATTATTATGTAGGCTGGGTGATTGGGGACTGATTGAATATAGTTCAGGATCTCGCATCCAGCACCAGGAGTAGTAACATTACGTCATACAGAACTTTCGATATATACAGAATCAGAAGCAGGTATAGGCATCATTACAGCTTTTTCCTAGGCACATTACTGGCAGTCAATTTCATTATATAACCAGTGTTTTTATCAGAGCTTTCAGTAGGCTTTCTTATCCCGTTATGCTTATAGAACTGTACCATGATAACTTTTCATAATTCTCCTGTTGTAGTCCATGTGACTGATCAATAAAATCAAAACATCTCATCAGCTCATGAACATTGGTCGGCGTTGATCAAGACTCCAACTCTTGATCCCTGAAGTAATACTCAAATGTTCAGTCCGGAAACGTTCTATAGTAAATAGTTGATAACCAGCTTTCCAGATCTCAAATAATATTCTGAGTGAACCTAAGTTATTGTTTCTAACCTTGTTCACCATCAGTCAAGCTCTCGCAGGTTATTATCACCAGCATCTGTCAGCCAACAGCCAGATTATAATCATCAGTTCTGGTCAGCCTGTGGTCAGTTCAGGTCATTAGCTTCTGGCGTCAGGTTCAGGTTCCAGCATCAATGATAGCATCAGCTACTGGCAGCTCATGGACCGTAAGATGCACATTCAGTATTTCTTAGTGGCTGATGACTAAATTCCATGGAGTTTCGTTTTCCAAATAACATGTTCATTTTAGGTGCACCCAAACATTTCAGGATGAATGAATCTGACTAAATACATCGATATAGATGTCTTTAATACTGCACTCTGATCATGTTAGATTGAAGTTTCATATTCAATTTATATAACTTATTATTGTTATCATTATAGAGTATTATGGTGTTCCAAAATTATTGAGATATGAAACAAGAACCATTAGCCCCTCGTGTGCCAACAGCGCACAAAAGCGCTCAAAATACCACTTGATATATCAATTAAACATTTTGATGGTCAATATTTTTCAAGATATAATTTTAGAAGACTATTTTTGTAAATTTACCACTGCATTTGTTTTCGTCGGCTTGACCTTTAAAGGGGCTAATGGTAAAGAATGTTTTTACTGGTTACGGTTACCGAGCCAGTCATTCTAGTGGTAAATGTTCAAAAATACTCTTCTCTAGACCTTTTTAAACAGCCATGTCTGAAGACCTCTGCAAGTTGTCTTTGGTCAGTTTTCCCATTAAAGGGTTAAGTTGACACAAGACGGGTTAAATCCAAATTGTTTAACTGACATCCAAAATCACATGTGCTGTTTCATCATCAAGGATAACCAATAGGATTTAGCAGTTTTCATCCAATGTGAGTTTTGAATGACCCACTAGTCATTAGTAGTGTTAATTGAATAGATCAAATAGGGTCATCTTGAACTTTGTCATCGAATTTCAAACCAATAATTTCCTTGAACCAAATAACAGCACTTATCATTCGGGTGTAATCAACTCATCTGCGTTATTCATTGATTATTGAGATGAACGTGATCATATCAAGAAACTGATTCGATATGGGTAATCTCAAGAATGTAACTAACGAACAGGGGTTGTGGCAACCGTGGTTAGTCTGCTACTAATTATGGTTATGCCAGTCTAGATTCAACTCCATAAGTTTATGGGACTTGTTAATAAGTGTTTGAAAACGTAATTCAATCAAGAGTTCTGAGATAATAGCTATACTAAAGTATTTATTTACTTAATAGAATTTCTGCAAGAAAGAAAGAAGCGAGAATGAATGAGTATTCATTTTCAAAATCTGTCTTTGTTTAATTTTCTCCTTACCATATCTAGCTTTTGATTCATAGGCATAAGTTCAAATACTAATTTGGATCACTCTTTCATAATTTGAGCCAAGATATTGAAGAGTAGAATGTCATAGCATAATGATTATGATAACTCTCCTCTGATTGACAAATAACGGACAGACCATTCATAGCGGAAGTTCTAGACATCTGATTTAATGTTTCCTTTAGGTTAAAAGTTTTGACAATGATAGTATGGATGATCACTTACGTCAGTGACATCACGCTCACTAGCTTATCTGATGAGCTTATCACCCAACAGTTCAAGAGTCATACTGATGCTTTTAGGACAAATTGATCATAAAAGATTCTTTTGTAGTTCATAAAAGATCCTTTTGTAGTTCGCATCATACAGTAATGCAGTAATCCGTTGCCCCTATAATTTATTTCTAACTGGTTGAAAGTCTCAATTTAACTGATGATGAAGGAGTTCGTGGTTGGATTATTGCTTTTAGCTGATTGACATATGGAACATAAGCTCCAGTCACGAGTTCCCAGGATGACAGGTGTGCTTTTACAGGTACTTATTTCTGATGAATCTGAAACAAAAAATAGAAATTATAAAGGCCACAGAACCGAGAAATCTGTGCGAGATCTCTAAATCCAGCATGAGAAAGCCGTTTCTGACGTTATCCTGGAGTTCCCATCATAAAGTAGACATGCCAAGCTTAAATTAAATTCTCATAAATGTTATCAAAATACTTCTAAAGTCTGTTTTCATAAATTTTATGAAAAGGTAAAATGTGTGTATGGTTACCAGGCTTTTGGTATTTTAATGTACTTCAAATGCAAAATTTATAACAGACGAGATCAGCTACCTCAAATTAGGTTGAACACATGTATCATATTAGTTACTATGGCAAACAGTTCATGGGCCATGAGTCGGCCATGTTTTGGCAGATGACCGCCGGTGGTCAGCTTAGATTTTGAGATACAACTTGTGTCTTTGGATAATTTTTTCCTATGGCCCTATGCAACCTCCATACCAAATTGGTCCTTTGCATCATGACTTGAAGTGACAAAGCATGCCTCCTATTAATCAATGTTCTGATTTCAACAACAACTTTGGTGGAACAATGCTATCATGGTTGGCTTCAAGTGATCTAACGAGAAGTTTGGGCGGAACGATTCTAGGCTTCGACATTTCTAAGGAGAAATTTTAATTGGTGAACTTTTATGGCGGCCATCTTTGATGTTCCTTGAAATGTCTTGAAATTATTTAAAAAGTATGATCTGAGTTTTTCTTATCAAACTTGGCATGAATAACCATATATGCGTGTTGACTTCAGTATATCTAACGAGAAATGTTATTGTCTATTTTTGCTACAGCCATCTTGGATTTTCGAAATCGCTCAGAAATCATTCAATGTCTATCTTCTTAATAATGACTCAATTTCAATCAAACGTGGTTGGAAGGAAACTAACCTATTTGACCTCAGAATATCTATACAGAAATTTAATTGATCACTTTTTCTGCCAGCCATCTCGTTTTAAACGATCTCCTAGGGGAGATAACGATCTCCTAGGGGAGATGAGTCTATTTTGCTTTAACATCTACCACCTCATTAACCGTTTGGCGGATTTAAAATAAATTAGTCTGTGAGGACAACTTAGATTTTCCTACTTATTTTAGGGCTCCTTCAAAACCTTTCTTCTCCATATATGATATGATTTTTAGCAACTTTGTTTGAAAGATCCTAGAGCCATACGCTTCTAACGTATACTTTCATTGGTCTGTGTTTTCAGTGGCCATGATGGATTTTCGAAATCCCTACACATCATTCAATATCTGGAATTTCGAAACAAAAAAGCTATTTCGCATTAACCCTTTTCATGACAAAGCCAGCCGAAATCCGCCTCTACAATGATTTTGATGAATGTCCAGTTGCAGACCAAGAGTTGACTATTTTTAAATATTTACAACTGGAATGAGTGGCTAGATAATCGAGCCAGTCATTCCCGTTGTAAAGTGTCAAAAATAGTCTTCGCTTGGCCTGCAAATGGGTATTCAATTGGGAAAGTTTTTGATTTTCTTTACCAAATTTAGTCATTGAGTTAGAGCATTATAGAATCTATGTCAGTCTGTAGAAGTTTCAAGAAACATACTTTTCATGAAGTATGAAGTATTCCAAATAATAATATTGCAGATGAGCGACATGCCTATTGTTTTGTTAACCATTTTAACAACAAATCCTGAAAATGTAAATTCTTTACGATGGATAGCACATTGTGTTGAGTATTTTGATATTAATATGACTGGTACGAATTGCAGCACTTCCAGTCATATTAATTTCAAAATATTCAGCAGCGCTTCATGTTTGTTTGCCTTGAGAGATTGAGACACGAGGAACTTATCGCTGAAAAGGTTACGGTTATTTGGTCATATTTTCAACAATGCTTGTCTGGATTTCATTGAATCTGCACAGCACCGTTCTATGGCGCGAATGTTGACAATTTTTAATCTTATCTCGGTTTTGGGCATGGGAAAGGGTTTTCGTATTTTTATTAAAGTTATTAATAATCCGTGTTTGTTCTTCAGATTTCGTGGAAATTTCAGAGAACTATTCTATTTTGTGGAGGGGTGCAATCTGTATCATAACAAAATTGGATTTGGAATGTTTTTTCCATTGATTTCCCAATTTATGAAGTAAGAATATATTTATATAGTTGTATATTTTATTGTCAAAGTGATGCTAATCTCATCTCAAATGTTGTATTGCACCGATAGAATACGGTTTATAGGTTCAATATCAGACATATCCTGTCACATTTCCTTATCTGTATCGCAATTATCTGTTTTGTAATATTGTGTAAACGTTGAGCTGTGAACGCCACCATTTTGTCTCCTCAAGCTATAGTGTGTGATGTCATGTATGCGCCAGTGCATTACATTCTTTATTATGTAATAATCATCCAGTTGAATATTTTGAAACTAATTTGACTGGAAGTTGCTGCTGCCTATGGCAGCAACAACTTCAAGTCAAATTGGTTTCAAAATATTCATCAGCTTACCTGTATGATTGCTTTTATACCACATTGCCAAACTATAGCTGGCACCTCTATGACTGAGCGTATATACGGAGGCGGACACACTAGGTTTTTTGATTGGTTGAAAAGTAAATCATGACAGCCATCGTATGGTTTAGAAATGTACCAACATGTAACTACTAGTCTGAATATCTTGACTTAGTGCCATGATAAAATACTTAAAATTATCAGGATAGTTTATGAGCAGCGTGTTAGATCACCTGTTAGATCATCTGAAAGAGATGGGATTAGTTATCCTTTAAGGTTATTATTGGGTTTATTACACAACTATAGTAGTTCGAATGTCAACGAAGCTTTACAGAATCATTTTCTCTCATGCATGGATGCAAGCAAGCGACACTCTAAAGATGTTTGAATTGTTAGAATTTTGCAATTTTTAAATTTTTTTCTCAATTGGTTTTAGGTTAAATTTAATTGGTAGGAATCGCCAGCACTCCTTTCAGAATTATGTTGTATCCACAGAACCGTTCAATGCCATCAATATTGAATAAAAGTTCTTTAAGTTGTGAAACTGAATTAGAAACACGAGTCTCAAATTAAAATTCACAACTTAAAATTCATACTAATTTATTTTGAAGGAAATCACCATATTCTAAGATTTATTTCGTGTCATTACACCTAGGCAGTATACACACAAGTTAAGTCTCTCAACCCCTCTTGTGGCAACCGCGCATCAAAGCAATCAATCACTATTCGTGTCGTATTTGAGCCAAAGCACAATTTTTCATGGTGTTGACTTTGTATATGTATCATAAGGGATCAGAAATTGTCATTGCACCTGTATGCCATAATAGTGCTTACATTTTGTTTTCTCCTGGCCATTACGCTGTGTGCGCTGTGTACGTACGACAAGATATTGCACAACTAGAGTGATCAATGGGCATTTCCAGTTTTAGCTATTCCCCGCACATCTCTAGCTCAGCTCCACCCACACATCGCTCGTGTTGGGATCGATCGATCTCTGCACTCACTGATTCAATTTCCAGAAAATTATGCAGGTAAGCTATTGAATATTTTGAACCTGATTTGACTGGGCGCTGTTGCTGCACATGGCAGCAACAACGACCAGTCAAATGAGTTTCAAAATATTCAACAGCATGTTTATTAAATAGTAGAGACATACAATTCGTACTATGTGTCGGGCTATTAAGAGTTAAAGACGGCCAAATAGAATCGTTTATGGCGTAATGATTATGACGTCATCCTAAACGCCGTTTAGCTGATTATGACGTCATATGACGTCAGATGATGGATGGATACTCTGGAAATCTGAATTTCTAGCTATCCCAGCCCACCTCTAGATAATCTCCGACAACGCTTCTCCCATGTTTCGATTTATCGAACCCATAATCCCAATATCGCGGTAACTATGCAGGTACGCCGTTGAATATTTTCAAACTAATTTGACTGGGTGCTCAGCGCCCGCCCAGTCGAAATGTTTTCAAAATACTCAACAACATGTTTAGTAAATAATAAAGACATACAATTCGTACACTCAACGGACTATTTAATGTTCACGACGGTGCTAGATACGTAATTCATTACGCATTTTGATTGTGACGTCAGCCTACATGTGAGGTAATTGACTAACACGTCATATAGGGCCTAGTTGAGTGGCAGATACATCCATTGATAGCTTTGCGGAATCCCTGTTCACCTTCTGATTGGTCTCTTCCTTAGGCTTGCACAATTATTCAGTTTAATTGATAATAGCAATTATCTTAAAATATATAATCGTGTACAATGCTAAATTCAAATAATTGAATAATTGACAAATATTGAAATTAAAATTGCAAATATATTTATGTTGAACAGCGCCATATAGAAGACGATTGTGTGCTTGATGTTCAAAATCTTTCCTGCATGCCTACAATAAACTTGAGAGTTCGAAATATTTTGAAAATAACTTGAATAAGATTTGTTAATTTCATATAGATATAGCAATAACAATTTCATTTTAATGAGATAATCTTTTGAGTATCTTGAGATTAATTTTGCTGAAAGTTGTTGCTGTTTCTGAAAGCAAACTCTCTTCGGTAAAATTACGTTCATGGCTTCTAAATATCTCTAGTTTGTATTTTAATCTGTCTGCTGTAGCAAAATGGTTAATGGTTGAACCGGAGTCAAATGAAGTGGACAATTTCAAATGAAGAGGATTAAAAACAACATAAATTTGAATAGCAATGAAAGTCAAATCATAGCATTGGCATACTGGTAGTATGTGTTAGCAGCAACAACAGTTATTTTCTGGTAAAGGACAAAACCAGCACACGTATGTGAATTAGCTAGAGTATAATTGGTGTGCCTTGATGCATTAATATGGGGGTGGGGGGAGGGGGGGGGGAGGGTGTAGACTTGCTAAGCATGAGATTTACAAAGAAAAGATCTGTTGTTGCTGCTAACACGTACTACCAGTATGCCTATTTGCTATTCAAATTTTATGTTGTTTTTAATCCTCTTCATTTGAAATTTTAATATTTAATCTTTTCTTGATGATTATTTTGAAAGAAAAACAATGCATACATGTATCATCAGTGCTATATTTTACAAAATATTCATCATGTTTAAAATTCAGCTCATTTTACACTAGGCTGATTACAATTTGGGCAACTAGCTAATAATGGTAAACAGGATGCAATGTCAACCTGCTTTTGTTCAACTGAACAACATTCTTCCTGTATTCTGAGAAAAATTGTTTCAAATGGGCCCATTATGAAACATGGTGAATATTTTGAAAACAATTCAACTAAAATTTGTTGCTTGCTTATGTAGCAATTATTTTCAGTCAAATGTTTTCACTATACATGTAACCAATATGAAAATGAGAGCTGTATGATAGCTACAGTCGTCATGATCTATGTGTATGTAGCGTTAATTAGATTAACTTCTAACTTTCGAAAATTATATTGCTAAGATAGAAACAACATAAAGTAGCATTGTTTCTCATATATACACCAGTATTTCATTTACTGCCTCTTTAACAGTTAACTTTTTGACATTGTGTGTATAAGAATCAATTAATTGAATAATCGCAATTATTTCTATGAAATAATCGCAATTATAAAAATTGCATAATCGTGCAAGCCTTCTATCTTCCTATCTGAGAATGCTTTTGTAACAACGCCAGCGACACATTATAATTTAGGTTTTATTGTCGTCTGCCAATAAAAACTGTCGTCTGTCAATTATCTCACTCAAGCATAAATCAAAAGATAAAAGAACAATGGCTAAAGCTAGCTACGTACATTGTAAATAAGAGAAGCTCGTCTATTATCAAATATATTTTTGTAAACCCTTTCATTCCAGTAGCGCATGTGCAGAACAACAGCAGACGATAACGGATTCATTGTGTTCTAAATAAATATTGTAGAATGTATTGAGTTGATTTAAATAAATACTTCTAATGCCAGAAGTTCTTTCAGTGAAATTATTCATAAGATGTTATATAGCAGGATTCTATAGTTTCTTAATATAATCACTCTGATTGCGATGATGATGATATTATAACGTGCGTGTATACACATCACTGTTTTTTTCAACGCTAACGAGCCAATTACCCAGAAATCAATGGCTAAGAAAATAGCATTCATTATGGCTAATCAGATTGCTTAGGCTATTTCCAGTCTTGTCCTGTTATTGACGTATTCAGTCATGAATTTTCAGAATGATGTTTTAAGATGGTTGGAAAATAATGGAACGAGCTGAATATTTAAAGAAACCAGTCTGACTGAACCATCGTCAACCTTCAGTCAAATTATTTCCCCGTTAACTATTACGATTGTGGGTAAAGCGGATAGTAGGCCCCTAGATATTTACGATTTGCAAAATTATACGTGGAATGGAATGGGATAATAACGATAATTTCTGATTTTCGCACCTTTATTACATTCTATAGTTCTCGTGTGGATAACAGGTGTTATCTGTCCGTGGCCTGCTATTGTGAACAAAGTACTCAATCAATAAACCAAGATGCTTTTCTTTTTGTGCCTAGCTCACGAGCAGCCGCCTGCTCGTGTCGTCGGATGCAGTGAAGCTCAAAGATGAACTGTAGCGGACGACCGTTCAAAGACGAGCAGCCGATACGTGTTTATCAGCTAGATAAACACTTATAAACGATTGCGATACAAAAGACACAAATGACAAGCACTTATTAATGCAAGTGTCTGTACTATCTACGTATCATGATGGATTTTTCTTGACATTTCTCTCTCTCTCTCTCTCTCTCTCTCTCGCTCTCTCTCTCTCTCTCTCTCTCTCTCTCTCTCTCTCCAGCCTCCCTCCTTCCCTCCCTTCTCTCCCTCTCTATCTCTCTCTCTCTCTCTCTCGCTCCCTCTCACTCACTCCCCCCTCCCTCCGCCCCCTCCCTCTCTCGCTCTCTCACTCTCTCGCTCTCTCTCTCTCTCAGCCTCCCCTCTCACTCTCTCTGTCCCTCCCCCTCCCTCCCTCCCCTCTCTCTCGCTCTCTCCCTCTCTCGCTCTCTCTCAGCCTCCCCTCTCCATCTCTCTCTCCCTCCCTCCTCCCTCCCTACCCTCCCTCCCCCCTCTCTCTCTCGCGCACGCTCTCTCCCTCCCCCCTCTCCCTTCATCCCCTCCCTCCCTCCGCCCCTCTCTCTCTCCTCTCTCTCCCTCCATTCATCTCTCCTTCCCTCCCGCTCTCCCTCCCGCCTCTCTCTCTCTCTGGCTCCCCCTCCCTCCCTCCCCTCTCCCTCTCTCACACTCCCTCCCTCCCTCTCTTCCTCCCTCCCCCTATCTCTCTCTCTCTCACTCTCTCTCTCTCTCTCTCTCTCTCTCTCTCTCTCTCTCCACATGGACACATTACTGAACACTGTCCCACGAAGAAGACGAACGTTCACCTTCCTGACGTCATCCTACACGCCGCTTAGGTTAGTATGACGTAATATGACGTCAGATGATCGATGGATACTCTGGAAAGGTGAATTGATACCGCAAATAGATTGCCTGTTTCAAGAAAATTTACAATGCTGTCCCTACTAAATTCACCTTTCCAGAGTATCCAATCGCACCCATCTATCATCTAACGTCATATTACATCATAATCAGCTAAGTGGCGTGTACGATGACATCATAATCATTACGTCATAAATGATTCTATTTGTCGCGTCTTTAATTCTTAATAGTCCGACGCGTTGTATGAATTGTATTAGTACTACTATTTAATACACATGCTGTTTATAAGCAGCAACAGCGCCCAGTCAAATTAGTTCCAAAATATTCAATAGCTTACCTGCATAGTTTTCTGGAAGTTTATAGTTTAGTTTAGTTTATTCGGTTCACTTCTCTTGAAGTATACGAATACATGTACATGAATAATACTTTAGTAAAGGCGGTATACAGTACATAAACAATACTATATTATCTGTGCATATCATTTATTTCACAGTCAGTTATGACATTTGACCGATAGCGTCTGCGAAGCATGCATCATAAGCCTGTGCCCGATTTCAATTGCTTACAATTGGATTCGGGCACCAGTTCAAGACGATAGCCTCACGAACACGGCCAGCTGAATGCCACATGTATTTTACCATTTGCATAAAATACGTCACCAAATTCTCTTGGTCAGAGCCAGTATTCTCCCGCGACGAGGTTTGACAAGGCTGATCGATGGGCGCCGCTCTCTTTTGGAGCGACGATCAGGGCCAGATAATTGCTTTTGAAATTAAGTATTGATATTCAAGTGTGCTAAATAGCAATTTTATCAAGGAATATGTATATATGTAGGTATTTTTTTTATATCTCAGGGCGCACGCATACGCACACTCGCACGCAAACACGCGCACGTGTGCCCAACACGCAGGTACGCACTTCGAGCACTATTCAGTAGTCTTTTAGTTTACATTACAGATCAATATTTAACTTGCTTTCATCGGTAGCCACTTATGCATAAGACAGCGGTGATATCCTATCAAACCACCGCAAATATTCATCATATATTAAAACTGTATATTATTTTTCATTTGAACCAGTTGAAAATAACTTTGATAAATTTACATAGTGATATCAACTTCACCCGTTTTTGTTCATTCATGAGTTGGTACATTTTAACAGTATTTGGATTTACTCTAAAATATCTATCTATATACGTATTTCTTTCTACAGCTAGGGATGGACATTCGAAAAGATAATGAAACTCATCTCCCAGTGTGTTTTGATTGCATAAGGTGCAAACACGCTCATGTCTAGGGTGATGTTCAAATCGCCCAACCTCTATTGTTAACCTGTGATTAGGAGTCCTAAATTTACATAGCATTTTTGCCAGTATCTGAGGGAGCAAGGTTAAATACGTTTCTAGTCTAAAAGTTTCTTTAAAAATTCTATTCGATGTGCAAATCCTACTGTTAAAAACTTCGCCTCTCCATTTCTGGATATACTGATCAGACAGTACTTGTTTTGTAGTGAGCTTTAACCATTCAGGCTGGCCTGGATTCTGACTGTGCCATACATCTGATAACCCAGTATTATCAAGGAGTGCTTTCACATGTGATATCCATGGCCATTGGAATTCGTTATTTTCGCGCATGCATAGTAACAATCCGTATAGTTTATACGAGACTTTCGCCATTTTCCCACATACTAATTTTGCCCAGTATGTGGTTATCCTATTATTATTTTTATGCTCAACGGGAACTGGCCAAGTTCGCCATACACCATTGCAGAGTGTGTACAATCTTTAACTCCTAAAATCATTTTATAGAATCGTCTCTGTAATTTTTTCGTCAGTCTGTTGTTAATGACAGCGGTAAAAAGCTTGCAAAAACAGCTGAGGAGGGTGATACCCCTATAATTTTCAGGATCTAATATAGAGCCTTTGTTTTTATATAATGCTAAAATTATGCCTTTGGTCTAATTTTCCGGTATATGCCCTGATGGCAAAATAATATTGAACAGTTTGGTATAGATACCCAACATGCACTCCGTTGAGAATTTTAGAAATTCGTTCAATATCTGGTCTATACCGCAGGCTTTATTGTTTTTAAGCTGGGTAATAGCCGTTGTTACTTCTTCCTCCGCGAAAGGGTCATTTAAAGTAACGTTGTTATTTACTGAAGCTAACGTTTGAAATTCTGGCTCTGCAGTGGCTTCCGAGGCCTCGTTCAGCTTTTTGAGATGATCTATTAAGCTTTCTACCACCGGTGCATTGATGATATTCCAGATCGCGTTTGGTTTGATTAAAATCAAGTATATCAAACATAGTTATAAGCGGAAACATACAAGGGGATACAACGCAATAATCTACCACACTGACATCTCTGCAGGTGAGTTTGCCAATGTGCTTGTCATTCCCGGCCCTCCCGTTTACATTAAGTATGTTTAAGTTCTTGCATATCTCAATTAATCTATTCCCGTTATTGTTTCTTTTGTCGTCTTCAGACCACCTCCCCATGGGGCATAGAAGCGGGCGTCATTAATAACATCAATATTATAAGATAAAGTATCACCATTGTAGAACGCGGGGTCGTCTCGTTGGTTAACAGTTTCAATAAAATCAATCATGTGATCAGTATGGGCATTTAAATCACCCTGAAGTATTATTGGTTGGTCATTCTTGTGGATTTTAGAGAGAACCTCTTTCTCCATTACATCAACGAGTGAAATATTAGAGTAATTAGAGTTTTCTGGGGGAACGTACAAGACTCCACCAATAGTCTCCTGACTTAGAAACTGTTTTCTCATCTTAAACCATGGGCTAATTTCGGACTCGGATCAAGTATACAAATGTGTTCAGAGATGTCCTGTCTAATTAATAAAGCGACCTCACCAGATATAATTTTTCATTGGTCGTATGGCAAATAAACCCTTTAACGGTAATTCACCTTTCCAGAGTATCCATCCATCGTCTGACTTCATATGACGTCATAATCAGCTCAGCGCGCGCATGATGACGTCATAATCATTATGTCACAAAGGGTTCCATATAGATCGTCACCAAATCTCAAATACTCCGACACGTTGTATGAATTGCATGTCTTTGTAATTCTTTGCTATTTAATAAACATGCTTAGGCAGCAACAGCACCCAGTCAAATTAGTTTCAAATATTCAACAGTTTACCTGTATAGTCTTCTTGAAATAGATAGCCAGAGAGTTCCGAGATCGAGCACTCCGAACACGAGCGAGGTGTGGGTGGAGCTTAGCTAGAGATGGGCGGGGCATAGCTAAAAATGGAAAGGTCCATTGCGTGGAACTGACTTAATTTAGTTTCTGTTACAGCAATCAGTTCATAATTTTGAAATAAAATCCTCAATGTCTGGACCTCTTAACTTGGACCGTGACCCACATACATTGACTAAGAGACAATTTAGGTCGGGAAGTTCAGAGATCGATTGATCACAACACAAGCGAGGTGTGGGTGGACCTTAGCTAGAAATGGGCGGGGCATAGCTAAAATGGAATGGGCCATTACTCTAGGACACTTAACACAAGGTACATGTAAGTCCGATTGACCTATAGATGCTTGGGTATTTTTGGGACCTTTGTACGTATATAGCACACATTTGCCAATTTTCAGATGTCAGGTAATACCTGTTCTTCTAGAGACTTGTTAAAATTATGCATAGTGGGGCACACTTTTCATTAGCAGCTTCCTTTGAGGGAAATCTCACCGGATCTTATACTAACAATTCATGTGATAGGATTCGCCACCCAGAAGCCATACATGACATTTTAGCTTTTTATTATGCCGACAACGAAAGATATTCAGGCTTTAGTAGCTAAATGGTGATATAGTTCTACATCCTATGATGGCTATCGTGATTTACTTTTCAACCAATCAGAAAAAACCTAGCATGTCTGTCTCGGTATATACGCTCAGTCATAGAGGTTGCGTGAGTCTAGACCCTAGCATTGGGAACTAGCATATAAACGCCTCAAATATTACAACACACAGTCATAGAGGTGCAAGCTATAGATGAGGAGGCGGTAGCTCAGGCGATAACGAGCGGAGCTGTGAAACCGGCGACCTCGGGATCATGTCTCCGTTCGGCCAACTGGCGATCGCTGGAAACATAGGCAATCAATCTCCTACACTCCCCGTCGCCTCTCCACCCAGGATGGGTAGCAATGTAAAAAACTGGGGAAGTTACCAATAATAGACTGAAATAAAACCAGCTAGATATGGCGTGAATGGGACCAAGAATCAGGGCCTCGATAGACGCCAATCAAACCAATAACTTCCTGCAAGCTATAGTTTGGCAATGTGGTATGGAAGCAACCATACAGGCAAGCTGTTGAATATTTTGCTATAGGCAGCAACAACTTCCAGGCAAATTAATGTCAATATATTCAACGGGATGAGTATTACATAATAAAGAATGTAATACACTGGCAATTACATGACATCACACTCTATCGCTCGAGGAGACAAAGTCGTGGCGCTTACTGTTCAACATTTACGCGATATTACAAAGCAGATTTTTGTAATAGAGGTAAGGGAATGTGACAGAATATGAATTATATGGAATCTTAAACCATAATCTGTCGGTGCAATACACCATATGAGATGAGATTAGCATCCCTTTAATATTCTCACTGGTAACTCATCCGGACCATCGCATTTATTGGGCTTTCAATTGATGAATCCACTTTTAGCTATGCCCCGCCCATTCCTGGCTTCGTCTACGCTTTGTCCATGTTGAGATCGATCTAATCCTGAACTCCCTGAATCTCAATTTCCAGAAAACTACACATGTATATGCTGTTGAATATTTTGAAACTAATTTGACTGGATGCTATGGCAGCAACAGCGCCCGGCGAAATGGATTCAAAATATTCAACAGAATAGTTATTAAGTAGTAAAGCCATACAATTCATACAACATGACGGACTATTACGCGTTCATGACGACTTAGATATGCCATTCATTATATTTAGATTGTGACGTTAGCCTACCTTTGACGTATAATATTAAGACGTCATATACCTGGCTGATAGACTGGATTCATCTATTTTAATAAAGGTGTCATGTACATCAATGGACCTTTCCATTTTTAGCCATGCCCCGCCCATCGCTAGCTAAGCTCCACCCACACCTCGCCGTGTTAGGATTGATCGATCCCCAAATGCCCTAGCTATCAATTTCCTGAAAACTATACAGGGAAGCTGTTGAATATTTTGTAACCAATTTGACTGGGTGTTGTTGCTGCCTAGACCTACTCAGCAAGATTATCAATAACGCTTATTACGCCTTGTTGATAATTTATGTATAACTAAAATCAGAAGATTCTGAGCTGCAGAATAACAAATATTAATTTGGAATGCTTCTCAGAGCATCTAATTTTCCCAATTTTCTGGGTGGTGGGAGGACCCCTGAACCCTCCGACACACGGAGCCAAACAGGCATACCCCAGCCCTGCCCTTAATCCGGTCCTGACTAGGATTACACAATTTTGAGCGAAAATATGTTCAATGTGACAAAAACGGGAGGTCAAGGACCTCCAATCTCTTAATTGCTATTGCATGTTATTATGTAAACTACCTGGATGGTGGATGGGTGGGTGGGTGGGTGGGTGGGTGGGTGGGTGGGTGGGTGGGTGGGTGGATGGATGGATGGATGGATGGATGGATGGCTACTAACAGTATGTTAATATGTAAACCACCAAACAGTTTGTGTAGCAAGTTTTTGTTTGTGTTGATTAGATTGGTATTTCCCATATATTTCCCAGACTAACCGTGTTCGTTTCTTCTTAGCACTACGTTCAAATGAAATTCCTATCCATTGTAACTCACACCCGATTATACTCCTTAACGAAATCCTAGTACATCACGGGGCATTCACGAATCCGCAGAAATACGTTTAATTGTTTGCTCTCATTTTTTCGACCATCTGCGGGTCTCCATCTTCTAACTTAACTCTTCTATCTCGCGAACGATGTACACATGTTTTGCTATATAGCTAAAATTGCGATTAAATTTTTGAAAATAATCTGACTGAAAGTTGTTGGTGCGCTAGGCACCAACAACATTCAGTCAAATTATTTTCACGCGATTCACCGGTTATGTAGAATTATTAAAATTTAAAGATGCACGCACATTATGTTTTGAGGAATGGAAGGTGCCGTTAAGAATCCCGCTGTCTCGTTTATATTGTTACTGCGATATCCTAATGGTTATCAACCTAATGCGAGATGTCTATGAATAAATAAAAGACTAATTTTCCCATTTCCCCCACAATTATACACAGATGAAGACTCGGATTACATTTTAGACATCGCTGAATTGAATTAGCAAGCATTAGAGCGAGTTTACCTTGCACTCGGAGAATGAAATACCAGTGATTAGCCGCGCCGAGAAAAAGCTTCCTGAAAACGACAACAAGGACCACTTGGAATAATTCGTTTGTAATGAGCCAGTGAATGCGTATTAAACATACACTGATTTTATGCTTAGTGGTAACGTATGGACCACGCGGTGGTCAAATCGGATAGAGTGATAAAAAGGTGTGGTGGGTGAAGTGGCGTGGCCAGAGACTCTCCCTCCATTCCTCCCTACCACCCTTCGCCACTCCACCCACCGTTCGAATTGCATGTCGGTAATATTTAATAAACATGCTTCAAATTAGTTTTAAAATATTTAACAGCTTACCTGAATACTTTTCTGGAAATTGAGATTCAGAGAGTGCCGGAATCGATCGATCACAACACGGGCAAAGCGTGGGTGGAGCTTAGCTAGAGATGGGCGTGGCATAGCTGAGACTATATATCCTCCATTGGGTGTTTGGGCAAACAATATTTTCAAAGAACATGACGAATTGGGTATATACGTCAATTGTAAGACAGTTCGGCAGTGAAGCAGCGGAGAAAAAAAACTAAGATACCAGATGAAAAGGCAGAATATGAAAGTGTGGCCGACAATCTGTTGACTAACTATGAAATTGAGATATATGATTCCTTTTTGGACATCATATATAATAGCTTGCCATCAAGATTCCAGATGAAATAGCCCTTTTATTCTGATTTGGCCTGTCTAGATCCACGCAACCAGTAGCGCATAGCCAAGGGGGTGTCTTGATTGTTAGACCAGCCCACCCCACCTCCAAACTATGATCATGGTAAAATAAACATAAGATATTGAATCATAAATAGAACACGTATAGCTTTTACCAAATTGTTAACAAACTAAGTCGGCATTTCTAACCACCCACAGCTAGTATGACCTAATGTAAGTTGTGCCTTCTAATTGTGCAACTCTTACTCAATCCTAAAGTTATTCTGTTTGCAAATGGATCAAGCAAACAAAGCTGTCTTAGTCGGTATCACATCCAGTTTTAAATATATGGTATCTACAATATTTTATTGGGCTTAAGTTATATATGCGATTTATTAAATTGTTATCTTATCTGCCGTGATGGGGAGAGTCGGTTCAAGGTGGAGAGGGGAGGAAGAGGCATGTGGTCTGACGAGGGGCCGCATCATAATCTCCTCTCTTTTTCCAAATTCCACTGCATATTATTTTAATGTTGACCATAATATTTATTACATCATGCCTAGCCTATAGAATTTCAATACCCCGTGTTTTCTATCAGATAACCTACAGGATATAGCCTACATACCAGGACATGCGTGGACAACCACCGAGTCGGAAAGTTAGTCTTCAAAATTATAAACTATCATTATGTGCAACTAAAATGATGATATCTATAATTTAAAACAAATTAAAGATGCACTACTATCACTTAGAATACAGGAAATGGTTTCTGAGAGCAGATAAATATATATTTTTCTTGGGGGCGCCTCCTAACTCTCCCCATCTCATTGGAGGACGAACCATCTCTCATACCCTCATTTAAGGTCCTGCAAGTTTGGTTAACCGGAGTCCCAACTGGCTGTTAACACCACTGGACAGCTGTGCGGGCTAATGAGTTGTGAAAACAAAATGTAGTTTTTTACTCTTTACCGTCAATTCACCTTTCCAAAGTACCCATCTAGCATCTGCCGTCATATGACGTCATAATCAGCCAAACAGCGTGTAGGATGACGTCATGATCATTACATCATAAATGATTCCAAATAGTCGTCTTTAAGGCTCAATAATCCGACACGTTGTACGAATTGTATGTCTTTGCTATTTAATAGCATGCTGTTGAAAATTTTGAAATTAATATGACTCGACGCTGTTGTTGCCATATGCAACAGCAGCGCTCAGTCTAATTAGTTTCAAAATATTTAACAGATTACCTGTAAACTTTTCTGGAAATTGATATTCAGGACGTTCAGAGATTGATCGATCCCAACACGAGCGAGGTGTGGATGGAGCTTAGCTACACATGGACGGGACATAGCTAAAACTGGAATGCTTTGGCTACGCCACTGCAACTGCCGCTGATATAGCAGTGACACACTTTTTAAACTAATGCAAACGTTTTATGAGACGATAACTCTTGAGAATTTACAATCCGAGCTGAAACATTTGGCTAGAAGCTGTAATAAGCTTAAATTTACCTAATGCTCCAGAATTGTATGGTGAGTTTGATAAATGGGAGGACACTGATAACGATAGCAACTGCGAAAGTGATGCTATGGATAATGAAACAGTGGCTCCTATAATTGACATAAATCTTATCTGGATGGCAGATTCTGTATACTCCCCAGATAATACAGCCTACTGGGCCGATGCTGGGTCGATACCGTGCCGATACCTTCAGTATCGGCCCGGTATCGACCCAACATCGACCCAGTAAGCTGCGTTATCAAGGTCGGTGGTACTCAGGTAGACCATCTTAAGTGATGCGTATATTCTGTTTATTGGCATGGCCTACGCATTTCACACAAGTCGCATGTGAACGAAGTTTCCCTACATTAAAGAATATTAAAAATAGATTGCGTAGCACGTTGGCCAAGCCAGAATTAGGAGCATGTATATGCGTATGGCTATCTAAAAATATATACAGTATTATCTGAACTTGATAATGAAGTAATTATTGATATGTAGTTCCAGAAGAATTGTATTGTTGAGAAAGAATTTGGTATCGGGGTGGGGTTGGGGTGGGGGAAGCAGTATGCCTGTTCTGTAAGAACGGTGGTCTTAAAGAAGCACCATCTTGCGACCCCAAGAAGGCATTCCATTTGGCAGCTGATTTGTATTAAGAGATAATCTGTCCTTTAGACATATCATCTTGCAGGCCCCTAGAAGACACTCCTTATAGCAGCTGGCTTTTATTCAGAGACAACCTGTTTTCTCAACTATACAGTGTCCTCCGCGTTTCACATTTGGAGTAGAATATGAACAGGCAACCACTTTTTCAGGAGCTACAACAAACATAAAGATTTCCTTTCACCAGGACAAAAATAAACCATTACATGATGATAACCTTTTGAATGGCTCAGATGTTGAGATTATATATATATATATATATATATAATATATATATATATATATATATATATATATATATATATATATATATATATATATATATATATATATATATATATATATATATATATATATATATATATATATATATATATATATATATATATATATATATATATATATATATATATTACGGATACCATAATAATGTCATGTAGACATTTTTCAGAGAAACTGGATAAAATAGATTAATTTTCCAGCCAAGATAAGGTCTATCCCTGATTACGCAACTTACTGGGCCGATGATGGGTCGATACTGGGTATTGTTCCAGCACCAGCCCAGTAAGCTGCGTTGTCTGGGATTTCGAATCATACACGCAAAAATGTTGGATGATGTTCAACTTTCGTCTGACAGCGTCCAACATGTTGGATGGAACAGCCAATCATATACCGGAATTTAAATCACGTGATTTTGTTGGTATCACTCGTTGGTAAATTCATCCACCAATGTCGGATGTATGATGTATGATGAACATGTATGACAAAGAAATGTATTATCATACAAGTTGGATCGTCTGTCACTGGCTTTACACATTCATAATGCGACATTTTTGATGATGCACTATTGGTCTCCTATTGCGAACAAATTTGTATAAAACTAAATTTGGACTGCTATGTGGGTTCAGATTAATAAAAATGTCATGGTTTCGCTTCTATCTGCGTATTCAAATGTACCATTTAGGAAACCAGTTTCTCAGTATAATATGACGTCATAATCAACTATGTGACGTGTAGGTTGACATCATAGTCAATTACGTCATGAATGACGTGGCTAAGTTCGTCACGAACGCTTTATTGATGACGGACTACACGTTGTTGTACGAATTGTATGTCATTAATAATTAATAAACATTCTGATGAATAGTTTGAAACTAATTTGAATTAAGTTCAAAATATTCAACAGATTAAGGTTTATATCGTAAAGAATATCCCTTTTCAGGGATTTGCCTGTGAAAGAGTTAATAGAATTCTGGCATCCGCTGGCCTTAGGGACCGATGGCAGCTGGTCACATCAGATATATTGACATGACGACACTAATCTAGCCTATTCGGCTATCATGGAGGCTTTATATTTTTCTCCTGGTAGGACATTTGGCCTATGTTCTTTGGTGGGCCTGGAGATGCAGTCCCATCGATCGATGGTTAATCCGCCCCCCCTCCCCCCGGCTAGATTTGATGTCGACAACAGAGGATAAGATGTTGATGTTGGTCAAACCAGTTGAAACCGACATCTAGGATAGTGGTAATTGTCATCTATCGTGGTAGGACTGACCATGCCGACATCTATGATGGCGGAACTAGTTATGCAGAAATCTATAACGACAGTAGAACTGATCACACGCGCATCTAGATACTTTTGGCGGCACATGCCCTATTAGATATACTGATATACAAAGAATATTAATAATTAAATAACAACGTTTAAGAATATACTCATCTAAACCCTCGTTGACAAAAGTCACACAAAACTAACCTCTGCTCTCTTATCAACACAATACTGTAGCGTGTAAATTTGGAATTGGATGAGCGGATTAAAATGTCAATGCTTCTTGATTGTTGAGCACTAACGGGCTAATGATCTTAATTAGATTTATCTGTAAGGTGGGTCCATCACGGCTTAATTTACTACAATGAGATACTGTTGGTGTCTGTTGTTAACGTCTTTGGAAGAGTACACAATGCTGGTGTGACACCCTCAAACATATTTCACGATGACCAAGCTGTACGTGTTCCCTTTCCGGCAAAGCTTGAGGTAGTATCACACTCTGCCAGTGCTTGGAAGCTGGTAATGCCTTGCACTTTTCGTTATCCAACATCTGCACCATGCGAGCTGCATCCCGATACCGCAATCACAACTACTTCTGTACCAACAGTCTTGAGCATGATGCTCTTGCACACTTGCCTAGCAGAATCTGCGGCATACAGCAGCATTCGTGTGTCTCCCTCCTCCTGTATGGAAGAGGACAGATCTTCAGCGCTAACGGTTTATTAGTGGACGGGCAGAATCCAAAACATTGACATTGACAGGCAACGTTTAGTACAGTATGTCATCCATGTTAGTTGCATTATATAGGTCATTGGGGACATCAATAGGCCGGATGACACCTTTGCTTTTGACTTGGGGTAATTTTGAGGTTCAGAATTAGGTCATGGGTATCCGAGCAGCAGACACAAATAATGCAACTAACATGGATAACACATTGTACTAAATCTTGCCTGTCAAAGTTTATAGAGGCATCGTTCTGAATTCCGCCACTCTATATGAACAGCCCACTTATTTTCCGTGACTCGTGACGACCAAGCCAGCAAACTGCTCGCCTATCACTCTTTCAATTAGTAAACCCAATATTTATGTCTTTCTACCGTCTTCCCGCAAAAACTTGGTCCATTTTCCAAAAAAGTGTCTTTTTGCCTCCTCTCGTATCGTTGTCCCATTTCTCCTCTTCTTCCGTGTGTCTGATTTAAGACTCTTAACCCTGTATACATCGAATACAACATCAACACGGTGAACAGAACCTATAGATTGTCTCCGAATGTATTTAATGAACGCTTTGTGAAGTATCTTCTGTGACAGGTTTGATCATGTTGACAACAGAAGCGTCATCAATGACAACCATGTGTGGTTCTGGTTCCAGGGTATTGCCACATTTCGATAACAGATCTTCTATGCATTGAAGCCGATCTGTTGTACACTCCACTAGTCTCTTCTGGAAGCTGTTCCATTTGCAACCTCCTGTATATCAAGAACAAACAGATCTTCACTGGTGTCAGAATACGAGTTCCCCATATTGTTCATTGTTGCAATCAGAGACTTCATATTCTTAGGAAATGACATTGTGCTAGAAATATATTCCTATTCGATTTTTTATTGTCAAAATATGACATGCAGTGAGCATGTCAAGATTCACACGCACGCATGCACTCAGCCACACACAAACGTACAGGGGTTGAAACCTGGGTTGTTTGAATGCACCACGCGCATAAAAAAATTGCAGGTCTGGCAAATGTGTGAGGTAGGTGTACATTGGTCATGTATATTATGGGATGATGGAAATGCTATCATTTGGTTCATACTGGCAAACACGATGAATATTTTGGATCTGATTTGACTGGAAGCCATTGGGGCTAGCCTTAGCTAAATATTTAACATAATTCTCCACAAATGATGCAAATGTATTGTATGTTTGTATACTGTTGAAAGCAAGGCGTTCGAACGTACACGCGTGCTTGAACGTGGCTTGTCTACGTGGTAACATATTTGGGAATCCTACTCATTTTTATCTAGTCCACTGAGAAATTCGGCAACAACCCTGACCAGCTCAGGGTTCAGTAGAGCTGCTAGATTCTCAGTAAGGCCAATTTCCCCTCCCCCACCCCACCGCCACCCCCACCACTCCATCTCGTTTCACGCACGCACTGCTTTGTTCATCCAAAGGCATCCCGGAGACTTCTCGGTATGTTTTCTTCAATGATAAACTTGCCCTTGCTAATGCTGCATATATACATGTGTCTTTGTTGTATTTGGTGCCTAGGACTGCCATATCCTACAAATGAATAGTGACAGCACATGCATAGTTGTAATGATCAAGAGCATGGAAGAGCATGGAAGAGCATGGAAGAGCATGGAAGAGCCATTCCAATTCACCTTTCCAGAGTATTCACCCATCATCTGTCCTTGTATGACGTCATAATCAGCTCAGCGCGTGTATGATGACGTCGCAATCATTGCGTCACAAAGGGTTTCATATAGACCGTCATCAAATCTCAAATAGTCCGACACGTTGTATGAGTTGTATGTCTTTGTAATTCTTTGCTATTTAGTAAACATGCTGTTGAATATTTTGAACTAATTTGACTGGGCGCGGTTGCTGCAACCTAAGGCAGCAACAGCACCCAGTCAAATTAGTTTCAAAATATTCAACAGCTTAACTCTGTAGTTTTTTGGAAATTGATAGTCAGGGTCTTCAGAGATCGATCGATCGCAATACCAGCGAAGTGTGGGTGGAGCCTAGCTAGAGATGGGCGGGACATTAGCTAAAACCGGAAAGGTCCGTTGTGTCAAGGTATCCATATATAAAAGGTAGTTTTTCTCATTGCTACATCTCTCCCATCTCCGTATTCTAACTCTATCCTTAGAACAAGCTGTCAGAAAGGGGGAGTGGCACACACCCCTCGCCCACTCCCACACCACCACCACCCCCACCCTACCCATCCACCCACCCTACCCACCCACCCACCCATAGGTATCCCTCTCCTATAGACAGGAGAGGCCGGCTTCCGGGGATACTCCAGTAAAGGAAATAAAAAATTAGATGCTCTGAGAAGACAGTAAATGGCGTCTCAGAGCATCTAATTTCAAATTTTCTCCAACCCCCAGGACCCTGCCTACCAACCACGCGTCTATGTGATGGGCACACGCTGCGGTTTCCTACAGTGATAAATAACATGCTTATTTGGCACAAAATAAATTTCTCTGATCACGCCTCCTTACGCATTATAATTTTGTCTCCGCAGCACTATATTTCTTGGTGGAGACCTCTATAAAAATTTTCAAATTTGATTTTGGTGGAAGCCACTATACAACTGCCTGTATCCAGTGCTTTAAACAATGCCATCATGGTATGTAGCCCACCCAATGCAACAACAAATAAATCTCCCCCATATGACCTCGCAAGTTCAAGTTTCAAGTTCACTCAGGCCCCTCAAGGGCATATGAGGATAGATATTTACTAAATAATGCTGACGGTAGTGAATACATTACATTTTAAATACCGATCATGCAGTTATTAAAAAATGTAAAAATTTTGTCGCGTTCATTACCTTATTCAAGTTCTATGTTATAATTATTCTATTGTATTTTTATAAATATCTAATAATATAAAATACACTATATTTATTATATTGTGCGATGGGTTTCTTAGAAAATTTAAGCAATTTACATAATTTTCGTCCATTGCATATTCTTAGAAGTTCCTTTATTTGTTCTGCATTTGTACTTGTGATATAATACTGTGGCATTTATTTTGTCCTTACGTCATTATATTTGATGCAGTCGGAGAGAAAGTGTTTTTCGTCATCCAGTTTATTACAAACCGTACATAGTCTGTCATTTCTGTCTGTTCTTGTCCATCGTCCAGTCTCAATTGCCAATTTATGGTCTAAGGTCCTAAAGTGAAAAAATATAATGATCTCCTTAACAGGTAATGCAATCAGATATATTACAAATTGAAGCTCCCCCTTGATTTCCTTATAGAAAGCTAACCTGGTAGATGGCCAAGTCCACATAATGTCTTTCACGCGTTTAAACGGCCCACCTTTAATCACCGGAATCTGGCCAGGATTTCGACATTTGATTGACTGGGTATATCCGGGTGTCGATTGTACAAGAACACCTGACATTGACTGTGCTACTCACCATCTCATCATTTGTCGTAATGTACCTTTCCAGTTTTAGCTCCCCGAGCATCTCTAGCTAAGCTCCACCAACACTTCGCTCGTGGTGGGATCAATCGATCTCTGAACTCCCTGACTATCAATTTCGAGAAATCTATACAGGTAAGCTGTTAAATATTCTCAAACTAATTTGACTGCGTGCTGTTATTGCCCATGCCTCTGAGGAGATGGATTCATGAATTAGGTCTCCTACACTAAGCTTTGCTAACTAACACTCATCTTGTAGATTAATAACAAACTGCCTAACACGAGTGTCGAGGTCAACTCTTCCAGCTTTATAGAGAGACTTAGCATTAGTGCCATACGTGTCATAACAGAAACAATATCCAGCAACAGCACCAGTCCAAGAAACCATTTGACTTTTCCTGTGGACTAGAACTCTCACCATTGTCACACATTTTTGTTGAATTTAAGAGTGTATGTTTAATGGAATTTTGTTTTTCTATTGGTGAACGTTTGCGCCAGCCAATCACCGTCATCCACACGACTCATCTGCACATACGTTTCTCTCCGCTGTCTTCTTGAGAGCAAAGGCAGTTGTACCACTCCAGCTATGTATTGTCCAGTGTCCTAGTTTATAGGCATCGATATGTCACTATTTGGAACTAGTATGAAAGCCTTCGTCTTTGTGGTAAACAGTACCAGTAGATTAGCCCCTGCTCCTCTCATCTCTTCGCCACCTCTTTCGAGTTTTGAAACGATGGGACGGGAGGGAGATTGCCAATGTCTATGCGGGTGAGTGGTAGTTGTGCCGTGTAAGACTGGTAGCGATGGTAGGTAAATAAATAAATGATTAAAAAAATAAATAAATAAATGTTAAAAAGTACTGTATATATTTAAATATGCTGCAACGTTTAAATAAGTCAAATGTAGCGGACAGTAAGAATTGCATATGACAATGACTGGCCATTGATGGCGGTGATGGTGGTGGTGGTGGTGGTGGTGATTGTGGTGGTGATGGGCTCTCAAATTATAAAAAAATAATGCTGAAAATGAAATTGTCTAATAGCCCAACAGCTACTTTGTATACTAATTATTGTACATTGTATAACCCAATATGTCGCGATGTGACCTGGACTGCAAAGAAACTTGAAATTGATCTTGAACTTGATAGACTGAAACAAGAAAAAATATTGAGCTTGAAATTTGAATCTAAAGTCAGACATAGTTATACCATCTTTATAGGGACAATTTTGTTACGGAAACATGGGCTTTGGTTGTTTCTGCATATTAGATCGGTATTAAACATGATTATGGCACGTCTCGTTGAAAACACATTCGATGGTTCCGCAGCTCCCGCAATGTCACACGTACCCTATTCTGCATAATCTTGACAGCATATGTTCTCAGTGTTCTTCCAGGTAATGCCCTTCCCAGTTTTACCCACGCCCTGCCCAGTTCTAGCTAATCTCCACACACACTTCGCCCAGGGTGGCATCGATCGATCACTGAACTCCGTGAATATCAATTTCCAGAAAACTATACAGGTAAGATGTTGAATATTATGAAACTAATTTGACTGGGTGCTGTTGCTCCCTATGGCAGCAACAGCGCCCAATCGAATTAGTTTTAAAATATTCAACAGCATGTTTATTAAATAGTAGAAATACAATTCGTATAACAGCGCTTAGTCCATCATCAATTATGCGTTATCTACGTCATTTATGACGTCATTGATTATGACGTCATACTAGACGTCACGTAGTTGATTATGACGTCATATGATTGATGGATAAACTGGAAAGTTCCATTAGCATTTTAATTTTTTTTTAAACAGGAAAATTTCCATATGGTGTCTGATGTTTAATTTGAAATTACTTTTGATGTTATCTTTCTCATCCCTTTTGGGGTTATAGCAGTAAATATATCTGACATTAAATATACAATTTTAACATTTTCATGAGCAAATTTGGCCAACTAACTTATAACAGAGAAGTGGTATGGCGGCCGCCAAGGTCATACGCAGAATGTCTCTAATATTGAAAATGCGTCTCATGGTGCCTAGTAATAATGCGCGAAGCTTCATGTTTTTTCACATAAAGTGTAGGCTACGATTCGGTCCTATATTAGAACCTATTCGCTGGACGCGAACTGTTAATGGTGGCTAGAAAATTATGCCAATATTAACATTTTAATCACTCAAGCCATATTTAATACGTATGCCTGTATGAGAGTAGGAAAATGCGAATATTAATTGAAGCTTTGGGAACATCTCCAGGTGTATATCTAAGTGAGACGATGTACTAACATGAATTTAATTATACCCGATTTCCGCCATTTGCAGCACATTTCCCGTTAAGTGAAAGTAATAATCAGCGGTTACATACAGCAGGGATATGTTTGTTTTGTAAAATCCATAAATGCGACGGGATATACTGACTAATAAACGCAGCTTATGTGCGTGAATATTTAAGCGTAAACACTTCGATGGAAGATTGGAAGCGAACGTTTTTATCTGATTCATTACGACCAATCACACGGTTAACACGAGGAACAATGAAAATACAGATTTTCTTGGGAACGGAACACATGCCGAATTGTTTTTAAATGTTTGATTTAGCGGCACCTTGTACTTATGAGCGATGAATACCTGGCGATGGAGTGGCATTCAGGTGAGCATTGATCTTCGCCGGTTCCAGTAAAATCCGCGTAACTGTCAGATTGCTACGAGACAATTAATGTTTTGTCTTCATGGGGCTAACGAGGATGACAAAGATGACAAGAACGGAGGAGGAAAATGCCAAACAAATTGTCCACCGTTCATTGTAGTGGACAATTTCTATTTCCCTAGTCGCGCTAGGCCCCTACCCTCAGTAGGATTCCGGATAGCTTTAGAATTTTATTTTTTTTTGTCAAAAAGACACCACCGAGGTACGGATTCATGTGAGTACGTACGTCTGTAGTACTTACGCAGGCCTGCGTTATACGGGTGTGTACGTGCATGTATACGGCTACGTCGTACGCATAGATACGAGTATGCGCGCTACGGCGCAGGGTTGCGGGGGTGGGGGGGGGGGGGTGCGACCACATACCGACTGACCACATGCCCGCGAGCACACAGATGACGATGAGCGAGCGAGCGACGGACCGACCAGGCCGAGCGACTGAAATAATTAATAATAATAAAACGGCCTGAGAGAATAAAGAAAAACTGAAGAAATCTGAGCCAATGACAGAGCAAACGTCCTAGCGAACAAGCGAGCAAGCGACCGAAACGGCCGACCGACCGGCCAACCACTGATGATGATGATGATGATGCACGTGGTGATGATGGTGGTTGGGGTGGGGGTTGGGGCCGCAAGTAGTAGTGGTCTGCACGTGTTGTGCACCTAAAATACGTACATGTAGCCTACAGTCTTCCACGATAATTGGGGCGGGTGGGTGGGTGGGTGGGTGGGGGTTGATATGCATATAAAGAATGAACTATATAAGGAGCGTAGGCGTGTCTTTGTATGCTACAATCTCACCACCATACACACACGGCCCCAACACATTACAAAAAGATAATTTACCGTGCAGGGAGACGCTGAGGTATTCAAGAAACGTATATAATTTACGCTTACCGCATCGATCCGCCCGACAATCCGACGTTCATATCTACATAATAGCAAATTAATCTATGCGTTAACCCGTGCAAATCCCCGGAGACTATATAAATTACGTTACCACGCCAGACATAGGCCTACCATGCCTAATATTTTGAAATAATTTGACTGAAGCTCCCAATCAAATTAGACAAAAAATAGTTAACTTACGGCCGACATATTATGGCTCTTAAACGGATTCTGGGATTTCTGGCAATGGAACTGTTAGAAAGGAGAAATTAGTCTCAGACTGTAAATAGACATATCTCGCAAGCTTATATTAACCTTTGTCTCTCAGAAACCCGGAGTCAAAGGACTAAACCTGGTGCTCAGTGCCTCGTCCTTGACGTTTGCTACCTGCTCAGTCAAGGATGGTTAGATTGAGTGGTTGGTGACGTGGGGCTGAAGATAATAATATAGCGGCTATAAAAGATGTCGACACCCCCTGATTTTTTACAAGCGCTCGGCTGTTTTAACCCTTTTCATGCACAAAGTTTTACTTGGAGATGAATATAATCCCACAACAATTGGAATTTATTTTTAGGAATTTAATTGCAAATTATTCCTGTTACACGAAGATAGCAACACTCTTCAATCAGTTTACAATTAACAATAACAACAATAATACGTTAATTTGCGGATATAATAGAAGAAAATATTACCATTTCTATAACTGGTGATACTTACGCTAAAAGATAAAGAAAGGAAAAAAACCGGTCGTGATTTGTGTTCTGAAAGAGAATATTATTCGCATAGAATGGAAGAAATTCTTTCGACCAATCATGTGCGTTATTTGACGAGGCCCTGGAAAAGAGCATCTTTGATATAGGCCTGGAAGAATCTCTCGATCGTAATCTTAGAAATAGTTGTCGTGAAGACACTTGTCGTATATCTGCTGTAGCGTGCTATGCGCGTGCTGCTGGAACAGTCGATGCTGACTGTTGCTGTTGTTGATTGATCCCATCCTTCGCCTCCTTCGCCATCTAGCCGCCGCCGTCGTCGTCTTCGTCGTCGTCAATTCTCGCGAGATTTGTGCTATGCCTAAGGAGATCTTAAACATTCATGATGTAGGCTATATCGTGTAGGTAAAATCCCGAATAGTTATTAATAGCCGGGTGTTGCTCCGAGGATAATACATATACATGAAAACGACAAAACAAATTTTTTTATGCCAATCGGAGATACTATTATGTACCACGATCGGGTTATGGATTCCGAATCGCAACCTGAAAACGAGGTAACCGCGATGACGATGTCATTTCGCCGCGACTCACAACCACGTGATCTGTCTGATCGGGAGATGCCATCTCCGCTTGAAGGAGATTTTCCTACGTCTGGACTGGACGAACAGAACCGCGTCCGTGACCAAGACGACGACGATGGCGGAGGCTGTGAATCCGAGGACGATGGTGATATAATTGATGTTGGTGGTGGACCTGACTACGAGCATCACATGACCCCAGTTGGTGTGGAGACGCCAGAGGACTCCATGGATGAGGAAGATGACTATAACACGGACAAACCTAAGGACTTCTCAATGAAGTCTAAACACGTGGCTTTGAATTTGTCTGTCCGCACTAATGGATATAATAAATTTGGCAACAATATCTCATTTGATTCCGGTAATCTGAACGATATTAAAGACAAGATATCATCGTCCTTTGTATCTAGCGCTAACAAGTTACAATTCGCTGATACGACAGGCTATCGTGGACAACGGGGCTTCTCACCCTACCAACGCCACATACCGCGTCGCTTCAGCGTCAACAAGGACGACACGGACGTTTCTTCAGGTGAGGACTCGCCTCCTCCCTCTAACAGATTTCTCTCGATTGATGATATTCTCGCAAAGGACCACCATAACCACCATCGTCCCCATAGTAACGGACCAGTAAATCGCAACACACCACACAGAGCTGGAAGTCCTTCATCAGCATTCAGGGGTTTTGCCCAATCTGGGATCGTGGGCGGTAACGCAGAGGGTGGAATCAATCACCACCACCATCACCACCACCATCATCAGCGCAGTGGTGGCTTCAGCCCGTTACTGCTCCCGCCTGAACGTGGTGGTATAAAGGCTTCAGACCTACTCATGGCCAGTGCCATGCGCTATTCTGGAATGCAGGAAGCCGACAGTTTGAGGATGATGTTTCCACAGGGAGGTCGGACATCTGGACTTAGGATGGGAGACTTAGCTTTAGACACAACGGCCCTCCTCTACCCACAGCTTCTCAAAGCAGGACCACCGTATGCGTTTAGTCGTAAGTATTAAATTCATTCATTCGTTCGTTCGTTCGTTCGTTCGTTCGTTCGTTCGTTCGTTCGTTCGTTCGTTCGTTCGTTCGTTCGTTCCATCCATCCATCCATCCATCCATCCATCCATCCATCCATCCATCCATCCATCCATCCATCCATCCATCCATCCATCCATCCATCCATCCGTCCGTCCGTCCGTCCGTCCGTCCGTCCGTCCGTACGTCCGTCCGTCCAAGTAACACACCCACTCACCCACCCACCAATTCATTCATCAGTTCATCCATTCATTCATTCATCGCCCATTCATCCCGCTCTTCATCCCTCTTTCATGCTTTCCCACTTTTACCTTCATTCATTCATTCGTTCATTCGGTCGGTCGGTCAGCTGGTCGGTCGGTCGATCGGTCGGTCAGTCGGTCAGTCAGTCAGCCATTCTTCATTCATTTGTGCATGCTATCATTCAGTGATTCTTCATTCATTCGTGCATTCTATCGTCAATACTCCTGCTAGCCCGCCCGCATACACCACCTATGTTTGGTTCTTATTTATTTACTTATGTATTTATTTATTTATTTATTTATTTATTTATTTATTTATTTATTTTATCATCATCATCATCATCATCTTTATCATCATCATCATCATCATCATCATCATCATCTTTATCACCATCATCATCATCATCATCATTATGATTGTTATTATATTATTATTATTATTATTATTATTATTATTATTATTATTATTATTATTATTATTATTATTATTATTATTATTGGGGTGGAGGTACGAGTTTTGTATTGTGGGTGGGAGGTGGAGTGGGGGTGGGGGGTGGTGGGGTGGGTCGGGGTGGGGGGGGGGTGGGGTTTGGGGTGGGGTGGGGGTGGCGGTTGTTAATAACCAAAGCCATTGAAAGTTAAAATTATTGCTCAGTGAGTCTCCACATGCAGGCAACGAGTAGACTATAACTGAACACTGTAACCGACTGTTACCAAGCCCGTCAATGGAGGATTCCAGTTCATCCATCAATCATATGACGTCATAATCAGCTATGGGACGTGCATAATGACGTCATAATCATTCACGTGATTAAGGATGTAGCTAAGATCGTCACGAACGCTTAATTGATGACGGACTAAGGGTTGTTGTACGAATTGTATGTTTTTTTACATTTTAATAAACATTCTGTTGAATATTTTGAAACTAATTTAAATTGGACGCTGTTGCTGCCATAGGCAGCAACAACACCCAGTCAAATTAGTTTCATAATATTCAACAGCTTAGCTGTATAGTTTTCTGGAAATTGAGATTCAGAGAGTGGTGGGATCGATTGATCCCAGCACGGGCAAAGTGTGGGTGGAGCTTAGCTGGAGATGGGCGGGGCATACCTAAAACTGGAGTCCCCCATTTAGTGGTGAACTTTAAAAAGTAACCTCAAAGGCCAATTGTGCCTGCTTTGCCTTTAAAAGGGTTAAACTGCCTGTTAATTTGGTAAACATCTGTAAAAATCGTAAAAGTCTTCGAAAATTGGTAAACAAAAGTTCTTGAATTTGAGCTTTCTTTGAGACAACGCGCCCTATGTGATAAAGAACAATAGCAGCTAAGTCGAGGGATGTTAGTAAAGGTAGCTAATGTCGCTATTATAAATGTTAACTGAAACTTACATGAGAAGTTAAGAAGCAGTGACACTTGCAGCATGCCCATCAAATCGTAATTTGGGTCAATATCCAATGGACCTTTCCATTTTTAGCCATGCCCCGCCTATCTCTAGCTAAGCTCCACCCACACCTCGCTCGCGTTGGGATCGATCGATCTCAGAACTCCCTGACTAGCAAGTTCCAGAAAACTATACAGGTAAGCTATTTAATATTTTGGAACTAATTTGACTGGGCGCTGTTGCTGCCTATGGCAGCAACAGCGTCCAGTCAAATTAGTTTCAAAATATTCAGCAGCATAACACACGTGTCATGC
>CM067364.1:32111571-32143362 GCA_034401795.1 Chaetoderma sp. LZ-2023a | reverse complement strand
CGCATGACACGTGTGTTCAACTCTTCCAGCTTTATAGAGAGACTTAGCATTAGTGCTATACGTGTCATAACAGAAACAATATCCAGCAACAGCACCAGTCCAAGAAACCATTTGACTTTTCCTGTGGACTAGAACTCTCACCATTGTCACACATTTTTGTTGAATTTAAGAGTGTATGTTTAATGGAATTTTGCTTTTCTATTGGTGAACGTTTGCGCCAGCCAGTCCCCGTCATCCACACGACTCATCTGCACATACGTTTCTCTCCGCTGTGTTCTTGAGAGCAAAGGCAGTTGTACCACTCCAGCTATGTATTGTCCAGTGTCCTAGTTTATAGGCATCGATATGTCACTATTTGGAACTAGTATGAAAGCCTTCGTCTTTGTGGTAAACAGTACCAGTAGATTAGTTCCTGCTCCTCTTCATCTCTTCGCCACCTCTTTCGAGTTTTGAAACGATGGGACGGGAGGGAGATTGCCAATGTCTATGCGGGTGAGTGGTAGTTGTGCCGTGTAAGACTGGTAGCGATGGTAGGTAAATAAATAAATGATTAAAAAAATAAATAAATAAATGTTAAAAAGTACTGTATATATTTAAATATGCTGCAACGTTTAAATAAGTCAAATGTAGCGGACAGTAAGAATTGCATATGACAATGACTGGCCATTGATGGCGGTGATGGTGGTGGTGGTGGTGGTGGTGGTGGTGGTGGTGGTGATTGTGGTGGTGATGGGCTCTCAAATTATAAAAAAATAATGCTGAAAATGAAATTGTCTAATAGCCCAACAGCTACTTTGTATACTAATTATTGTACATTGTATAACCCAATATGTCACGATGTGACCTGGACTGTAAAGAAACTTGAAATTGATCTTGAACTTGATAGACTGAAACAAGAAAAAATATTGAGCTTGAAATTTGAATCTAAAGTCAGACATAGTTATACCATCTTTATAGGGACAATTTTGTTACGGAAACATGGGCTTTGGTTGTTTCTGCATATTAGATCGGTATTAAACATGATTATGGCACGTCTCGTTGAAAACACATTCGATGGTTCCGCAGCTCCCGCAATGTCACACGTACCCTATTCTGCATAATCTTGACAGCATATGTTCTCAGCGTTCTTCCAGGTAATGCCCTTCCCAGTTTTACCCACGCCCTGCCCAGTTCTAGCTAGTCTCCACACACACTTCGCCCAGGGTGGCATCGATCGATCACTGAACTCCGTGAATATCAATTTCCAGAAAACTATACAGGTAAGATGTTGAATATTATGAAACTAATTTGACTGGGTGCTGTTGCTCCCTATGGCAGCAACAGCGCCCAATCGAATTAGTTTTAAAATATTCAACAGCATGTTTATTAAATAGTAGAAATACAATTCGTATAACAGCGCTTAGTCCATCATCAATTATGCGTTATCTACGTCATTTATGACGTCATTGATTATGACGCCATCCTAGACGTCACGTAGTTGATTATGACGTCATATGATTGATGGATAAACTGGAAAGTTCCATTAGCATTTAAATTTTTTTTTAAACAGGAAAATTTCCATATGGTGTCTCATGTTTAATTTGAAATTACTTTTGATGTTGTCTTTCTCATCCCTTTTGGGGTTATAGCAGTAAATATATCTGACATTAAATATACAATTTTAACATTTTTATGATCAAATTTGGCCAACTAACTTATAACAGAGAAGTGGTATGGCGGCCGCCAAGGTCATACGCAGAATGTCTCTAATATTGAAAATGCGTCTCATGGTGCCTAGTAATAATGCGCGAAGCTTCATGTTTTTCACATAAAGTGTAGGCTACGATTCGGTCCTATATTAGAACCTATTCGCTGGACGCTTCTGTTAATGGTGGCTAGAAAATTATGCCAATATTAACATTTTAATCACTCAAGCCATATTTAATACGTATGCCTGTATGAGAGTAGGATAATGCGAATATTAATTGAAGCTTTGGGAACATCTCCAGGTGTATATCTAAGTGAGACGATGTACTAACATGAATTTAATTATACCCGATTTCCGCCATTTGCAGCACATTTCCCGTTAAGTGAAAGTAATAATCAGCGGTTACATACAGCAGGGATATGTTTGTTTTGTAAAATCCATAAATGCGACGGGATATACTGACTAATAAACGCAGCTTATGTGCGTGAATATTTAAGCGTAAACACTTCGATGGAAGATTGGAAGCGAACGTTTTTATCTGATTCATTACGACCAATCACACGGTTAACACGAGGAACAATGAAAATACAGATTTTCTTGGGAACGGAACACATGCCGAATTGTTTTTAAAATGTTTGATTTAGCGGCACCTTGTACTTATGAGCGATGAATACCTGGCGATGGAGTGGCATTCAGGTGAGCATTGATCTTCGCCGGTTCCAGTAAAATCCGCGTAACTGTCAGATTGCTACGAGACAATTAATGTTTTGTCTTCATGGGGCTAACGAGGATGACAAAGATGACAAGAACGGAGGAGGAAAATGCCAAACAAATTGTCCACCGTTCATTGTAGTGGACAATTTCTATTTCCCTAGTCGCGCTAGGCCCCTACCCTCAGTAGGATTCCGGATAGCTTTAGAATTTTATTTTTTTTTGTCAAAAAGACACCACCGAGGTACGGATTCATGTGAGTACGTACGTCTGTAGTACTTACGCAGGCCTGCGTTATACGGGTGTGTACGTGCATGTATACGGCTACGTCGTACGCATAGATACGAGTATGCGCGCTACGGCGCAGGGTTGCGGGGTGGGGGGGGGTGCGACCACATACCGACTGACCACATGCCCGCGAGCACACAGATGACGATGAGCGAGCGAGCGACGGACCGACCAGGCCGAGCGACTGAAATAATTAATAATAATAAAACGGCCTGAGAGAATAAAGAAAAACTGAAGAAATCTGAGCCAATGACAGAGCAAACGTCCTAGCGAACAAGCGAGCAAGCGACCGAAACGGCCGACCGACCGGCCAACCACTGATGATGATGATGATGATGCACGTGGTGATGATGGTGGTTGGGGTGGGGGTTGGGGCCGCAAGTAGTAGTGGTCTGCACGTGTTGTGCACCTAAAATACGTACATGTAGCCTACAGTCTTCCACGATAATTGGGGCGGGTGGGTGGGTGGGTGGGGGTTGATATGCATATAAAGAATGAACTATATAAGGAGCGTAGGCGTGTCTTTGTATGCTACAATCTCACCACCATACACACACGGCCCCAACACATTACAAAAAGATAATTTACCGTGCAGGGAGACGCTGAGGTATTCAAGAAACGTATATAATTTACGCTTACCGCATCGATCCGCCCGACAATCCGACGTTCATATCTACATAATAGCAAATTAATCTATGCGTTAACCCGTGCAAATCCCCGGAGACTATATAAATTACGTTACCACGCCAGACATAGGCCTACCATGCCTAATATTTTGAAATAATTTGACTGAAGCTCCCAATCAAATTAGACAAAAAATAGTTAACTTACGGCCGACATATTATGGCTCTTAAACGGATTCTGGGATTTCTGGCAATGGAACTGTTAGAAAGGAGAAATTAGTCTCAGACTGTAAATAGACATATCTCGCAAGCTTATATTAACCTTTGTCTCTCAGAAACCCGGAGTCAAAGGACTAAACCGGGTGCTCAGTGCCTCGTCCTTGACGTTTGCTACCTGCTCAGTCAAGGATGGTTAGATTGAGTGGTTGGTGACGTGGGGCTGAAGATAATAATATAGCGACTATAAAAGATGTCGACACCCCCTGATTTCTTACAAGCGCTCGGCTGTTTTAACCCTTTTCATGCACAAAGTTTTACTTGGAGATGAATATAATCCCACAACAATTGGAATTTATTTTTAGGAATTTAATTGCAAATTATTCCTGTTACACGAAGATAGCAACACTCTTCAATCAGTTTACAATTAACAATAACAACAATAATACGTTAATTTGCGGATATAATAGAAGAAAATATTACCATTTCTATAACTGGTGATACTTACGCTAAAAGATAAAGAAAGGAAAAAAACCGGTCGTGATTTGTGTTCTGAAAGAGAATATTATTCGCATAGAATGGAAGAAATTCTTTCGACCAATCATGTGCGTTATTTGACGAGGCCCTGGAAAAGAGCATCTTTGATATAGGCCTGGAAGAATCTCTCGATCGTAATCTTAGAAATAGTTGTCGTGAAGACACTTGTCGTATATCTGCTGTAGCGTGCTATGCGCGTGCTGCTGGAACAGTCGATGCTGACTGTTGCTGTTGTTGATTGATCCCATCCTTCGCCTCCTTCGCCATTTAGCCGCCGCCGTCGTCGTCTTCGTCGTCGTCAATTCTCGCGAGATTTGTGCTATGCCTAAGGAGATCTTAAACATTCATGATGTAGGCTATATCGTGTAGGTAAAATCCCGAATAGTTATTAATAGCCGGGTGTTGCTCCGAGGATAATACATATACATGAAAACGACAAAACAAAATTTTTTATGCCAACGGAGATACTATTATGTACCACGATCGGGTTATGGATTCCGAATCGCAACCTGAAAACGAGGTAACCGCGATGACGATGTCATTTCGCCGCGACTCACAACCACGTGATCTGTCTGATCGGGAGATGCCATCTCCGCTTGAAGGAGATTTTCCTACGTCTGGACTGGACGAACAGAACCGCATCCGTGACCAAGACGACGACGATGGCGGAGGCTGTGAATCCGAGGACGATGGTGATATAATTGATGTTGGTGGTGGACCTGACTACGAGCATCACATGACCCCAGTTGGTGTGGAGACGCCAGAGGACTCCATGGATGAAGAAGATGACTATAACACGGACAAACCTAAGGACTTCTCAATGAAGTCTAAACACGTGGCTTTGAATTTGTCTGTCCGCGCTAATGGATATAATAAATTTGGCAACAATATCTCATTTGATTCCGGTAATCTGAACGATATTAAAGACAAGATATCATCGTCCTTTGTATCTAGCGCTAACAAGTTACAATTCGCTGATACGACAGGCTATCGTGGACAACGGGGCTTCTCACCCTACCAACGCCACATACCGCGTCGCTTCAGCGTCAACAAGGACGACACAGACGTTTCTTCAGGTGAGGACTCGCCTCCTCCCTCTAACCGATTTCTCTCGATTGATGATATTCTCGCAAAGGACCACCATAACCACCATCGTCCCCATAGTAACGGACCAGTAAATCGCAACACACCACACAGAGCTGGAAGTCCTTCATCAGCATTCAGGGGGTTTGCCCAATCTGAGATCGTGGGCAGTAACGCAGAGGGTGGAATCAATCACCACCACCATCACCACCACCATCATCAGCGCAGTGGTGGCTTCAGCCCGTTACTGCTCCCGCCTGAACGTGGTGGTATAAAGGCTTCAGACCTACTCATGGCCAGTGCCATGCGCTATTCTGGAATGCAGGAAGCCGACAGTTTGAGGATGATGTTTCCACAGGGAGGTCGAACATCTGGACTTAGGATGGGAGACTTAGCTTTAGACACAACGGCCCTCCTCTACCCACAGCTTCTCAAAGCAGGACCACCGTATGCGTTTAGTCGTAAGTATTAAATTCATTCATTCATTCGTTCGTTCGTTCGTTCGTTCGTTCGTTCGTTCGTTCGTTCGTTCGTTCGTTCGTTCGTTCGTTCGTTCGTTCGTTCGTTCGTTCGTTCGTTCGTTCGTTCGTTCGTTCGTTCGTTCGTTCGTTCGTTCGTTCGTTCGTTCCATCCATCCATCCATCCATCCATCCATCCATCCATCCATCCATCCATCCATCCGTCCGTCCGTCCGTCCGTCCGTCCGTCCGTCCGTCCGTCCGTCCGTCCGTCCGTCCGTCCGTCCGTCCAAGTAACACACCCACTCACCCACCCACCAATTCATTCATTAGTTCATCCATTCATTCATTCATCGCCCATTCATCCCGCTCTTCATCCCTCTTTCCTGCTTTCCCACTTTTACCTTCATTCATTCATTCGTTCATTCGGTCGGTCGGTCGGTCGATCGGTCGGTCAGTCGGTCAGTCAGTCAGCCATTCTTCATTCATTTGTGCATGCTATCAGTCAGTGATTCTTCATTCATTCGTGCATTCTATCGTCAATACTACTGCTAGCCCGCCCGCATACACCACCTATGTTTGGTTCTTATTTATTTACTTATGTATTTATTTATTTATTTATTTATTTATTTTATCATCATCATCATCATCATCATCATCATCATCATCATCTTTATCATCATCATCATCATCATTATGATTGTTATTATATTATTATTATTATTATTATTATTATTATTATTATTATTATTATTATTATTATTATTATTATTATTATTATTATTATTATTATTATTATTATTATTATTATTATTATTGGGGTGGAGGTACGAGTTTTGTATTGTGGGTGGGAGGTGGGGTGGGGGTGGGGGGGGGGGGGTGGTGGGGGGGGGGTCGGGGTGGGGGTGAGGGGGTGGGGTGGGGTGGGGTGTGGTGGGGTGGGGTGGCGGTTGTTAATAACCAAAGCCATTGAAAGTTAAAATTATTGCTCAGTGAGTCTCCACATGCAGGCAACGAGTAGACTATAACTGAACACTGTAACCGACTGTTACCAAGCCCGTCAATGGAGGATTCCAGTTCATCCATCAATCATATGACGTCATAATCAGCTATGGGACGTGCAGAATGACGTCATAATCATTCACGTGATTAAGGATGTAGCTAAGATCGTCACGAACGCTTAATTGATGACGGACTAAGGGTTGTTGTACGAATTGTATGTTTTTTACATTTTAATAAACATTCTGTTGAATATTTTGAAACTAATTTAAATTGGACGCTGTTGCTGCCATAGGCAGCAACAACACCCAGTCAAATTAGTTTCATAATATTCAACAGCTTAGCTTTATAGTTTTCTGGAAATTGAGATTCAGAGAGTGGTGGGATCGATTGATCCCAGCACGGGCAAAGTGTGGGTGGAGCTTAGCTGGAGATGGGCGGGGCATACCTAAAACTGGAGTCCCCCATTTAGTGGTGAATTTTAAAAAGTAACCTCAAAGGCCAATTGTGCCTGCTTTGCCTTTAAAAGGGTTAAACTGCCTGTTAATTTGGTAAACATCTGTAAAAATCGTAAAAGTCTTCGAAAATTGGTTAACAAAAGTTCTTGAATTTGAGCTTTCTTTGAGACAACGCGCCCTATGTGATAAAGAACAATAGCAGCTAAGTCGAGGGATGTTAGTAAAGGTAGCTAATGTCGCTATTATAAATGTTAACTGAAACTTACATGAGAAGTTAAGAAGCAGTGACACTTGCAGCATGCCCATCACACCGTAATTTGGGTCAATATCCAATGGACCTTTCCATTTTTAGCCGTGCCCCGCCTATCTCTAGCTAAGCTCCACCCACACCTCGCTCGCGTTGGGATCGATCGATCTCTGAACTCCCTGACTAGCAAGTTCCAGAAAACTATACAGGTAAGCTATTGAATATTTTGGAACTAATTTGACTGGGCGCTGTTGCTGCCTATGGCAGCAACAGCGTCCAGTCAAATTAGTTTCAAAAATATTCAGCAGCATGTTTATTAAGAAGTAGAAACATCCAATTCATACAACTTGTCTGACTATTAAGAGCTAAAGACAGCCACATAAAATCATTTATGACGTGATTATTGTGACGTAATCCTACACACCGCTTAGCTGATTATGACGTCATATGACATAAGATGACAGATGGATACTCTGGAAAGGTGAATTACCAACAATGGCAGTGTGAATTGAGTACTATGACAGAACTGGTTTCTGACCTAGAATGATCAATTGCATATTGGCACACATCATTTTAATTATTGTGAATAATTTCGGCGTTGAGCTAATGGCAATTATATAGAGAAGGCCTACAGCTAATAATATAGTTAACATGTTTCCGCAATAAAAACGGAAATATATTAGTTATATACGATGTAAGCAATGCTTTGTAGAATGTTTTACTCTTAATTTGATTGGAAGGCAGCAATGGCTTCCAGTCAAGTTAAGTCCAACATATTCAACTCTAAGTTTTGTTTTGTTTTGAGAACAATGTTACGTTATGTCTCGAATGATAAACTTTATAACAGGCCAAGTCGCCTAAGCGTCAGTTTAATGTTACCACATAATCGTGAAGTCATATCAGGTACTGGCGCAAAGCAATATTGCCTAATTTCATGTTTGACCAGTGCGGTCAATATGATACTGAGTCAAGGCCATAGGGCCCATTAATATTTACGCATTATCCAATGGTTTTGTTTTAAGCATATATTTAATTGTTAATGAATAACAATGGGATTGAGTCATAAAGTCAAACTAACTTATATATACACATTAACATTATTTATGTTTGCATGTTTTTCAAAGATTACACTGCCTCCTTTTAGAAAAACAGTAATCATTATAAGTAATAATAGTAATAGCACTAAAAATAATAACACTAATAATTGCAAACATTCTATACTCATTTCTTTGCAAAAGATGTGCAATACCTAGTGATATATTGTGACTTTTCAACGTTTGACAACAAGGGTCTTATGCTCCGCAGCCTAACACAAGCTCCTGAGCTAATATTTTTCATATTTCATATAAGTCGAAACGTGCATTAGGTAGCTGACGTCACAATAATATAATGACGTGTTATAGCTCAGTTAAGAAAATCAAGTGTCCTAACGGACCTTTCCAGTTGTAGCCATGTCCCGCCCATCCCTAGTTAAGCGCCACCCACGCTTCGCTCGTGTTTGGATCGATCGCTCCCTGAACGCCCTGACTAGCAATTTGCAGAAAATTAAGCAGTTAAGCTGTTGAATATTTTGAAACTAATTTGACTGGGCGCTGTTGCTGCCTATCGCTGCCTGTTTATTAAATGGTAAAGAAAAAAAATTCGCATAATAACGCTAGTCCGTCTTCAATTATGCTTATGTGACATGCTTATCTACGTTTTTTGTGACGTCATTGCTTATGATGCCATCATGCACGTCATGTAGTTGATTATGACGTCATATGATGGATGAATAAACTGGAAAGGTCCATTGTATGTCTTTTATTGATTTACAATTTAATAAACATTCTATTGACTATTTTGAAAGCAACTTGACTAGGCGCAGTTGCTGCAAAAGGCACCAACAGCCTCCAGCATATTCAGCAACACTCTTGTGTACGTAACCGGAAATTGGGATTCTGGGAATTCAGGATTCAAAGTATCTAGATCGATTCTAAGAAACGTAATGGTTAATCAGATATTGGATCAAGGACACATACCTCAATTGAAAATAAATATTAGCCCCCTATGACCAATGGTTCCATTTTATTAGTCAATCAAATTACAGCTTGATCAACTACTTGACGTATAGGATGGCGTCATAATCAATTACGTCATGCATGGCGTAGCTAAGTTCGTCACGAGCGCATACTTGATGACGGATTAAGCGTTGTTCAATGAACTTTACTATTAATAAACATGCTGCTGAATATTGAAACTAATGCGACTGGGCGCTAGCACCCAGTCAAATTTGTTTCCAAATATTCAACAGCGTAACTATAGTTTTCTGGAAATTGATAGTTTGGGAGTCCTGGGATGGATCGATCCCAAAACGGGCGAAGTGTGGGTGGAGCTTAGCTAAAGATGGGCGGGACATATTTAAAATTGGATTCCTCCATTATATATAGTGGCCAAAAAAACTAAACTATACAGGTAAGCTGTTGAATATTTTGAAACTAATTTGACTGGGTGCTGTTGCTGCATATGGTAGCAATAGCGACCAGTCAAATTAGTTTCATAATATTCAACAGCACGTTTATTAAATAGTATAGACATGCAATTCGTACAACGTTTTGGTTAAAACCGGGCCAAATATAATCATTTATGACGCAATGAGCATGACGTCATTCTACACGCTGCGTAGCTGATTATGACGTCATATGACATCAGATGATAGATGGCTACTCTGGAAAGGTGAATTGGGTATTGCCCAAATGTCGTATTTTCAAATTGGGTATTTCCACAAGCCCAGGTACCCAGGTGGATATTGAGGCATGAACAAAAGCTTGTTTGACCGAAGTTTGTATGGCGCAACGGTATATAATGCCCGATTAGCCATTGGATATTAAATGATAAAACGCCCAAGTGAATATTGGTAGATGGTACCAGAGCTTTACATTATCAGGGGTTTTGAGTATTGGATTTCCAGCTACTGAATTAATTTAAATATCACCGAAATAGCCATTTACTTAATTAATTTCAGTTCTATTGGTAATAATGTATAATAATTTAGCCTAGGACTGAAATATTTTTTTTAATTTTACAAAAATTCCACGAGTAATTTTGCTTAATGGAGCTTTCCGGTTTATCCTTTAATCATATGACATGCTAATCAACTACGTGACGTGTACGATGACGTCATTGTGACGTTATGAATGACTGGCGTAGATAAATTTGTTACGAACGGTTAATGCACCTTTCCAGTTTTTGCTAAGCCCCGCCCACCTCTAGCTAAGCTCCACCCACACATTGCTCGTGTTGGGACCATCGATCCCTGAACTCCCTGACTATTAATCTCTAGAAGACTATACAGATAAGCTGTTAAATATTTTGAAACTATTTTGAATGGGTGCGGTTGCTGTGCCTATGGCAGCAACAGCGCCCAGCCAAATTAGTTTCAAAGTATTCAACAGAATCTTTATTAAATAGCAAAGACATACAATTCATACAACAACGCATAGTCCGGCGTCAATCATGCGTTCGTGACGCACATATCCACGTCATAATGATGCCATTGATTATGATGTAATTTTACACGCCACGTACTTAATTATGACGTCATATGATGGATGGCCAGAGTGGAAAGCTTTATTGATGACGAACAGTTCATTTAGATAACATCATATTAATGAGATGCACGAAAAAGAATAGTGTTTGTTAAACTAAAACTTGAATCTGAGCTGAGGTCCAGCAACTGTATAAGATTAGTTTCTTCTAAACCGGAAAACACGTGTGACGTAATCTGAATCCACGCGGTTGACGATTCACGCGATGACGTCATACCGTGAATTTTCTGCCGTGTTAAAATTCATGATTTTAACCGAAATTTTAACAATGAGCGTTTATGAAAATCTGTCATCTTCTTTTTAACTTATAGAATATAATGTAAAATCGCTTATTTTTTTGGTCGTTTTTCTTGAAATCTAAATCGCGTTTGTGATCCCTTTAACCCTTTCATGACGAAGACTGCCCAAACCTGTCACTGACATGATCTTGAGCAATGTCCATTTGCAGGCCAAGGGAAGAGTATTTTTGAAAATTTACCACTGGATTGACTGGCTCGGTTATCGAGCCAGTCATTCCAGTGGTAAAATTTCAAAAATACTCTTCTCTTGGCCTGCAAATGGACATTCAATAAGCAGATATTTTAATTTTCTTGACCAAATTTAGTCATTAAAGGGTTAATAGTATTGCAAAATGATAAGCTAATTAATGTTCAAATTTCGATTTTATTTTTTTTCATTTCTCATCAGAGACTGTTTATTTATTCTTGCTGATTTCTTTTTATTGGGTTTTTTTCTTTTCTAGATTTGTGTATATTTTTATATTTTAGTGGACTTTTGCGTCAAAATACTATTTATTTCAATTAACCATTTAATTGCCAAAACTTTTCAAGGAAATCTTGATTTTTGCATTCAAAAAGAGTATTTTTGTAAATTTATAACGAAAATTTACAAAAAATAGATTTCTGTTATCCTTCAAATAGACATTCATCAAAAGTGCAATGGTAAAAAAAATTTCAAATTTCTGCTTAGCCATTGTCCAATTGACCAAGAAGAGTATTTTTGAAAATTAACTGCTGGAATGTCTTTATCATGCATTTCAGTGATAAATTTTCCAAACATATTCTTCGCTTAGCCTGAAAATGGGAATTTCTCAAGATCACTGCAGAGGTCGTTTTTGACCAACTTGAACATTAGAGGGTTAAGTTGATGTAAGAGGGGTTAACTGTTTATACGCCAGTACGTGCTCATAACAGCAATGCAGCGTGGACATAGGCCTACTACAGTACGCGTGTGTGAATATCACAAAGAAACGAAGACCGAGCGTTTGTAAAGACAAACGTTTTTCCCCCTTATCGAAGCTTCTAATCATCGGTAAACGTGTGTAGACCGTTACAGATCCTTGTAATTAAGCGTATGGTATATCACGCTTTGCAGGAAAGCCCCATTTTTCTCAGAAAACCAAAATCATTACTCCATATGTGCGTCAATGCAACTCCGTAACAATTAACGAAGCCCTATATGACGAGATATTGCACTATAAAATTCGCACAGCTGCCGTTTAGGTATATAGGCCTTATATGACGCGTTAACCTTTTCGCAGTATAGCTTCACACACACACACACACACACAACATTCATTCTGAACCCTTTAATGGTCAAGATTTGCCAAGGATATTGAGGATTCCAGTTTCTCTGTCAATCGTATGACGTCATAATCAACCACGAAACGTGACGCTGACATCATAATCAATTACGAACGTCGCGAATGACGTAGCTAAGTTCGTCACGAACGGTTAACTGATGAGGGACTAAGCGTTGTTTGTACGAATTATATGTCTTTACTATTTAATAAATATGCTGTCATAAGCAGCAACAGTAAATTTGTTCAACAGCTTACCCGTGTAGCGTTCTGGAAATTGATAGTCATGAAGTTCAGGGATCGATCTATTTTTAAAAATAAATTTACTAATGGAATGACTGGCTCGATTGCCTAGCCAGTTATTCCAGTCGTTAAATGTAAAGACGACTGCATTGTCCATTAGGAGTTTTAATATATAAATATATAAACCAGTTATATTCACAACAGAGGGCTTGGAAATAAAATTGTTAAAATTGTAGACATTTAGAGACTTAATTTGTGGGCCTAGATATACCGTAATGAAACGAAATAAATCCTAACATATGGTGATTTCATTCTGTAGGTCTACAAATTATTAAAAACATTTGAGTTGTGAATTTGAAATAGGGACTAGTGTCTTTAATTCAATTTCACAACTTAAAATATTATATTAATTTATACGTGATGAAATCATGATATGCTGAGATTTATTTCGTTCTTTACATCTAGGCCCACAATTTAAGGCCATGTTCTCACTAGAGAGTTAACAATGAATAACGCCATGCTTCAGTACGATGTTATTCCTGATTAAGGCAGTTTCAGTTTTTCAATTTTTCTTTTATTACACTCAGACTGTTTTAGACAGCATATGCGGTCTGATTAATACATTTCTTGGCGGTAGATACTAATGTTTGTACATTATTATTATTATTATTATTATTATTATTATTATTATTATTATTATTATTATTATTATTATTATTATTATTATTATTATTATTATCATTGTCATTATTATCATTATCATTATTAATAATTAATAAGTAGTAGTAGTAGTAGTAGTAGTAGTAGTAGTAGTAGTAGTAGTAGTAGTGGTAGTGGGAGTGGTAGTGGTAGTAGTAGTAGTAGTAGTAGTAGTAGTAGTAGTAGTAGTAGTAGTAGTAGTAGTAGTAGTAGTAGTAGTATTAGTGGTGGTAGCGGTAGTGGTAGTGGTGGTAGTGGTGGTGGTAGTAGTAGTAGTAGTAGTAGTAGTAGTAGTAGTAGTAGTAGTAGTAGTAGCAGTAGTAGTAGTAGTAGTAGTAGTGGTAGTAGTAGTAGTAGTAGTAGTAGTAGTAGTAGTAGTAGTAGTAGTAGTAGTAGTAGTAGTAGTAGTAGTAGTAGTAGTAGTAGTAGTAGTAGTGGTACTGTAGTAGTAGTAGTAGCAGCAGCAGCAGTAGTTCTCACAAGAGACTTAACCGGCGTACCGCCATAGCGAGGTATGGCGTTATTCCCGATTAACTCTCCAGTGGGAACACGGCCGTAAGTCTCTAGTGAGAACAAGGCCCAAGTCTCTAAAAGTCTACAATTTTGGCTATTTTATTTTCAAGCATTCAGCTGTGAATATTGCAACTTTAATATTAGGATATTAATTTATATGACGCAGCTATGTTGTTACAACATTACAAATTATTTTTAAAAACCCCAATTTTACTGAATGCCTTCAGCGATTTGTACTCAAATTGTTTTCAGAGCATTAGGTAGTGTCCTAACGACTCTCTGTATATAAATAGGTATACATATTATCCAATAAATGTAGGTAATACAGTACCGCCCATGAGTAAGTTGATATGTTTCCAAAACTAAAACAGAAATATGTTCGTATGAAATAGTCCAGTAACCAGACGCGTAAAAATTATTTCCGTTGTCCACCACCCCCCTCCCCGCTCCAAATTGTTGATGCCAAGACATCTTAGTACATGCATTGCCTCTTGGATAACGCCTGTTGTCATGTGCCACTCACATTAATTAATCCTAATTATAATTAATTAGATAATAAACCTAATTAAAGGGTACTATTTCGACAGAAAGGGAACTCACAGATAAATATATTTAAATACTGCTGGACAGAGGCAAATGCGTTAAACATATTTACTATGTTGCGTGAGTCAATTGACCTTTCCGGTTTTAGCTATGCCCCGCCCATCTATAGCTAGGCTCCAACCTCACCTCGCTCGTGTTGGGATCGATCGATCTCTGAACACCCTGACTATCAATTTCCAAAAAACTACACATTTAAACTGTTGAATATTTTGAAACCAATTTGACTGAGTGCTGTTGCTTCCTAAGGCAGCAACAGCGGCCAGTCAAATTAGTTTCAAAATATTCAACAACATGTTTCTTAAATAGTAAAGAATTGCAAAGACATACAATTCATACAACGTGTCGGAGTATTTGAGATTTGGTGACGGTCTATATGGAACCCTTTGTGACGTAATGATTGTGACGTCATCATATACGCGCTAGGCTGATTATGACGTCATACGAGGTCAGATGATGGATGGATACTCTGGAAAGGTGAATTAGGATTGTTTCATAGTAATTAGACTAATTAATATATTTGCCTAATTCATATTCTCTTAGAATATGGCAATGCATTGTCATTAGGTGTAAATTTCACTAGCTCAAAGCATTTTCATCTATCTGTGTCTTTGTGGGTACCTGCTATTAATTTATTTTGATTAGGTTGATTAGTCAATGCCTCATTAAATCCGAAAGTTATTTTACGAATGGGATGAGCAGTGGCTTTAAATACTTGATTCATTGGAAACTGTTGCCTACTTCTAAGAGTTAGCTACAGTTATTATTCTACTGCATGCAAATTCATTTTACTTTCATGTGGGAATGGCGACTTAATTGTGTTATTAATAATTAATACACACGCTAGCCGTTCTATGAAGATCAAGTAGGAAGGAGTGGTCACACTAGACAGGTGGTGTCTTAATTACAGTGAACATAAGTGAGTCTTCAAGAAAAAATACCATTCACGCAGGATGTTGCTGATTCGTTTAGAAGAATCATGTGACTGGGTAGTACGTACTGTACAAATATGATTGTTTTCCAGAGTGATTCTGAAGTAGAAGGACCATTTGAATATACTCCTACTCTGGCATCATGGCGAGAACGATCTTTACAACATATTTCAAAACGGCCTATAAGGACAAATATTCGACAGAAACAAAAACAATGTCCACCAAAATACCAGTTTACTTTGAAAACCCCCCAGGCTGTGTATTAGCGATCAAGTCATCCCAAGGCTTAAACGCTGTCAGGGGGTCTTTCATGGTTGCTTCCAGGAAAGAGGCTTCATTTATACACTGAAGGTGACATTCAGCCAGTCCGAGTATGATCAGCATTTAACACTGAAATGTCAACTGATATACCAACACAGTGTTGCCAGGTGATTGATTCATCACATACAGACCTCAATGATGTCTATATGACCTTGGGTGTAGCATGTTACATCACAAAGGAAACATGCCAAAGACATACGATTTTAATAAATGACGGCTTTATACTCTACGGCGAAAACGTCAAATTATTTCAATTCCTACAAACACTGGACGAGTTTGGAAGGAGAACTGTGAAGAATCAAGTATTATCGAATTCTGGAATGAGTACTTAGTGATGGTCGAAATTCGAATGATCAGGTAAATGTCAACTCCATGAAAAAGCGTTTCCCCTAAATGGTACATTATTTCTATGCAAATGATCTGTCAAATTATTCAGGATATGACACTTTGTACCAGGCTCAGAAGGAGTAGATGACTACGTAAGCCATATTAGATAGGAAAAGTAGAAGAGTTATTGAATGGGCATTTCATAGTATCTAGATCAAAGGAAAGATTTGCACAGGTATCGCCTGATAGAGCTCCCTAGAGAAGCCGTTGAATCGAAACTCAAAACCACTAGGGCGATCATAGAGTTCTCCCACTCTACAGATACAGTCCACAGATGGATACAAGCTGCTAACAACCGAACAAGTGTATTTGTGCAGACATCCAATATGGTTGCGATTTAGTCTGATATAAGCAAACAGCGAGGTTCTGTTCGTAGTGCAAAGGATGAGCAGGATGTTCGAACTATAGCAGAACAGATTTTGAATAAGCCAACCCTTTTTCACGTGATGAAATTCCATCATTTTCAAATATGATGTCAGGCGAGGTCCCGAATAGTGAGATAGAAGATCATCTGAACAACGCTGTGACGGTTTGGCAAACGTGTTTGAATGATTTTATCTGTTCTCTACTGAATGCTGGTGAGCGATTCTGTGAACTCATGAAACGACAAATCCTTAAAACCTTTGACATTATGCAAATCAAGGAAAATCATATATATTCCATCTTACCACGGATAGGGAGATTTTGTGACGTCTTCATATCAGAACACAAGTCAGAGCGTTTGATCTTAAAGCCTTTATCCTCGTAAGAACTAGCAAAAATTCCACTTCAATGTACCTTTCCAGTTTTAGCCATGCCCCGCCCACCTCTAGCTAAGCTCCACCCACATTTCACCGTGTTGGGAATGATCGATTTACGAATGCCCTAACTATTAATTTCCTGAAAGCTATACGGGTAAGCTATTGAATATTTTGTAACTAATTTGACTGGGTGAGCCAAAATTAGTTTCGAAATATTCAACAGACTATTTATTAAATAGTAAAGCCATACAATTCGTACAGCAACGTATAGTTCGTCTTCAAATATGCGTTCGTGACGTACTTATCTACGTCGTGCATGACGCCATAATGACGTCATTCATTATGATGTCATTCTACACGTCACGTAGTTGATTATGACGTCAGATGATAGATGGATACTCTGGAAAGGTCCATTGCAACATCTGATTGAAACATTAGAAAGACACAGAAGTCAGTGTTGTTAAACTGTTGAAGGAATCTAGCACAGATCATTCTGTTGGTTGCAGTTGGTAGTGCTGGCACATGCTGTACAGTGTTTGACATGGTGACCATTATGCAAGCCTCCCGTGTGATTGGATGGATGCGTTTTAACGTTAAGCAATATGAATCGATGGTATTTGTGACAGATATGATCGCATTAATTCAATTAAAGGAGTGGCGAAGTAGAAATACAAGAATAATTAAAAACATGAGTAGACCATCAATACCTTTGCCAAAGCAGTGCAACACGGTCATAACTCATCCCAATAAGAGAGCCGCATTGACAAATTTCCTGCTAGAGCAAAACATATTCTTGCCGTCAACAATCTATAATAGATTACAGTAGACATGATCGGTCTGACTGCGTGTAGATCACAGCCTCTGGTGAATCAAATAATGTATCCCACCTAGCGTGCTAGCATGAAGAGGTACGTACATGGATTCTCTTTCATACACATGATACCATCAAGCAAGGGTATACCAGCATAACAACTGATAGTCCTGATACAGATGGGGTCATACTGTGCGTGGCATGTTCTTCAATGTTCCATGGGACAAGCACGTTTCAAACAGGAGTTGGGAAAAGACGACGCTTCATTAGTGTGAACTGTATTATGCAGAACTTGAACCCTACTGGCACCAATATACTACTAGGTAACCACGCATTTACATACTTTTTTGAAGAATCAGAAGCAAAACATTTACTTGCCACAATGCCAAAGTACACCCCTCATTCACATTTGGATCAAAGCGTTAGGTTTGCCGACCACACCACCATCAAAACTTTATGAATAGAACACTGACTCCACAGTTTTGACAACGTGTTTTCCTGCACCGAACCAGCATCTTCCACGACACACATGCAAGATCAGCTATACAGCGAGATTGAGCTGCGGGGAAATGATCATCAGTGCACAACAACATGCCGATGTGGTCCGGAGACAATTATGAAGATGGCGCTTGGAAAGATCAAGTGTGGCTATTTTCTCTCTCTTCATATTCACAACTAATAATGTAATCTGTTTGTTGAATGGTGGCTAGGGACATAATTCTACATTACAGCGTTGATGCAATCAGACTGTACTGTCTGTTTATAATATGTTTTGGCATACATGTATATACATGATATATCATCTGTAATCAGTTTCACATCGTTTCATGTTCCTCGATACACTCACGTACGCCTGGATTGTTATTAAAGGGATGCTGATCTCAGCTCAGATGTTGTATTGTACCGATAGATTATGGTTTATAGATGCCAATATCATTCATATCTTCTCACATTCCCTTATCTGTATCACAATTATCTGCTTTGTAATATCGCGTAAATGTTGATCAGGGATCGTCACCATTTTGTCTCCTCAAGCGATAGTGTTCTTTATTATGTAATACTTATCCTGTTGAATATTTTGAAACAGCTTCCAGTCAAATTTGTTTCAAAATATTCAACAGCTTACCTGTATGATTGCTTTTATATGAAATTGCCAAACTATAGCTGGCGCCTCTATGACTGAGCGTATATACCGAGAAAGACATGCTAGGTTTTTTCTGATTGGTTGAAAAGCAAATCATGACAGCCACCATAAATGTACCAACATTTAGCTACTAAAGCCTGAATATTTTTCTCTAGTGACATGATAAAAAGCTTATAATTACCTGCATAGTTTATGAGTGGCCTATTACATCACCTACATAGCTATCGAGAGATCAAGTTAGTTATCCTTTAACCATTTATGGAGCTCCTATACTAACTCATTATTCCCATGATTTAATATTCCTGTTCTCTATGATATTCCATATCCTTTCTTAGACGCCAATGCGCAGAGGTATAATCATTTTGAGGATATAGTAAATTAATAATCTTATTTATGAAAAGGAAATTTTCATTATTTTCAAGCCAATCGTCCATTTTAAGGCCAAAACGTGATATTCTTGAGAAACAACTGAATAAATCAAGGCTAGAAACCAAATTCTACATTTTATAACCATTTACTAAACAGAATCCGCTTTCTTGACCGTAAATTCCAGAGCTAGATCCCAATTTTGTCCCTGTGTGTTTTCGAGAAGCTTAGAAAAGGGAATTTCCACTGTCTTTTGGCAGCCATTTTGAACTGTGGTGAGCCTTTTGAATTCTATGGTATGAATTAAAAAGGTCCATATCAGAAATGAATTGGAAAGTATCAATGTATACTTGTTCAAAGTTCCATATCTGATTCATCATGATAAATTAGATCATGCTGGAAATATGAGCTTTGCTTCCCCGCTAATAAATAAAACATAATAGAAATTCTAGGATGGTGTGTGCGCGTGTGTGCGTGCGTTCGTGCGTGTGTGAGTCAGCGTGTCAAACAATGTGTCTTTGTAGCTCATTTTATTACATCATAGAATACATTACATTATGTAATGATGCATAATTTCATATAACATATTTCAATTTCTCAACTTAAAAATTATTTTAATTTATATGGCATGAAATCATTATATGTTAAGATTTATTTCGTTTCATTACATCTAGGCCCACAATTTAAGCCTCTAAAAGTATACACTTTTAACAATTTTATTTTCAAGCATTCTGGTGTGAAGGTGCACCTTTAAGTGAATATGTTTTATGCGATTTCTCATTTTACAAACCATTTTTGCCACTTCCAGGGTGGTCTGAAGGATTACGCATTATTTTATAAACTTAGACATTCCAGTCAGAATATTTTTTATTATAAACTTTCATGTTTTCACTGACAACGATTTTCAAAATAGGCCACATTTTATAACGTACTTCTTAATGCATATCTATGGCATTTGTTGGGCCATGTGTGTGCTATCTACGGGTAGCCGTTTCCTTTTCTCTTAATAATCTGCTTTGCAAAATATAGGTTACCTGGCATTGTTTTGAGTTATGAGCTGTAGCGAACATGTACCTTTAATTTCTAACTCAAAACCTGTCAATCTTTGCCGTATGGCGCCATAACCCAAGACCACGTGACAGAATACTTCCAGAAATTATGTCGTGTTGCTTACCATTTCTAAATAAAGTAAAGCTGTAATACTCGTATTAAGTGCATCGGCTTGGACATATACTTTGAACAAAACACCATGCCAAATTTGGTTAGTTTTGAAGTAGACCGCTTGGTAATGACGCAGATTGGCTGAACTGACATTGGCGTAGTAATGCTTAGAATAGTGTTCAATTCGTGTTCTTGTCTACATATAGCCTAATGTATTTATTAATCAATCAATCACATTTCTATGTGAGAAGGCTATGGTAGCCTGCAATGACAGATTACTATTTTGTTTTTTCCATACGCCTAGTAAATTTCTGGCTCTGTGATATAGTTTGGGTTTATATCGATGGCTTTGTAGTAGTAATACAGGGGTTGGTTCGCCCACAATTTGTCCAATATACATTCAAATGAAGCAATAGTTTGTGCAGCTACTACTTTGTGGGGAGGCTATTTTATTAGTTGACCACTCTGTTGGTGAACGAGGATTTTCTTGTATTTAATCAGGCTCTTTGTTTATATATTTTAATCAGTGTCTCCTAGTCTCTTAATTGAAATAAATCACACACATCCGCATCATACTGATTTGCCAGAATGTGATATACGCACACACACACGCACGCACGCACTCACGCACTCACGCACTCACGCACTCACGCACGCACGCACGCACGCACGCACGCACGCACGCACGCACGCACACACCACCCCTTTATACGATATGTTAGTGTAGTTAATTTTAGTGTCATCCGTCTATCCCCATAGCTAAGGTGAGACAACCATTGACCAGTTTTATTCGCGCAGTGTTGTGCAATTTCCAATAAATCTGATTGTTTTTGGAGTGTGGATTCCATACCCGATTGGCATACACAAGATTCGTCATAACCCTTGATGTGTATACAGTTTTAAAGGTCTTTATATCCAAGTATGTGAATGTATAAACCCATAATACTGTTTGCCTTGTTTACCGTATCTAACATTTGCTTTTCAAAGGTCAGTGTATTATCAATAATTACAGTATTATTACTTTCCTATCCATTTTGTAACTGTAGGACATATGTTATATTTAGCATCGAAACTTGAAACATTTTTTTAAAGTAATTGCTTTTTTGATGATAGAAACTGTGTATTGACTTTATTTATAAGCTCTCTCCTAACAACACTCGGACTATGATCTTCGCAACAGACGTCCTGTAATATATCACGCGTATCATGTATAGAACAGCTAATTGTTTTCCTCTCAAGCAAACAACATAAAAATTCGTATTTTCATTTGAACTTTCGCTAGAAATTACCGGACATAATTTGAAATTAGTTTCCGTAAGCAGTATTCGTTAGTCACTAGCGCTATAGCTCGCTGAATGGAATAGCGTCATCTAACCATTTATGTAAGTAAAGTAAACAAAATAACACGACACTACTTAGTCTGGCACCGCATGTAAGCTATTTTTGTTGCCTGATAATTTCTCCTCAAACGACGTTGGGTGATGACAGACGCGCGCGCCCTCTCTCTCTCTCTCTCTCTCTCTCTCTCTCTCTCTCTCTCTCAGAGCCGTGTAGCTCTGGCGTTCGTCAAAAATATGATGACATGATCGTGTACAGTACAGCACAGAAATAACTTTGTTTCCAAAACGAATTAAACCATACTGTTGAATCTTTTGAAGATAATTGGATTGGAAGACAATTATCTTCAAAATATTCAACAAAGCATTTCCTACATCGTGCTCAAAATTGTAGACTAACATGTTTATGTTTTAGTTTTGTAAATATCCTAACGTATTAATGAGCTATGCTGTAGTTGTAACATAAAGAGACAGAATGATAACGGTTTTCATCACTGAAGCAGCTGACGCTTCTCTTGTGCCTGTTTGAATCATTCTTTCGCCATCTGGTTAGGACCTTAATTGTAAAGCGAAATTGCACTCTCCGGGAATCCACTGAAGAGAGACTGTCCCTGGCAATGCCGGCTAACAACTTTCCCACATTGACGTCATTACGCAGGGATTTCCCTGAATCAATGCTCAGACCGTAATTCTGGCAGGTGACGCCGCCGACTAGCAGCCATGGTCATATTGCGCGAGACTCATCCGCTCACCCTGTTCCTGTATCTAGCTCGAAAGGCGTATAGCTATGTGAGTGGGCGTATGTTAGGACGATGACTAGCAGCTGACCCGCATTGAGTTACTATCGCGCTAAAGTACACCGCGATTTAAACCGTTCCTATGATAAACTAAAATCATTATATTATTTAAGTCATACATCATTGGAAAGCACGATGCTAATTGAATTGCACTATTTAAAAAATATATTTTAAAGCTATTTGCGTATATAAAATCCAATCAAGTCATCAATTCATTAAATCAAGTAGACAATAGTTTATTTTAAAATCACGATCAACTGTATTAAATATTACAAAACTATAAATACTAATACGGAAATGTATAGAAAATTGGCTTAGCTTTCCAATGATGTATGACTTTAATAAATATTATGAACTTAGTTCTTTATATACACTGCTTAAAGTGTGTTGTAATTGATTCTAATAGTAAAGTAATGTTGTTTGCATTGGCTATTGGATATTGGCTATCACGATTACCGCTCAGAAGTGGTACGCGCAATGCATTCTGGGAAGGTATTTCCCCAAAATATAGCAAATGTAGGAATGATCTATACTGGGCCCCGGTATTGGTCCAATACTGGCTTAGTAACACGTGATATGGGGTGGTTCTTAGAGAGACTCCGTAGGGGTGGGATGGGCGGATGTGGTGGGGGTGGTGATGTTTGAGTTACTCAGTAATGAAGTATAAATAGGACTTGTGTCACTCTGTATTATTTTGATCGCAGACTTGCAGTGTGTTAGGAAAACATTCTTTGAAAACTAATTTGTCTAAATTTAATAAATATAAACTAATTTTCCATGACTGGATATATATTATTTGTAAACGTTTTCATAGAATGCATTGCTAACAACACCATGCATACATCGATCGTTGTCGTGATAGGCTGGCATCATTTTACCCGCTGACTGCTGAGTTTTTGCAGACGGCATGTTGCAAGTGTTATATCTCTGGACCTGCTAAATATTTTGATAACAATTTGACTGAAAGTTGTTGGTGGCTAAGCCACCAACAACTTTCAGTCAAATTGTTTTCAATGTAATCAGCAAGTCAAGAGTTTTTGCCCATCGAAATCATTGTTTGTTGGCTTGCAACAGCGAGACAGTTAAGAAACAAAAATGCGTTAATCTAACCCATTAACCATCATATCTCAAGATCTCAATTTCTATGTATCAAATTTGTTTAATATTTTGAAATTATTTGACGAGCAGATGCTGCTGTTTCTAGGCAGAAGCAACATCGAATTAAAAGAATACTTCGGATGTAGACTAGTAGCACTTAAGAGATAGGAATCTTGAAAGAAAAAGTTTGAATAGTCCTCGAAACGTTCACATAACATCCCATCAACAGCATCCGCAATCACGGTGAGTGGGTTTCAATAGACTCTTTCTTTCATCTACAGATAAATTCCGTTTTTATTCATTTTTTTAAATAATAAAAGATCTGATATTTCCCAATGACGATATATGTATGTGTGATTATTAATCGAAGAATCACACCTGAACAGTGTGCGTAAATGGAATCGATGGACGTATTATAGCAATTCAAAACATTGAACAGGTTTGAGTGTCTTTGGATCCGAGAAGTAATACTGGAAAATGCGTTCAAGCCATTCACGCGAACAATGGCACATGCATATCAGCCATTGTCCGCTAGTGCCTAGGTCCCGAGTGTTGAAGGTCAGACGAAAAGCAGGTCACAATGAACACGTGTTTTCTAGAATAAGAGGAACAAAAAGTAACAATCTTAGAAAATCTAAAAATATTATTCATTATTTTTTTCAGTCAGATGTTGAAGGAATGTAATCGATAATTGTAGGCCGACTGATGGCGTGGATTGAGCCAGTTTGTTATATGTAGCCATTTAAAAAAAATTTATCTCGAATGAATGGACGGATCCGACGCGTCACTCAAAGTATCTGATCAAATACGTCATATGGTAGTTGGCGTGACAATCAAAACGACGCAGCTCTGTCACGAAAATAAAAGGGATCGCCAATAGAGTGGATGTATTTGATGAATTTACAATTTAGTAAACATTTTGTTGACTGTTTTGAAACTAATTTGATTGGGATCTGTTGCCGCCATAGGCAGCAACATCTCCCAGTCAAATAATTTCACAATATTCAACAGCTTATCTGTGCAATTACTTTGAAATTAGGATTCAGTGTTCAAAGTATATCAATCGACTCCAACCGACGTACAGGTGGGTGGAGCTTAACTGGAAATGGGCGTGGCATAGCTAGAATTGGTATTCTCAATATATATATATATATATATATATATATATATATATATATATATATATATATATATATATATATATATATATATATATGGTATGTTATCTCATACTCGTAAGAAAGAAAAGGTAGTTGAGATTGAATGAATATAGAGTACCATTTTGTCAGTTAACTGCGTCAATTCCAGACGATCTACAACCGCCACAACGACTTTGAGTTCAAATTTTCTTAAGAATAACAAGAATTGTTCATACCTACTCTATCCATGATAACCCATGGTACTGAGTCAGTAATGGGCCAATACTGGGCCAATACGGCCCGGTATTGGCACAATATCGACCAAGTAACCTGCGTTAGCAGAGATCCCTTTTTGGATACACAATGAGCGCCATGAACTAAGTCAAATGAAATGAGTCAAATGAAAGTCTGAGCCACGAAAGATGAGCTAGTAATGGACCTTTCCAGTTTATCCATCAATCACATGACGTCCTAATCAACTACGCGAGGTGTAGGATGGCGTCATTATCAATGACGTCTTGCATGACACGGATAAGTTCGTTACGAGCGCTTAATTGATGACGGACTAAGCGTTGTTGTACGAATTGAATGTGTTTACTCTTTAATACAGATGCTGTTGAATATTTTGAAACCAATTTGACTGGGCGCTGTTTCTGCAATAGTTTCAAAATATTCAACAGCTTACCAGTATAGTTTTCTGGCAATTGATAATCAGGCAGTTCATGGATCGATCGATCCAATACGGCGAAGTGTGGTTGGAGCTTAGCTAGGGATGGGCGGGGCATAGCTAATACTGGATTCCTCCATTATTCATGTAATTAGACATATTCATTAGAGAAATCTTCAAAATGCATCAAAAATATAATGTTATATATTTGGTGGAACATGGGTTCTTCATGGTTTTTCATTCTTAAAAGTCATGTGATTTAATTTACAGTTTGTCACCAGGACAAACCGCAATAGTAATCATCCATGTGTTCTTTGTTCATTGGAGACATAATTATAATATATCAAAATTTATGTAATTTTATATATTTCCTGGGACATATTTTTTCATGGTCGGAATATGTCTTGGCTACAGCCAGACGCTGTTATATGGTTACCTCTGTCAATAATCATACTATCTGCATACATTTTATGCACGCAATATCCTTTTTGAGAATGAGCTTTCAGACGAAAGTATTCTTTAACAGGTAGTGTAATTCACCTTTCCAGAGTCTCCATCCATCATCTGACCTCGTATGACGTCATAATCAGCTCAGCGCGTGTATGATGACGTCATAATCATTACGTCACGAAGGGTTCCATTTAGACCGTCGGCAAATCTCAAATGGTCCGACACATGAATTGCATGTCTTTGTAATTCTTTGCTATTTAATAAACACGCCGTTGAACATTTTGAAATTAATTTGACTGGGCGCTGTTCCTGCCTTGGGTAGCAACAGCACCCAGTCATATTAGCTTCAAAATATTCAACAGATTAACTGTGTAGGTTTTTTGGAAATTGATAGTCAGGGTGTTCAGAGATCGATAGTTCCCAACACGAGCGAGGTGTGGGTGGAGCTTAGCTAGAGATGGGCTGGGCATAGGTGAAACCGGAAAGGTGAATCGCTTATATCCCTGTTGTGGGGTGGGGTGGGGTGGGTGGGTGGGGATGGGGGGGGGGGGGGTGTTACTATTACCACTAAATGCTACTGCCCAGTAGACATACCTACAGACTAATAGGTGAGCTAGCATGATTTAGAGATATTAGCTGGGTAAATTCATTGTTTCTCCAACATTTTCTTTATTAATTAAAATTGTAACCCTTTATTGCCTAAGCTGTCCCAAAGCGGCCTCCACAGTAGTCTTGAGAAATGTCCATCTGCAGAGCAAGAGAGGACTATTTTCGAAAAGTTACCACTGAAATGACTGGCTCGGTAACCAAGCCAGTAGAACACTTTAAAAAAATAGTCTGCTCTTGGTCTGAAAATGGACATTGTTAGGAGAAAATTTGAATTTTCTTGACCAAATCTGGTCATTAAAGGGTTTGCCTACAAGGGATGAGTAGTTGAAGCCCAACAGAAGTACATAACCTAACCTAACCAATGAATGTATCCATATTTTGTAAGGTTGCACTGTAGGTAACAACATATCCAGGATAAGGGAGTCTGCGATAAGATTTTGGAAACAACTTCTTTATGATCCAGTAACCTTAGAATACTTAGAATTAAACTTAAACAGTTTAATTGAGGATTCCAGTTTCTCAGTTAAACATATGACGTCATAATCAACTGCCTGACGTGTAGTATGGGGCCATAATCAATTACGTCATGAATATCGTAGCTGAGTTCGTCACGAACGATTACTTGATGACAAAGTAAGCGCTGTTGTGTTTTACTATTTAATAACAGGCCGTCGTATTTTTTGAAATGAATTTGACTGGCAGCAACAACACCCAGTCAAAATAGTTTCAAAGTATTCAACAGCTTACCCGTATAGTTTTCTGGAAATTGAGGGCGTTCATGGATTGATCGATCCCAACACAGGCACAGTGTGGGCGGAGCTTAGATAGAGATAAGCTGGGCATGGCTAGAACTGGATACATAATAATAGTTTCAATTTTCAAATCCATCTGGGGCGAAACCATAAATCATTAACATTGATAATCGTTATGTGTGATCTTCGCTTACGTCATGTTTCCACAATCCCGTGTGTATTCTGACCATACCATTGACCAATCAAGGCATGGAGGGAGGCAGGGATGGATGGATGGATGGAGGGAGGGAGGGAGGGAGGGAGAGAGGGAGGGAGGGAGAGAGAGAGAGAGAGAAAGAGAAAGAGAGAGAGAGAGAGCGAGAGAGAGAGAGAGAGAGAGAGAGAGAGAGAGAGAGAGAGAGTGAGAGAGTGAGAGAGAGAGAGAGAGAGAGAGAGAGAGAGAGAGAGAGAGAGAGTGCGTGCATGTGTGATAGGGTTGGGGGAGAAAGAGAGCAACAGACAAACACAGCGAGAGAGAAAGAGAGAGAGAGAGAGAGAGAGAGAGAGAGAGAGAGAGAGATAGAGAGAGAGAGAGAGAGAGAGAGGGAGAGAGAGAGAGAGAAAGGGTGGGGGATGGGAGGGAGAGCGAGAGAGCGAGTAGAGTGAGTGAGGGAGGGAGGGAGGGAAGGAGTGAGGGAGGGAGAAAGGAGAAAGAGAGAGAGAGGGGAGAGAGGGAGGGATGGAGTGAACAAGTCTACTGCATAGGAATTTGGTTTTTATAGTTGCAAGCCTGTGGTTCTATAAGACGGGTATTATTAAAGCAACGTGTGTTAGAAATGTGCATGACCGTTATGTACAGTTTTGATTGTGGTATTTCCATCATGCAAATTGATCGATATTGTATGACAAACGTTGAAAAAATAATAAGAATGTGTCTACACGTTTACGAACAAATTATTTTGCTTTTGCTATCCTTACATGCATTAACAGGTGCACATGTGACTCGAGACGCTCTCCTGGTTGCTTTATAACCGAGTAACTCCTTACAACTGGCAACTGACCGGCGTATACACAACGACAACTCGGCAACTAGTTGAAAATAGTAAATATGTTTAATCTTCGGCGACTGGTTGGCGATTAGTAGTATGCCGGCGTACATCTTACGATTTTGCATCTTACAACTCCAGACAACCAGGAGCAACTCGCTACAACTTGTTGAAAAAAGTTCATGTTAAAAGATATTATTTCTACATCGCGATTGAAAAGAATATAAAAAGACGAGGTATATCTTTTATTCCTCAAATGGGGTACGCAGCACATAGATTTTGTGACTCATTGATGAATCACTAAAGTTGCATTACTGGCATAATGCAACATGTATGCTAAAAATAGATCTGTGTGACGATGATAAATCTATTTATGGATTTATGAAAGGATAACGTTCTGTCTCTGGCCAGAAAGGAAATAAGCAAATTCTAACTTGAGATTCACATGAAAGGATTGGATACAAGATGAAACCTAATAGACCTTTCCGGTTTTAGCTATGTTCCGCCCATCTCTAGCTAAGATCCACACACGCTTTGCCCGTGTTGGGATCGATCGATCCCTGCACTCTCCGAATCCCAATTTCCAGAAAACTATACAGGTTGGTTGTTGAATATTTTGAAACTATTTTTACTGGTTGCTGTTGCTGCCATAGGCAGCAACAGGGCCTATTCAAATTAGTTTCAAAATATTCGACAGTCTGTTTATTAAATAGAAAAAAACATGCAATTCCTACAGCGTGTCGGACTATTAAACATTTAAGACAGACTAAATCGAGTAATTCATGTTGTAATTGATTATGGCGTCATCCTACACGTCACATAGTCAATTATGACGTCATATGATGAATGGATAAAGTGGAAAGATCCGTTATTTACAAAGTAAGAAATGTTCAGTTAAATATTTTGAAATTTATTTGACTATGAGCTGTCGCTGCCATATACAAGCAACAGCTTCTAGCCCAATTAGTTACAAAATATTCGACAACTCACCTGTATGACTGTCCTGAAATATATATTTCCGGCCGTCATATTTCAAATGGCATCTCTTTTTATCACGCCAGAATATACACAATAGGTTCTTTACGTTGTAAGAAATGCGAGAAAGCACGGTCAACGTGTAGGTGGAGCTCAGCTAAAGATGGGCGGAGCATAACTAAAACTGGATTCTTCCGTTACATGACATCACTATCGTTTGAGGAGACGCAATAGTGTACCACAATCCAACATCAACACGATACTTAAAAGCATATAATTGTAATGTAAATAACATCACCGAGCCAGTCATGCCACTGATAAAATTTCAAAAATACGCTTCTCTTGCTCTTCAAATGGACACTGGCTCAGCAAAAACTTAAACTTTCTTTAACGTTACACTTTTGATAGGCCAGCCAAAATTGCAATGGTAAATTTATAAACAATAGTCTTTTAAAATTAAAATTACTTGAAAAATGTTGACCATTAAAACGATGAATTGATATAAGTGGTATTTTGAGCGCTTTGACGCGCTATTGACGCAAGTGGAGTTAAAGGGGCATCTTCACACCAGAATGCTTGAAAATAAAATTGTTAAACTTGTATTCTTTTCTAGGCTTAAATTATGTGTCTATATGCAATGAAACGAAATAAATCTTAACATATGATGATTTAATTCCATATAAATGAATATAATTTTTTAAGTTGCGAAATTTAAATAGAGGCTCATCAGTATTTATTTCGTTTCGTTACACATAGGCTCACAGTTTAAGCCTCTAAAAGGATATAATTTAAACAATTTTATTGTCAGTAATTTTGCTGTGAATATGCACCTTTAATAAACAATGTTTTAAATTATCTTCAATATGACAAAAATCACAAAATGTGTAATTTCTTTGTTTTATTTTCCAAAGTAATTTGTTAGTAGCAATGCTATGATAAAATATGCGACATTCCATTTCACTAAATTCATTTTCTAGCTGTTCAATAAAAAGCGGGTTTGAACTAACTTTTAAAATTGATTTCAAAATCCTAAAATTGTTTGACCACCACAAATGTTATTCATTGCTCTGATGCGTACTACAAGTTAGTTCTACCTATCCTCTGCTACGGGAGCGAAGTCTGGGGTTTTCACTCAGCGTATGATGTTGAAAAATGCCACCTTCGCTTCTGTAAGCAACTGCTTAATGTAAAACAAAGTACGTCAAATTCTGTTGTTTATGGAGAGTTAGGGAGGATGCCTCTGCGATTAGGGAGAGAAATCAAGTCGATAAAATATTGGTTCAAAATATAAGATATGAAACCATATAGAATTGCTAAACATGTGTATAATACCTTGTATCAAGACTGGCATAGGGATACAAATTGTAAGAATTGGGTCAAATCGTTAAGAGATAAGCTCTGTACCAATGGGTTTGGGTATGTATGGGAGTCACAGGGAACAATAGTAAGTAAAGATCAGTTTATCCCCGAATACAAGCAGAGAATAAGTGACAATTTTTATCAGGAGTGGAGGGGGCATTTGGAAGCCAGCAATAAAACATGGCTCTACAAACACATTTCAACTGATCTAACCTATAAATGCTATTTAAATAAAGTAAAAACGAAAAAGCACCGTGATTCATTATGTAGACTAAGAACGGGGTCTCATAGACTAAATATTGAATTAGGCAGATGGCACAAACCAATACCAATACCACGCGCTGAGCTAACATGCCCTTTTTGTGACGATATAGAGGATGAATATCATTTTTTAATTTTATGTCCTGTCTATGATGATTTACGCAGGAAATACATAAAACCATACTATTGGAAACGACCGAACGTTCACAAAGCATCAGAATTATTGATGTGTACCAGCGAAAGTAGTTTAAAGAAGTTAGCGGCTTTTGCTTACAATGCTTTTCTATTACGTGACGAACGCACGTAATTGCGTTTTCTCCACTATAATCCATCGCATTTTTTTTCTATGCCAATTTGGGAGGATAATTCTTACTTTTAACCGAATGCATTTTCTCATCACAGGCACGATTTCAGCCCTCAATATACAAACCTTTACTAAACCAGTGGCTATTTCGCCTCCATTGTAAAAAGTATAAATTAGAGTTTTCAATTTTTCAACAATTCGGTACGATTGTGTGGGCATACGGATGTATGAGGATGTAGATGTGCGTCTGTATGTATGGGAAGTGGATATGTATGTACGCGTGCGCGCGCGAGTGTGCCTTTGTTGTGTGTGTGCGTGCGTGCGTGCGTGTGTGTGTGCGTGCGTGCGTGCGTGCGTGCGTGCGTGCGTGCGTGCGTGTGTATGTGGATGACCACGAGAACGCGTGAACGTATATGGACATGAGCATTAGTAAGTGGATAAGAGGAACCAAGAAAGTTATTTATTAAAATAAATGCCAAACTAGTGCCCTCATGCCATTACATGGGGGAGTCAGTCAAACCATCCCCGTCACGTTGGAGAATGCGGTACTATTCTGATGGTTTATCACTGGAAGGACTGGCTCGATAAACAATCCAGTGGTTCCAGTGATGGAGTGTCAGAGTGGTCCTCT
>CM067364.1:32099071-32106571 GCA_034401795.1 Chaetoderma sp. LZ-2023a | reverse complement strand
AACTAGCCAGAATAGGAGTTACATAAAACTCGCCTCTACCACCACCACCACCACCACAACCACTATCGCCACCACCACCACCAGCAGTAGCAACAGCACCAACACCACCAGCAGCAGCAGCAGCATCACCACCACCACCACCACCACCACCACCACCACCGCTAGCAGAACAAACGAACGAACGAATGCATGGATAAAACAGAAAAATTAATACTTTTGCATCGTTTACAAATATTCGGGCCCCTACTTTGCTACGCTAAAATAAAAAATAATGAATGTCAAACCCCCTTTCTTGTAGGCTTTCAACATCTCTATATTTGTTATTGACCGATTTCAAAGAAGCATAGTTTTATTTGTTTTATCAGCACCAAGACCGCCAGTGCGGAGACAGCGAAGAACGGGCATTGAACGTAAACCACGACAAGCCTACTCCACAAAACAACTGGAAAAACTCGAGACAGAATTCAAGGTAGGCCTATTATCAAAAATCAAAGACAACGCGTAGAAATTATTTAGGTAAACGCCCTTGCGAGACCGTCTGCCTTTTGGAGCCATAAAATGTCTGTTCTTAACGACCACCTGTTTTAAAAACACCACAATCTTTTAACTCCAGAATCCATCTCCTATAGCTAGAAATTCAAATACGTGTTCACCAGATGACACTTTTACATTAACAAATGGTGGATTCCAGTTTATCCATTAATCATATGACGTCGTAATCAACTACGTGACGTGTATGCTGACGTCATAATCAATAACGTCATGAATGGCGTAGATAAGTTCGTCACGAGCGCTTAATTCATGACGGACTAAGCGCTGTTGTACGAATTATATGTCTTTTCTATTTATTAATATTCTGTTGAATATTTTGAAACTAATTTGGCTGGGCGCGGTTGCTGCCAACAGCAGCATTACCCAGTCAAAGTAATTTCAAAATATTCAACAGCTTACCTGGATCTATGCTCTATGGATCACGCATCAACCGTTGTAATTTAACCCTCGTGTGTTAACAGCGCATTAAAGCGCTCAAAATACTATTTATTTCAATTAACCATTTAATTGACAATATTTTTCAAGGAAATTTGGATTTTTGCAGCCAAAAAGAGTATTTTTGTAAATTTATACGAAAATTTACATAAAAATTGATTTCTGGTATCCTTCAAATGGCCAGACATCAAAAGCGTAATAGTAAAAAAATTCATATTTCTGCTTAGCCAGTGTCCAATTGCAGAGCAAGAATAGTATTTTTGAAAATTTACCACTGGAATGACTGGCTCGGTTACTGAGCCGTGTTGAGATTGATTGATTCCCCGAATGCCCTGACTATCAATTTCCTGAAAACTATACAGGGAAGCTGATGAATATTTTGTAACTAATTTGACTGGGTGCTGTTACTCAAGTCACAAATTAGTTTTCAAAATATTCAACAGAATATTTATTAAATAGTAAAGACATACAATTCGCACAACAACGCATAGTCCGTCTTCAATTATGCGTTCGTCACGTACTAATCTACTTCATTCATGACGTCATAATGACGGCATTGATTATGATGTCATTCTACACATAGCGTAGTTGATTATGACGTCATATGCTGGATGTTGGAAAGGTGAATTTAATAGACAGTCTGTTAAATATTCTGAAACTAATTTGACTGGAGCTAGTTCTGCTCTAGGCAACGACAGCTCGCAGTCAGATTAGTTTGAAAATATTCAACATCTTACCCGTATTGTTATCATGAAAATGAGATTCTGAAATTCATGTTTCAACTTATTATAATCGATTCAATATGCATAAACTCTGGACAGAGCTAAGCTAGAAATGGTCCTGGCATAGCTAGAAATGGGCGTGGCATAGATAGAGATACGCGTGGCATAGCTAGAAATGGGCGTGGCATAGCTAGAAATAGGCGTGGCATAGCTTGAGTTTGAGACCATCTGTATGTGTGTGTACCATACATAGTTCAAAATAGTGAACACAGTCAATACAGTCAGTGTGTGCGTATATGTATAAGTGCATTTATGAGTGTGTTTGTATGTATGTGTTTGCTGCTTATTTAACTGTATATAGTTTATTGTGTTTGGGAGGGCCTCAGGAAGATCAGTTTACTGATGATATACCCTCGATAAATAAAGATTATTATTATTATTATTATTATTATTATTATTACTTTCATAATATTACTACCTTTACATATACATTTTAAATGGCGTTCATTTTAAAACCACAGCAGCAACAGCTCTCAGTAGCTTTGTTTCCAAGATTTTCGATTTATCACCTCTAATAAAATTTCAATATTTCTCCAAATTATTAATTAAGTTAAATACTATGACAATGATAAAAAAAATCATTTTAAGTAAGTAGTATATTTTGGAATAATTTTATCCCAGATTGTTTGTTTTTATCATGTGATTAATAATCAATAGCTTAATAGGTTGTACGATTTGTGTGTCTTTACTAATAAACGCGCTGTTGAACATTTTTCAATTAATTTGACTGGGCGCTGTTGCTGCCATAGCCATTTCTGAAAATTGGGATTCAGAGAGCCCAGGGATCGATCAATCACAACACGGTCAAAGAATGGGTGAAGCTTAGCTAGAAATGGGCGGGGCGTAGCTGAAACTGGACTCCTTCATTGCGTGCTGTATTCTGACATAGCAGATGACATTTATAGAATGTCAGATTTCCCCCAAGCATGGGAAATGTAGAATCTGTGACCATATTTCGTCCGATCTATAAACAATATCCCGGTATTGTCACTGAAAGTGTGAAAGGGAACTTGAGCATCTTCTTATCAGCATTAAAAAATAATGTAATTTTTTGTTATATATGTAATGCAAACAATCCAATTTTCTATAGAGAATGGAGATGAATACACATTCAAGATAGTGAATGCGAGAGCGGGAGTGAGGGACAGGATAAGAACGAGAGAGAGAGAGAGAGAGAGAGAGAGAGAGGGAGGGAGGGAGGGAGAGAGAGAGACAGATAATGAAAGAGGGAGAAGGAGCTGGAGGCTGTGGCAGATAAAGTAGTCAGACTCATGTGCGTGCGTGCGTGCGTGCGTGCGTGCGTGCGTGCGTGCGTGCGTGCGTGCGTGTGTGCGTGTTTGTGGGTGCGTGCGTGCGTGTGTGTGTACGAGCGCGCGTGTGCGAATGCATGCCTGCGTGCATATGTGTACATGTGCGTGTGTACGCATACATGTGTGGCCATGTGGATCTGCGCGCTCATATATGTATACATGCACGTGTGCATGTATGGTCAGCAATGTAAGCCTGGAACTCATAGGCATGACACCGATGATGGTTTTTAATGATTTTCGCTATATATAGTATTCGCTTTTCTATTCGGTCTCTTTCATGTTTACAGGTGTTAATATCTTGCATGTTATATACCGCCACCTGTTGTATTCCTCACGCGTGTCTAGATCCCGTCTCTACCAATGGACTTTTCCAGTTTGATCTACGCCCCGCCCATCTCTAGCTAAGCTCCACCCATATCTCGCTCCCCGAACGACCTGACTATCAATTTCCAGAAAACTATACACGTTAACTGTTAAATATACATACAATCCGTACAACGTGTCGGACTATTAAGCGTTAAAGAGGGACTATATCGAATCACCTATGACATCATGATTATAACGTCATCCTACACGTCACGTAGTTGATTATGACGTCATTTGATGGATGGATAAACTTGGAAAGGTCCATTACAAACACACCTGTTTATAACGGCCACTGTGTGGGCCATCGACAAGTGGTCACTAAAGACAGGTGGTTGTGTAATACACCATAGTTGCTTTGGTAGATATGCTTTGCGGCCAATTCACCTTTCCAGAGCACCCACCCATCATATGACGTCATAATGAACTGCGTGATGTGTAGATCATAATGAATGACGTCATGAATGATGTCGATAAGTACGTCACGAACGCATATTTGAAAACGGTCTATGCGTTGTTGTACAAATTATAATTTAATAATATAAAATGTATAGTTTTCAGGAAATTGATAGCTATGGCATTTGAGGATAGATCAATCCCAACACGGCGAGGTGTGGGTGGAGCTTAGCTAGTGATGGGCGGGGCATAGCTAAACATGGAACGGTCCATTGAGGGTGGTTACTTAAAGCAGGCTGTCCAGTTGCGCTCATATTAAAGAACCACCATCAAATGAGGATTCCACTTTATCTATCAGTCATATGACGTCATAGTTAACGCATAGGATGACGTCATCATCTATTATGTCATGAATGACGTAGCTAAGATCGTCACGGACGCATAATTGATGGAGAACAAAGCGTCGTTGTACGAATAGTATGTCTTCACTATTTAAAAATCATGGTATTGAATATTTGCTATAGGCAGCACCAATACCCAGTCAAATTAATTTCAAAATATTCAACGACTCACCTGTACAGTGTTCTGGAAATTGAGATTCTGGGAGGGTAAGGATCCATCAATCTCACCTCTGGCGAAGCGCAGGTGGATCTTAGCTAGTAATGGGTGGGGCATAGCTAAAACTGGATTACTCCATTGAGTCCAAATGTAGTTGTCGTTTTTATACAGGTTTGGTCAAACATCTTAAAATAACTAAATATTACAATAGAGGGATCCGATCCGTTAATCAAATGTATGACGTTTAAATCAATAATGTCACAATCATAATAATGTTTGTAACTACGTCACGAAGCTCGAAATGTCTGTCAATTGTACAACTCGTATGTCTACATATATACAGCTGCGGCACACGTGTATTGCGAGTATTCACTTTTTGAGATCATACAATGTTGCCCAGTTAGACCACCCGTCTTAAAATACCACCCTACCTTTTGCACACATCATGACTTTCTAATGTTTCTACTGGATGCATGATCAATGACTCATCCACATCTTAGACATCGTTGCTATAAATTTTTATTACTCGTAAGATAAGAATCTTTGTCTTTTAACCCTTAGCAATCTGATGTCAATATTCCATCTTTTACTCTGTCAGTAGCAAAGAAACTGGCGGACATTTCCCAACAATTTTAGTGGACAATTTGGCTGTCTATGACAGCAACATCTTCCACCAAATTTGTTGAAAAATGAACACCAGCTCATCCTTTAAATTTAATTTGGAAATTTAATATTTTGACATCAGAGTTGTAACGATATTTGAGTTTTAATCCCTTGTAAGGTAACGATATTTGAGTTTTAATCCCTTGTAAGGTAACGATATTTGAGCTTTAATCAGTTGTAAGGTAACGATATTTGAGCTTTAATCACTTGTAAGGTAACGATATTTGAGCTTTAATCAGTTGTAAGGTAACGATATTTGAGCTTTAATCCCTTGTAAGGTAACGATATTTGAGCTTTAATCCCTTGTAAGGTAACGATATTTGAGCTTTAATCCCTTGTAAGGTAACGAAATTTGAGCTTTAATCACTTGTAAGGTAACAATATTTGAGCTTTAATCAGTTGTAAGGTAACGATATTTGAGTTTTAATCCCTTGTAAGGTAACGATATTTGAGCTTTAATCCCTTGTAAGGTAACGATATTTGAGCTTTAATCAGTTGTAAGGTAACGATATTTGAGCTTTAATCCCTTGTAAGGTAACGATATTTGAGCTTTAATCAGTTGTAAGGTAACGATATTTGAGCTTTAATCCCTTGTAAGGTAACGATATTTGAGCTTTAATCCCTTGTAAGGTAACGATATTTGAGCTTTAATCCCTTGTAAGGTAACGATATTTGAGCTTTAATCCCTTGTAAGGTAACGATATTTGAGCTTTAATCACTTGTAAGGTAACGATATTTGAGCTTTAATCAGTTGTAAGGTAACGATATTTGAGCTTTAATCACTTGTAAGGTAACGATATTTGAGCTTTAATCAGTTGTAAGGTAATGATATTTGAGCTTTAATCACTTGTAAGGTAACGATATTTGAGCTTTAATCCCTTGTAAGGTAACGATATTTGAGCTTTAATCCCTTGTAAGGTAACGATATTTGAGCTTTAATCAGTTGTAAGGTAACGATATTTGAGCTTTAATCAGTTGTAAGGTAACGATATTTGAGCTTTAATCACTTGTAAGGTAACGATATTTGAGCTTTAATCAGTTGTAAGGTAACGATATTTGAGCTTTAATCACTTGTAAGGTAACGATATTTGAGCTTTAATCACTTGTAAGGTAACGATATTTGAGCTTTAATCAGTTGTAAGGTAACGATATTTGAGCTTTAATCACTTGTAAGGTAACGATATTTGAGCTTTAATCAGTTGTAAGGTAACGATATTTGAGTTTTAACCACTTGTAAGGTAACGATATTTGAGCTTTAATCAGTTGTAAGGTAACGATATTTGAGCTTTAATCACTTGTAAGGTAACGATATTTGAGCTTTAATCAGTTGTAAAGTAACGATATTTGAGCTTTAATCACTTGTAAGGTAACGATATTTGAGCTTTAATCAGTTGTAAGGTAACGATATTTGAGCTTTAATCACTTGTAAGGTAACGATATTTGAGCTTTAATCAGTTGTAAGGTAACGATATTTGAGCTTTAATCCCTTGTAAGGTAACGATATTTGAGCTTTAATCACTTGTAAGGTAACGATATTTGAGCTTTAATCACTTGTAAGGTAACGATATTTGAGTTTTAACCACTTGTAAGGTAACGATATTTGAGCTTTAATCAGTTGTAAGGTAACGATATTTGAGCTTTAATCCCTTGTAAGGTAACGATATTTGAGCTTTAATCACTTGTAAGGTAACGATATTTGAGCTTTAATCACTTGTAAGGTAACGATATTTGAGCTTTAATCAGTTGTAAGGTAACGATATTTGAGCTTTAATCAGTTGTAAGGTAACGATATTTGAGCGTTAGTCAGTAGTAAAAGACAAAAAGAAATATAGTGATTATATCCATGGTAATATAGCGGGATCTATTTCTAGTAGTGCCTCACCTATTTTCTAGCCATGCTCGTCACATTTTCAGCGAAGCTTCGTCCACCGTGGCAGTGGCACATATTCGAATATTAATTTATACGTTATTTAATACGTTCAGCATTGAATTGCGAGAATCTCTATTTCAATGTAATCATAGAAGTAAGATGTTGAATATTTTGAAACTAGTTTGACTGCGAGCTGATGCTACCTGTGGTAGCAACTGCTCTCAGTCAAATTATTTTCAAAAATAAAACAGAATGTTGATTATATTGGAACTTGACCAAAGACATACGATTCAGACACTTTCGTAAAAAAATATTTTCATGAAGAGCGCCCAGTCAAATTAGTTTCAATATATTCGACAGAATGTTTATTAAATGGTAAAGACATACAATTCGTACAACGTGTCAGACTATTAAGAGCTAAAGACGGGACAAATAAAATCATTTATGACGCAATGATTATGACGTCATCCTACACGTCGCGTAGCTGATTATGACGTCATATGACGTCAGATGATAGATGGATACTCTGGAAAGGTGAATTGTTGAGCTCGGCATTGTTCAGATACGAAAG
>CM067364.1:32029071-32096571 GCA_034401795.1 Chaetoderma sp. LZ-2023a | reverse complement strand
CGGATTCTTTGTTGTTACCTTGCATTTGCAACGAATGAAACTGAGTAGCTTCGATGGAGCAGCTTCAAGATCTGTCGTTATTGGGCATAAAGACATATTTTCCAGCTAGCCATCTGACAACCTGGTGGTGAACGCGGGTGATGTGGAAGTAACCTGTACGCTCAGTTGGTGACAGTCGTTGTGGCTCTATCTTGCGTCCCTTCACAACCATCTGCATATATCGGCCATATCTCAGAAAAGTAAGCATGTCCTTCTCAGTGCCACCATACAGGCAACGGAATAAGCTAATTCCTGCACTGTCAACTTGTTCCCTGTGATGTGTCACAACTCCCGATTACATCAGACAAATCCTGTACCTCTGTGACATTACCTTCAGAATATTCGTCTTACCATGGCCAAACGTGGCAAAAGTTGTATCGCACCCACTCCAGGCATGAATTATAAGAATACGCTTTCATATCTTTGCGGGGACGACATCAGCAGCTTCCTTAAGACTGTACAATTGCCGAAGTTTTGAGCGTTTCACTTCCCTCTTCAAGATTATATCTGCCAATCTATCGTCCCAGTGATACAGCAATATTGTGAAGATGTCAGTATCCTCAGCACCATATCAGTTGGTCTATCCATAGTCATGCGTTCATCAGTACAGCTGGAACTTGGCTCAGCAAAGAAAGACTCACTTGGTTCAAAGTCTGTATCTTTCTCTCCACATTCCATTTCACTATTGCTGGAATCGTGAGGGAGTAGATAAGCTAGCAATTTTGTAGTTAGTGCTGCCTCTATTAGGTAGAGACCACGCAGAGCCCGAGCCATAGCTTTGTCACTCATCATATGGGTCACTGAATTTTGACCATACACTTCACCTAATGGCTCTTCTATTCCAGATTCTTTCATCATATGAAAGATACTACTACATGCGCTCATTAGCAAATGGAACCCTGCGAGACACAAGCCTATTTTGTCCAGCCCTTTGACAACCTTTATCGCCATTTCCTTTAGCCAAAGTGGTTGATCGAATGTTACACAGGCTGTTAGCAAGTTGAGGCGGTTTGCCTGTTCTTGGATTGTACAGCAGCGTGGAATGGATGCATGTCTCATCATTTAGATTCAAGTCGATCATTGACAGTATTAGTACCTCTGACCTGTCCACAGTCTTTCCGTCAGGTGGTCTGAAGATATGTTGCATGAAGCCGGACCAGTTTGGCGTTGGGTCATTTGATCTGCTTAGGAGCCATGCAGATTGCCACAACACATTTGAATAGTGCACTGCTGGTGGCAAGATGTGTGGAAACTGCAAGGTGATGATCGGCTTAAATATAACATCTGAAAGGGCAGGGGGAGACGGACCAATGTACTGATATATTGGAATGCCTTTGTCAACAACCAAATGATCGACATTTTCAATAGCTCGTCGCACAATACGTCGTTCGATATTTGAGTTATGACTATCTTCAGAATACATTGTTATGACCCCCCATTCCATGGAATGTACCTTCCCAAGTGAGTGTTCGAATATTATGATCTATGTTGTCACATGCCACTGTGTGGTTTGGTCTGGTGGAGAACACAAATCTTCTACGCTGTCCTGTTGCATAACTGACTGTTTGTATCGACTTACTTCATCATATGAGATTGAAAATCCTAACTGATGAAGTTCATTAATAAGCCATCATGATCCTAAAACATGGTCCATCTCTGCTCATAAACCGTACAGTATTGGAGTGATCACAGTTCTCGGCTTCACAGCCTGTAGAATTACGTAACCTCTACTGCTCTGTTTGACACCACGTGAATGTATCATTTTTTCGACGAGGGTACTAAGACATGGCGTCAGAAATTCTATTCCCTTTTCCCTATCGCCAATTTCTTCAGTTGAGGGATAGATCTCTCTAGGGAAAGCTGCTTTTCGCACTTCTTCACGTATAATTTTCGCAGCAGCTATTGCGATTCGATTGGCCTCTTGTTCAGAGTTCTCATGCATTTCGGTGTACCACTTTTCATTGATGATGTAATTTGCCATATTACAAAAACAAACAACGAGCTTCCTACCCAATACTTCAGCGTAAAACACATGATCACCATAATGCTCGCTGAGCTTTCGTTTCAGTGTCTTCAGACAAAATACTGCCGCACCACGTGCTAACTCCACCATCGTCGCATGAAGATCAACAATTGTGTATAATTCTAATTCACAAACATTTTCTAGCCAATTGCACAAGACTTCAAACCAATGCCCCATTTCGTCGTCAGCAGGTCGCTACACTGCCTGTGAGGTCGGCAATGTGCGCATGCACTTCCTATGGCAAAAACGACAATAAACTGCTTTTTCTGAAACTAAATCTATACAACTCTCGAGGCGAGTGTAGATCTCAAGGGACCAGGGATCGGACCTACTGTCACATTGTTCATCTATACTTTTCCTTAGCTCTAATGTCTTCACATACCTGATAACATCCCTTTCTGGATGCTTTCTATCTATTATCCCATCTTCCCCACATAAGAGGCAATCAGTGTTCCAGTCAAATGGATGTGGAGTAGAGAATCGTAATCTTTTGGGAGTGGCGCCATTTCCTGCATCCAGGCTTTAGTTTTCCTGGGGTCAGTGTATCTCTTTTTACAGCCAGCATGAACAAGCACTTTGCCCATGGGTGTAGCGTCGCTCTTGTTAACCATATACCGATGTAGTTCTTCATCATTTAAAATATCACTGAAACGGATTAGTGTTCCAAGACCATTTCTCCTCACAGGAATTGGAAGGTCGCATTTCTCAAATGGCTGCAAGCAGATCACGCAGTTTCCCTTGTGTATAACACGAGGATGAACGCTGTCACAGTCATTGCCATTATCAGTAGAATCAATTCCACTCATCGTACCAATGATACTGGTGTCGAATGATTATGACCACAAAATTCGTATAATTGCTTAATTAATTAAGCTGTATACGCCCATATCCCAGGAGTCGCTACTTTAAATCAATAAGAATAAATGACAATATGTCACGCTTCGAACTGTCTAATTAGTGGGATGGGGCTTTCTAAATTTACCCTGGAACAAATATTGGTAAAATTATAAACAACCAGATATTCAAATTCAAATTCACATTAAATCTATCATGGGACACCGTAATAATGTATTATTAATGGTAATACAACAAACGAGATGTTGGATATGATTTTAAAGAAGATCATTAGCATAGATTTAAGATATCTATAAAAGCGGTTTGAGAAGAAAATAAAAACATGTTCAAATTCAAACCCTCGCCAAAACCTTCGCCCAAAAGGGATCGATGGGGATTTTTAGTATGTGATTCTGGGTGACTTTACAAATCGAATGACATAAGAAAGACGTATGTGGGAATTTTGTCTAGGTTGACCAACCAAAGCTGGCTCCTATGACTAGACTAGGTGTGGGTGGAGCTTAGCTAGAGATTGGCGCGGCATAGCAAAAACTGAAACGGTCCGTTATAGACAAAGAATTTGACTGCTTACAAGGATAAGAAGTGCACTCCAACCCCTCTTATCATGGGTTAAAATCTTGAAAATACTGTTCAAATATTAATATCATGTGCCATTTTGTAGAACCAAATGGAAAAAGCAAATGGCGGCGAAAATGAAGGCGTCTCACAGACCTGGCTATCTACCGTACACAGGATGGCCGAGCATTGCATATCATCCATCCGCGCATGCCTACTTTCAGAATCCATATGCCCACATGGCCCAGCCCATTGCAGCTGGAGGAAGTCAGAACATATGAGTAGAAATTTAAAATAAATGATACATGAACAGAAACTTTGTTAAAAGCCTAATATTAAACATGTATATATTATTGCCTTATAAGAAAATAATATTCATAACTGTTCAACTCCATCAGAACATTCAAGCATAATGTTGCATATTATAATGAGTGGGTTAAATGAAAACAACATACTTCTATATGGTTGCTAAGTGGTGACGTATTTCCGGGTCGATCTGTGTGTTAATTTTGCACACGCCTCTAATTCAATTTCACAACTCAAAAAATTATATTAATTAATATGGAATTAAATCATTTATGATAACCGAGCCAGCCATTCCAATCGTAGAAATAGTCTTCTATTGGTCTGCAAATTCGAGGATTAAAGGGTTAAGCGAGTGTTAGATTAAAAGACCCAATACTGTTGGTCGACAACAAATCATGACGTCATAAATACATGATTATGACATAATAAAAGCAAACTACTGCCCTTTTGGATCCATTACATATGTATGACGTCACACTTAACAAACCAGTATGCGTCAGCAATTCATGGATATAGCCTGTCAATCAGAGGAGTCAATTTCAAAGGAAAATGCTGGTGCACGAGATGCACATGCAATTCATTGTTCTCAATAATATCATTTTGCGATTTGCTTTCTGAACATATGAGTCCACATTATGATTGCACATATAAATCCATGAGTTGTCTCCTGCTCTAGAAGTTATGGGATGCGAGGCAGCTGAATGAAATAAGACATTGTCATCACTAATTATTTAAATATCTGACATGAATGGATCTTTCCACTGTATCCATTTACCATATTACGTCATAATCAACAACGTGACGTGTAGAATGATGTCATAATCAATTACGTCATTATGACGTCATGAAAAGCGTAGATAAGTACGTCACGAACGCATGGCTGAAGACAGACTATGCGTTGTTATACGAATTGTGTGTCTTCTATTAAATAGATATTCTGTCGAATATTTTGGAACTAATTTGACTGGGCGCTGGTGCTGGCATAGCCAGCAACAGCACCCAGTCAAATTAGTTACAAAATATTCAACAGCTTACATGTATAGTTTTCTCGAAATCTATAGTCAGGCATCGATCGATCCCAACACGGAACTTAGATTGAGATGGGCGGGCCAAAAGTGGAAATGTTCATTCTAATAGATGTGTAGTATACAAACGTGGCTCACTCCCCGAATGTATACAACTTCATATCTTGATGACACACAATGCTAACTAGGACAGAGTATCGCTTTGTGCGTAAAAGAACTCAGACGTGCATTATGGAAATCACAAATTGATATTTCTTATGACCACAGAATGAAATGAATATCAACAACAGGTAATCTAATCACCTTAACAAGAAATATAGCAAGTTATTACTCGGGTAGTACATAACTACAGCAGACATGGAGTGTGACTATTCCATCACACCACAACGCCAAACAATTTTGTCATAGAGATATGGAAGCTTGATATGTAGTTGCTTTTTTCTTGCAATACGAACAAATGTTCCGCTTGTGCCAAACTAATTAAATTTCAGGTACATATTCAAGCCGTCACATCTACATTGGCAAAACAATTTGAGCTTTTGATGCAGGTATAATTATACACCTTTGCTCCAATGTTCTGTTATGAAATATGTTTTATTTATCAATTTAATATTGTTTATGTAATATAATTAATTTATGGTCATGTTTTTAAAATATATATCATAACATAAGTAATAAACGTATGAATTGACGAACATGATAAACTTGCATTTAAGTGAATATAATTCCAGAACAAATCATTAATGGAATAGTTTTCATCGTTTCTAAGAAAGTAATACTGTATTTATATGATTTATTTTCCATTATTCTCAATTATTTTTTCTGTGCTTTTATATTTTTTGTTCGCATAATTGCCAAATTTATCTTTCTCAATGATAAATACATTTTGTTCTTTCACAGCTTATACACAGCTACCGGGTAATATTAACGTGTTTCCATACTATGTACATTAGGTTCCTGGTTTTATAATCTCCTATCTTCAGTCACGTGGGCAAGTCGTGGTCTTCCATCCTGTTATCTGAAAGAGAATAATTTATATGCCTATTAGGAGACATATGACATTATTTATTCACGATACTGAGAAGAATGAAATGGCATTTTAGCACAATTTAAAGCTTATATTACTAGGAACCGAATATTAAAGGTGGATATTCACAGTAAAATTTCTGAAAATAAAATTGTTTAAATTATACACTTTTAGAAGCTTAAACTGTGAACCTATACGTAATGAACGAACGAAATAAATCTTAACATATGATGATTCCATTCCATATAAATTAATATAATCTTTTAAGTTGCGAAATTGAAGTAGAGGCACGGGCCTCTATTTCAATTTCTCACCTTAAAAAATTATATTAATTTATATGGAATGGAATCATCATATGTTAAGATTTATTTCGTTTCCTGGCACATAGACACATAATTTAAGCGTATAAAAGTATGCAATTTTAACAATTTTATTTTCAATTATTCTGGTGTGAATATGCACCTTTAAAGCTTATATATTTTAATCACCACAACAAATCAGTGCATCATTTAGCGTGACTATATTACTTTACTAGCAGAAAATTAGTAAAATAATTTCACAGCTCATCGAAGGAGCATATTGCCTCTAGAATTACATTGGATGCCCTTTGACATCCAGAGTTTAGAATTTCCTGTTGCATCATATAAAACAAACAAATTGATCAGCTTCGTCACAGCGAATCTCCATTTTTATTGGCGAAGTTATCAAATCTACAACCAATTTAAAACAGAAAGGTGATTCACCAGTCAATGTTATTATGCATATGCGATATCATTTTGTGAAAGCAATAGAAAACATTATGTACTTTGTAATAAACAGCATTGATTATTTCACTGATATGATGGCTGCCCATGATGACTGAATAGTGGTGATAGAATTTTGGATGATAGGCTATATTAGTTGTCTCCAATTCTCGCATGTCGTTCAGATAATAATAACAATAATAATAATAATAATAATAATAATAATATTAATTAATAAAGACCGATTCCTCATATTGTGCCAAATAATCGAATCGATTTTTACAAGATTGCCGAATAATTGCCAAATCCGACATGCCGAACTTATGGAAGAATTATATAGTTACATGATTATTTAGTGTTTCATTCTTATCTTGTATATTTATTTAATAATGACAGAAATTATTTACATAATTAATTGCTTAATTATCTATCTGGTTCCCTGTGTGCTTGACTGCCTGCCAATCTACTTATATGTTTGCCTGTCGGACTGATTGACTAAATGTTGCTCTGTGTGTCTGAATGCTTGTTTGATTGCTTGCCTGACTACTACTACTACTACTACTACTACTACTACTACTACTACTACTACTACTACTACTACTACCTACTACTACTACTACTACTACTACTACTACTACTACTACTACTACTACTACTACTACTACTACTACTTTCTGTGGGACTGATGGCCTGTCTGTATTTACGTATGTAGCACACATCAATAAATCAATAATAAAATGTCGCTCCTTTTGCATGCGCATGCATATGTGTGTGCCTGTGCATGATTGCGTCGTTGCACATGTGTGCATGTAATTCTTCGAAATTGTATAAAGTAATGACAGTTTACTAGATTGCTATTAAATATGTTTAATTTTAATCAATTGTGTGACAAACAACACAAATAGCTTGATTCATATATCATATATATATATATCATCATATTTCTGTGGGCGTTTTCATTCAAACGCATTCGTTATGTTTTGTTTCTCTGATTTATTAATTAGTTTAGCCAAAATAAGGATTGAATTAATTATTTATAAATGTTGATTAATCAACTATTATGTCATCACAGAGCATATAATGAAGAAATAGTTCAACCAAAACAAAATTAAGTAAATTAAAACGATTAAAAATTATATGTATATCAATGTCATCAATCATAAACTTAAGGTATATTAGCCCATAATAAGAGAAAGAATATTGAAAATAGTTTTGCTGTTGTTGTTTATGTTAGTGTAGTGCGTATGTTAGATGATGCTAAATCTGCTTGTTATTAACTTATGTTATTTTTCAAAATATATACATAGAATTATTTATTATATTACTGATGTGTAATAAATTATATTAATACTTACCATTCCTATTAATATTTCTACAATGTTTTGATTAGGGATATAACGAACAAATATGAGCGTTCAGGCCCACTTGAATCAGTGTTACATAACCTAATTGTACTTTCACTTCAGTTGGGATGGATGAATTAAAGTCACTCACCTTGACTTATTTTGCTTTATGCACGCCTAAACATAGTGGTCACTTTTATTTTGAGATACCAGATTGTGGTTCTTTTGATGGGTGGTTGCAGGACGACACATCTTAAAGAACTGCAACCATGTGCTGTTAATAGCTGTTTGCTCTGATAAATGATTTGCATCAACGAAACATTTGTTCTGAGCTAACACTATTTGATGGACCAAATAGTTAACATTATAAAATGTTTTGATTAAATCACTTTTTGAAAAGATTCTGTAAAACCATTTCTTGAAATCTTTCTTAATATTTCCACACAGCACAGTTGCACTGAGTATATAATTGATATCATTGTGTGTTTTATATGCATACAATCTTGAATGTTAAGTAGTCAATGAATAGTTGACCCTTTCTTGGCAGTGGTCTTGATGAATATCCATAAGCAGGTCATGTTTTAGACTATTCTTTGACAATATACCAGTGAAATGACTCGCTCGATAACCGAGCCAGTCATTTCCGTGATAAATTTTCAAAAATAATATTCTCTTGTCCTGTGAATAGACATCCAAAAAGCAAATATTTAGATTTTCTTGACCAAGTTAGCCTTAAAACATATACCACATTAATGACTGAATACTACATTATGTAATTTACACCAACCTTTCAAAGCCTGAATAGCCAGATAATATAGGTAGATAAGGATAATATATTTTGAATGCCTTTATTGGAGATAATTAAAGATGCACTAGATACTAGACAGAGAATCTATATGATAACAGCTTCACTATACTTTCTGATTCTAATCTTTATTATATGTGACGTTTCTATTTATTGTCTTTTCGAATACATATTTATTTCCTTAGAAAGCATTTAGCATTTATAAATTACTGATTCGCATAGTTCATACTCATTTAAATATACTTGAAATTATTAACTTATAAAATGTCGAATTGAGAAAGTAATGATTAAAATTAAAGTATATTCATACATTTGAAACCACTTAGTTAAATTTAAAACCGATTTATGATTTTGATTCCTTGTTTAAGATAACATGTCTTGTTGTGTCTTGATTTTATTAATTAAATAATTGTTTCTTATTTCGTGTTAATAGATAAATCTGTGTTGTTAATATATAAAAGTATGTAATAGGTATTTATTAACTCTGATGTAATGTCTACGTGAATTATCTAGATAGTTGCATTGCATCGCAGGACTGTTTGAATACTTCTAACAGCTACAGCCTAAAGTGCTTCATGATAATTATGAATAATTTTAACCGCAGAGAGAAATAAGATTGTTAGCAATTAAATTATCAAAGCTCTAGTACTGTAGATCCAGTGAAGTGACCACAGACCACAAGTCTGCATCCAATCCATAGCCACATGTTTATCCATCAGTGAGTGATCAGCATATTGTTAGATGAATCCAACCTGTCGCTCAAGTATATGATGTCGTGACCAATTACGCCACATGTGGGTGGCTGATGTCACAATCAAATGTGCAATTAATGATGCTAGGAACATTAAAAAGTATGCCAGTAGTACTAATTGTATGTCTTTACTATTTAATAAACATTGTGTTCAATATTTTGAAACTAATTAAACTGGGCGATATTGCTGCCATAGGCAGAATTGAGATTCAGAAAGTTCATGGTTCGATTGATCACAACATGCACAAAGCATCGGCCGAGCTTAGCTAAAGATGGGCATAGCTAGAACTGGATTCACGCATTACAATTATGGTCTTTAAAGCACATTGTTATGTACTTAGTAACTCATTGCACTCAAAAGAGTAAATATTAAAAAATCATTTAAAATGTAAGAACGTGTGCTGCATATTTAAAAAATAATTAAACTCAACAGTTTATCTGCGTGGTTTCTTGTAATCCATATTCTAAGGAATCCACATTCAAATGGTTAAATGGCATAATTAATGGTTTGCTGGAAAAGAAAAATCTAATTATTTAGATTTCCCATTTTGATAGTTTTTTGTCATAGCATGTATGTTTCAAAGCAATCAATCACAGGGGGGAAATATATTTCCACACCTTTAACAACTTGTTTTGCAGTTATCCATTTTTATTTATCAATTCATTGTTTGAAGAAATCGAGCAATATTGTATCATGATATAAAATAAAAATACATGCACATCAAAAGTGCTTCGATTGATAATTTTGGAAGTAAAGTTGTATTAAGCTGTTGCTGCCAAAATATACACAAATACGAAGTTTGAAAAAGTTAACTAGCCACATTTTTTAGATATCTTTTATTATCCTATGAACATAACTTCTTTTAAAATATATTATCGAGAAATAGTGATGCATCATTCACTGCGAGTTACGATATCTACAGTTGTGTATCTTACCTTATGGTTAAAGACCAGTTTCCAGGTGAATATTTTGAAACCAATTTGAAGGGATACGGTTGCTACATATGGCAGCAACGGTGCCCAATCAAATTAGATTCAAAATATTCAACATAATGTGTATTAAATAGTAAAGACATATAGTTTGTACAACTTGTCTGAGTATTAAGCATTTGTGATGGACTATATCTTGCCATTCATGATGTAATTGATTATGACGTCAGTCTAGATGTAACATATTTGATAATGACGTTATATGATTGACTGAAAAACTGGATTCCTCAATTACTTCTTAACCAAATTGTTACGTCTCATTAAAAATTGTCATCTCGTCTCATAATTTGTGTCCTTGAAACATCATGATGTACTACTTATAAATAAAAAATGTATATCTGTAATAAAACTATCTGTTATTTAAAACACCTGTTTATTATTTATTCTTTATTCACAATGCCTTCTGGTATATATTTGTAAAAAATTAATCCGAACCCTCAAATGATCCAAGTTCCATGAATTGTATCAAAGATAAAAAAAATCCTTTATTCCTTAAGATTAATATTTAAATGTGCACGATGTTAAAATTGTCCCCCATATTAAAATGATATTAATTGAAATGCATAAAGGACATTACAATACCTATGATATGTAGAATACGATGTTCTTATATAGTAAATGTAAATCCTTTATCCAAGCTGATGAGTTACACTTGACAAGCATTATAATGATCAGGTAAAGCAATAGCCAATTGAAATTGCAATGGATAGATCTGATCTGTGACTCAAGCATATAGCGTCATAATCAATTGCGTCACATTTCGACTGATGTCGCAATCAAAATGCACAATGAATGATGTATCGAAGTATGTCATGAACATTAAATAGTCTATCAAGTGTATGAATTGTATGTATTTAATATTTAAACAATATTCTGTTGTGTCCTGTTGGCTATTTTGAAGCATATTGGATTGTGGCTTGTTGCTGCCTAAGGAAACAGTAACAGCTCCCAACCAAATTAGTTTCGACCGAATCTCCAGAGTGTAAATGGGAGTATAATATAAATTCATCAAAGACATACAATTTGTACACTTCATAGCAGACCTTTCAATTTACGTGGCATGACTATACGCCATTATGATTGTGATATGAGCTAATATGTCACATATTTGTTTATGACATCAAATACTTGAGTGATAGATCGAGCTTCTCCCTTGTTCCAACTCCATACATAATAAGTCAGAAATGGGAAGGGAATCGCTAGAAATGGACCCCTCTTATTAGCCATAAATATTCAGAATATTTTACAAATATTTTGGCCCCATTCATTTTAGTCCCAGATACACAGCTTATTGGGCCGATGCTGGGCCGATGCTGGGCCGATACCGGGCCGCGCCCAGTAAGCTATGTTATCTGGAATCATTCTGCCATGTCACCATGCCAATTAAGATCTCACTACAAATTTGTGTCCTATTATTTTAATCATATTATTATTATTATTATTATTATTATTATTATTATTATTATTATTATTATTATTATTTAACTTTGATTTGTTCTTGTTCTTGTGCTTTACAAATGACTACACATCTGCCAAATGTTCATTATGTCTAAAATAGAGTGCGTGTCGTGTGATGTAGCAATGTTTAATTACTAAGTTGCGAAAAATGAGCAGTCACTTCATTAGATCGATCTAATTATAATCCATTATCAAACAATTGTTCATCTAATATTTATATTTCAAGAAAGTGATCTTTTCTTTTTGCAATTCATAACCAGGTAATATAGCATGAATCTTGCTTTGTTTTCAAATAAAACTCAAATGTGCGGTGTCCATCTTAGTCTCGGTATAATGGTTACATGATTCAAAGTCGTACCATTTAACACTAATTAGAGTGACTGAATCTGCCACTCAATGGGTGAATCCAATTTTAGATATGCACCACAGATTTCTAGCCAAGCTCCGCCCATGTTGTTCTTGTGTCCGTTTGATCGAACCCCGAACCCCATGAATCTCAATTTCTAGAAAACTATACAGGTACGCTGTTGAATATTTTGAAATTAATTTGACTGAACTCTGTTGCTGTATGGCAGCAGCAGCAGCAGCAGCAGCAGCAGCAGCAGCAGCAGCAGCAGCAGCAGCAGCAGTGGGTTGATGTCGAAATAAGATTATGTCATGAGTGGCGTTTCAAATATTGCTGTTCAAATATTTAATGGGTTGGATTGATCCAAACACGGGAAAAGCACGGGCGAAGCCTGGCTGGAAATGGGAAGAGCAAAGCTAAAAGTGAATTCAGTCAATTAAATGTCACACTCACACCAGAATGCGTGAACATAAAATTGTTTAAATTATATGTCTTTAGAAGTTTAATTTGTGTACCTCCGCAATGAAGTGAAGTAAATCATAAGAAATGATGCATCCTGTATAAATTATTATTATTTTGTTAATTGTTAGGTTGAAATAAGGGCTCGTGTCTCTAATTTAAATACACAACTTAAAATAGTATATTAATTTATACATTATTAAATAATCATTATGTTTAGATTTATTTCGTTTCATTGCATCTAGGCTCACAATTTAAACCTCTAAATGGATACAATTTGAACAATTTTATTTTCAGGCATTCTGCTGTGAATATGCAACTTTAGCAACATCAAAAGATAGTTATGGCTGGAAATATGCTACAGTATGCTATTATTATCTCATCTCTGTTGCATACAATGACGTCATATACAGCACACAGTGAGACATGATGGGTGAAATTGGAAGATCATTTTTATATGTCTGTGAATATTATTTATAATCATACTTCAGTGTCTTTATTGTAGTTCCCCTGTCAGTGTACTAATCTATGGTAAACCTCTGGCAAATAGTAATAAATTAGGTTTGTTGTGTCTAAAGACTCCATCAAAAGAGTGTTTTGTCATTTTGATTTTTGCTGAATTGGGTTTTATTTTTTGTATCTTTATTTGCCCAGCTTCCTCGTGCAACTGAATAGGAAATGAATACACCAGCCAATTCCATTCCACGAATGATGATATTTAGTATTTATTATGTGGACAATTTCTGATAATTAAAGAAAGTTAACATATTTCCAAAAAAGTGCTAATGCACATTTTGAATATAATTTGATTGGAAGACGTTACAGCCTTAGAAATACAACGGTACCATTCATTTTGTTCTAAATTATATTTTGAGCCGTATTGTACCCATCATGGATTATATCTTCATAGTATTAGAGGATATCAGGCACATTGATCAAGGTATTGGTAAAATGCATATGTTCTCCATGAGTATTTAGACCAAATGGGTGTATGGTTTCTGATAAGAGGCAATATTTTTATTTGGTCGATAAGAAAAGTTAGTGCATCGTAAGTCATCAATATATGCACAATACATTTTGCTCGGAACTTATTGTATTATATCATCTGAAGTAAGATGTAATGATTTCAAATTTCAATGTTATTTCAAGACACCCGCTGTTACTATGGTGTTTACAGAGGTGATCGAGATTTGACAATTATGGTGCTAGATAGCAAATTTACGTACAGTACAGACACGATATAACTTACAAACGTAACAATGTCTTCCAATCCAAATATATTTAAAAATTTCAACAGCACATTTCTTACTAAGATACATGTTTCTGTTTTTGTTTTGGAAACACGTTAACTTATATATGAAATGAGCTGTAACTTCTGATTGGAGAATTTCTTTAAAAATCGTATGCAGAATTTCACAATAAATGAGTGGCACTAGAAAAGAAAATTTTCCATTTTAATCAAGCAATATCCTTTATTAAGCTTTAATTAACATTGACCTTTCTTCTAATTTTAACATCATTTGCAATTTAAACGACCCATTTCTAACTATGCCACGCCCATTTCCGACTAATTTATGTCCATTCTGGTATGCATGTTTCAATCACTTAAAATTTCAAAACAATAAACCTTGAAATGCCAGAATCACAAGGTACATATACATGTAAGTTGTTGAATATTTTAAAACTAATTTAACCGTGATCTGCATATAGAAGCAAGAACTCCCGTTAAATTAGTCTCAAATTATTCAAAAGAATATTTATTTAATTTTAAATACATCAAAGATGTCTTCAGATGTCTACTGTCAGACTTTCCTGACAGACCAATGCGATCTTTCTTGTGATGCCAGCTAACAAGTGTCATATTTTGGTTATGATGTCAGCTACCTGAGTGACAAAAATGGATCCCTCCATGAGCTTCATCATAGCCATTATAATGGATGGATCTGATCTGTTACCCAAGTATCTGACGTCATGATCAATTACATCACATGCAGGCTGATGCCACAATCATTATGGTATATAACTGTGTAATGAAAATTGGACAGTCTGTCATGACGTGTACTAAATATATTCCTTTGATGAATTTTTAATTTAATAAATATTATGTTGAATATTTTGAAACTAATTTGACTTGCAACAACAGCCACTAGTCAAATAAGTTTTAAAATATTCAACCGCACATGCCTACATGTAGAAATACCTCGAATTTGGGATTCTGCGAATTTAGAGATCAAAGTATATAAAGATTATGTTGAATATTTTGATACTAATTTGACTTGGCGGCTGTTGCTCAGCAACAGCCACCAGTCAAATAGGTTTCAAAATATTCAACCACACATGCCTATGTGTAGACAGACATCGAATCTGGAATTTTTGGAATTGGGGATTAAAGTATAAAAATCTAACCCTATGCACATAAAAAGTGGGCGGAGCTTAGCTTAAAATCGGCGGAGCATAGTTAGAAATGGATCCTGTTCTTTAACCTTTTGAACGCGATATGTGAATATGAAAATTCAAACATTAATACATAGCTTGTTGAATACCTTTAGCCTAATGTCATTGGAAGCCAATGCAGCATATGACAATAATAGTCAAATTCCTGCCAAATTTGGTTCAATACTGTTAATAACTAGCCAACATGACTATTTGCGAAATTGAGTCTTCAGAGTTCAAAGAGTTCATTAAAATGCACATATCCCTTAGTAATGTATTCAGGGACTTTCACATTAATTTTATTAGCGTTAATATGTTTATCATTTAAATGTTGTATTATTTATTTATACTTTTATTTATTTTGTGTAATATTTCACGTGACAATGATATATTTATTAATCATTCAATTATTATTTTTATGCATTTATTGCTTATAAAATATATATGATAATGCATCAGGTTTGCCATGATTACGAGGTTTCCAGTGTGCCAAAATAAAGAATACGGGATGCTTTGAGAAAGTTATTTAGATATTTTAATTAACATCTCTGAACAAATACTGAACAGAAAATGAGCTGGTACTAAGAAAATATGTTCTCTAAAATGAACATAGACAAAATATCCTCGTAAACCCATAGTATGTACAGATGTATGGACAAATAGAAATAAGAAAATAAAATGATTCATTTGCCAAGATGACTTGTATGGCAATGCACTAGCCACTTGATACATAAATACTAATTTTCCCTGTCTTTGACTACCAAGGATCGGGGTTCGATTCCCTGCCAATGCAAATATACTGTAATGCCACGGCTATTTGTATAACTATTTTTTTTTCTAGTCTACTGCTTTTGAGATAATAAATAAATTAATTCCTCTTATTCTAAAACTCTATTTTGTATATTTTATTCAGAGGAAACCAGAATTGGCAAATTTTTTTTATCATTGCAAGTTTCAGCCATATCACTAATATGATTAGATTTTTCTAATGAATGTCTAGACTACAATACAACTACTAGGGTCACCTTATTATGGATTCATAATATGATAGTTCCTTGAAATGTGTGTTTGAATGAGCACACTGCATACATGTAGGTCTTAAAATAGGTATTTCACTTGTCCACTGGGTGCACATATCTATAGTTACTGTACAGTAATACTTGAGCCGAAAAGCATGTATCTGTTTCACCTGACAATTATGAAGTATTTTGGCTAGGAAGTGAGAAATCACCATAAATTGTATTTCACATGTTTTGTGATTCTTTCCGGTTATAAATGTCGAAAATTTCTTGTATCTCCATGCTTTAGAAGAGCAAATAAGCACTGTACTGATTCATCTACTGAATCATATATTAATCATTTTACCATCAAACACTGCACATTTGTACTCTTAAGAACTGGCTGACCAATTAGACAGTGATTGTATAATGTATACTTGCATGGAATGCCATGATCAAATAATCAGAAAACCATATGAAGGAATACATGTGATTTGTTGGCAATGGTGCATTGCTCTAACTAAATCCTCTTACAGAATAGGAATAGTCACTTGTTTTCATAAATTTTACCTGTCGTGGAATGTCACATGTGGAATTGATTTATGTGTATGTGTTTTCTGATAGCATCAGGTGAATATATACCTATCAAGGATCGTCATGACAGAGACTTCTAATAGCAAAGCACATGATTCTAAAAGAGGGATCCATTTCTAGCGATTCCCTGCCCATTTCTAGCTATGCCCCGCCCATTTCTAGCTATACCCCGCCCATTTCTAGCTAAGCTCCACGAACTGTGTTTTTACGTGTGAATTGGTTTTAACTCTTTGAAACATTAATTTCCAAGAATCTAAATTTTATGCTAACTATATAAGTAAGTGGTTGAATATTTAAAAATTAATTTGACTTGGATCTGTCGCTGCCTATAAGAAAACGTACAATTAGTTTCAAAATATTCCCCAGAATGTTTATTACATTGTGAATTCCGGCAGTTACTGACGAGCATTTTCACTTTTGTTTAGAACCTACATCATTTGATTGTGACATCACATATTAAGTGACGTATTTTGATTATGACGTCATATACTTGAGTGAGAGATCCACCCATTCAATGGATAATAAGTTAGCCATAGAGCATTATTAAATAAAAATTAATTAAATTTACTAGCAGACATCTCAGTCGAACTAATTACAAAATATTTAACAGCATATATATTACATGATAACGAATCTGCTGTATCGATGTCTCCTTGACATCACGCATAGACATCCAATGAAGTGTTAGTACCCTGATAACACCGGTTACTCGGCCAATACCGGGACGTATTAGCCCAGTACTGGCCCAATAATCTGCATTATCAGTGTAGTTTATACAATCCAATAAGAACTTGCTGGGTTATATACATCCAATATGGACTTGGTAATTTATAAACATTTTTATAAGTGCTTGTTAATTTATAAACGTCCTATAATAAGTGCTTGGTATTTTATACACATCCTATAAGGGCTTGTTATTTTATAGAATCCATTACGGACATACCAGTTTGACAATTGTAAATGCCCATATGATAAATTAGAATCAGTTTGTCTTATAATCTCAGCTATCTAGTGCATTATTGATCATGTTACTTGGTATGTGATGTGATGAATCTAAGTGTAAACAGGCCTCACAGTGGTACTACTTTCCTACTAGGTCCAATAGTGCACTACTTTTGCTTCTTAGTATGAGTTTACCCCACTTATTATCCGAAAAGAACAATTCAAGCTTTAGCAATGTAGAAGAAGATATTATTTGTGATCTTTAACATAGATGAAGTTGTTATTAGTTTTTAATTCTTAAAAAAATATTCCCTTACTGAATGCCCATTTGCAGGCAAAGAGAAGACTATTTTTGAAAATTTACCACTGGAATGACTGGATCGGTTATCGAGCCAGTCATTCCAGTGGTAAAATTTCAAATATAGTGTTTTTTTCTAATGAAAGAGTTAATTTTAATGAAGTCAATTAGACCTACACCAATCAAAACGTTTATGCTATCAATTTCATGGAACTACAAAATGATACTGAGAATTTTGAAAATAATTTGTATGGAAATCGACAGATTTTTTGACTGCCCATAATCTCACATTCAAGGCTACTCATTATTGAAGTCCAACATTTTCTATTTTCTCTAAATACACTGCGGCTCATAAATAAATTAACATGTTTATAAAACAAAAACAGATACATGTTAGTTAGTAGAATTTTGAAACAGGACTGGAAAACTTGTTACCCTAGGCAGCAATGTCTTCAACTCCAATTATGTTCAAATTATTCAACAGTACGTTTTCTTTTATTTTGGGATGACGTTAAGTTATTTCTTGCCTTTACTGTATCGTCCTACTTTTTCCTGGACCCGCTGTGAGACCTGGCTAAAGCATATGTGTTTTCAAAATGCATCCATTTTTGAAAGAAGTTAAAGCGATGTTAGTTCCAACATTTAAAAGAAATGTGGAATTATTCATTATTTGTGATCTAATATTACAATCCTGAAGTATTATTGTTGAACTTCCAAAATATCTAAGAACATTTTGGTTTCTTCTTAACCAGACACTTTTCGTAGTTCATACTGATGCATTGATGCATGTGCGAAAATGTACCATAAAAAAAATCATAAATATGGATAGGGAGATGGTTGATACACAAAGTCCACCATCCGATAACATAACAACATAGTATCTCTAAAGCTACATGTCGGGGTGGGGGGGGGGTAACCAGTTATAGACACAGCTATGCCTACGCTATGTCATATGTATCAATGAGATACCGTAGTGGTCTCTGTATGGATGAATCCAATTTTAGCTATCCCTCGCCCATCTCTAGCTAAGCTCCACCCACGCTTTGCCTGTGTTGGGATCGATCGAACCCTGAACTCCATGAATCTCAATTTCCAGAGAACTATACTGGTAAGCTGTTGAATATTTGTGAAACTACTTTGACTTGGCGCTGTTGCTACCTATTCAACAGAATATTTATTAAATAGTAAAGAAATACAATTCATACAACTTTTCGGACTATTACGCGTTTATGACGTACTTAATTACATAATTGGTTATGACGTCAGCCTAACCTTGACATGTTTGATTATGACGTCATATGATTGATCAAAATCTTTGATTCCTCTATTGGTGATAAATCACGAGGTCGAAGTGTGCTTACATTTTGAATATTTGTGGAATCTGTCTCCTTTTGGCTAACACGTGGTGGGACATATCAATAACAATGCTGTGGAGATGATATTGCCATACGAGATTTTTTAGAGATACATAAGCCATATATTAAAGTTGCATATTCACACCAAAATGCTTCAAAATAAAATTGTTAAAATTATATATATTTAGATGTTTTAATTCACCTTTCCAGAGTATCCATCCATTATATGACCTCGTATGACGTCATAATCAGCTCAGCGCGTGTATGATGACGTCACAATCATTACGTCACAAAGGGTTCCATATAGACCATCATCAAATCTCAAATACTCAGACACGTTGTATGCATTGTATGTCTTTGTAATTCTTTGCTATTTAATAAACATGCTATTGAATAATTTATATAATAGTCCAATGTGTCTCTACTATTTATTAAACATTCTGTTTAGTAATTTGAAACTAATTTGACTGGGCGCTGTTGCTAGGCAGCAACAGCACCCAGTCAAATTAGTTTCAAAATATTCAACAGCTTACCTGTAGTTTTTTGGAAATTGATAGTTAGGGTTTTCAGAGATCGATCAATCCCAACACGAGCGAGGTGTGGGTGGTGCTTAGCTAGAGATGGGCGGGGCATATCTAAAACCGGAAGGGTCCATTGTATGTCTAGATGTAGTCAAACGAAATAAAAATTAACATATGATGATTTCATTACGTATGAATTAATATAATTATAATGTATTTATTTAATAACACGTGCCCCTAATTCAACTTTAGATTTTGCATGGAACGAAATCATTTATATGTCAATATTTATTTCGCTTCGTTACTTTCAGGTACACAATTTAAGCTAAAAAGGTTTACAATTTTAACAATTTTATTTTCAGGCATTTTGGTGTGAATATGTACAGTTGAAATAAGAGATAAATAAGCTAGCATCTCTTTAACTCGTGGCTAGATACGATGGTATAGTTATTGAAGTGCCAAATGTTGATCTTCTTATTATTTATTATTTATAATTAGGCCTTTATCATAGGGGTTTTGCCATTTACAAAGGTTCAGGACTACAGAAATGTTCCACTAGTCAGAAAATATTCGTGTACATTCCTGATTATCACATATGATAATGGTTTATTATTTTATTATAGCAGACTAATTGATTAATCCATTTATTATTATTATTATTATTATTATTATTATTATTATTATTATATTTTTGTGTAGAAGTTTGTGATTTGTTCTTGAATAAATTATGTGGTTGTTTATAGTCTTATCTAATTCGCTTTGTTTTGATCCAGACACCATTAACATTACAATCAAGACAATACAAAACATGCTTAAAGACAAGGGTTTACAGTGGAAATCTCAGAACAACTATAAAGGGAAGCTGTGGAATACTGAGCAACTAATTTGACTGGAACCGAACAGCTCTCAGTCAAATTAGTCTCAAAATAGTCAACAACATATTCCTTACATCGTAAAGAACTTGTTATTTCTGGTCTGTAATGGTTAAAAGGTTAACCCTTTAATTGCTAAATTTGGTCAAGAAAATTAAATTTATACTTATTGAATGCCCATCTATAGGCCAAGAGAAGACTATTTTTGAAAATTTACTGATTATCGAGTCAGTCATTCCGGTGGTAAATTGTCAAAAATCCTCTTCTTTTGGCCTATAAATTGGCATTCCTCAAGACCGGTTTTGTCCAGCTTCCTCATGCAAACGTTAAAGATTCGCTAATCTTTTGCTTACAAACGGCCTGCACTGCACCAAGAGTAGGTCACCTGTATTCAGAGACCACCTGTATATAGTGAGTACGTGACTTGAGTTGCCTGTGGTCACTTAAGACAGGTTGTATTCTATATGCTGTATGATCTACGGTTTTTATATGGAAGATGGCCACATGGACCAGTAAGCAATGGGTACTGATGCTACTACTGTCTTCTACTACTACTACTACTACTACTACTACTACTACTACTACTGCTGCTGCTGCTGCTGCTACTGCTACTGCTGCTGCTACAACTACTTTCCCACGGATCAATTTGAATCATGCTAGGTGCATAACCAGGCGATATAAAGGCACACACCAGCCAGAGAAAATCATCATTAATCTGGGGATAAATGATAAAGAAGTAAATCTTAGCATCACGGAATTATGATTGCAACTTTTGTCTAGCAACATCCGCCTGAAATTCCTCAATGCACACATATTCTTTGCTCTACTATACTATTCAAAGCAGCTACCCTCTGCACAGCAAAGAATAATCAGAGAGATAAATTCAGCTGTCCCATTTTCTAGGTCCAGTATCAAAACGATACCAGCAATCCCTGCAGCACGATTCATAGTGGGCTCTGATAATATCCACTGGACAGAGGAAACGCCAAACAAAATATATACCCACTGGCCTCACGGCGTAGATTTAAACTAAATTCGTGTCAAGGTCATAATCACCCAGACACTGGCCTGGGTACTAATATAGTTAGCCTCATTGGCTCTCCATTAAGTGAATCAGAAATATCACTTCTAAATTACAGAATAACTTTTACTACCACATCTAAACCTAAAACTGGTCTAGACGCCCTACTGTATAATGGTATGTGTGAAATTGAGGATTTAAGCACCAAATTAAATTAGCAGAGCTCTTTGATAATACTACAAGTAATTTTAAGCCTTTTGTAAACAAAACAGGCTGTGAACTGAAACTGGAACTTCCTGACCAAGCCATCACTGACAGTGTAAAAATCACAAAAGATCGAATAGGTGGGCTAGTAGCCACATCAGATAAGCTAAATTTATTTGCACAGGGACGCCATGTACGAAAAAGATTAGGCAACAATAATAATATTATCATCATCCAACCAGCAGATGATGCAATTATGTAATTAATGATGTATTACCTACAGTAATAATGACAAAAGATATTTACATACACGAAGCCCTGAGACAGCTGAATAGCGTTACGCACTACAAAAAACTATTTGGACACAAAATAATTCCATGTTTAATGAAATTCTCGACGTATTACTCAAAAAGGATAAGATCAGCAAAAACTATTTAAGTACTTGTCTGCCAAAAATTATTTCAAGCCAAGTACACTTTACTTACTGCCTAAAATTCACAAACCAATAAGCTCTTGGATGAATCCCATGACACCACCAGGTAGGCAGGTTATTTCAGACTGTGCCTCTGATTCATACAGGATCAGCGAGTTTTAGCGATTATTATCCACAGCCCATTGCTAATAGGCACCAGAGCTTTCTAAAAACACTAAGGATTTCCTAGCAAAACAGGCCCAAATCAACGTTCCACCAATGCATTTCTAGGTGCTCTGGATGTCGATACAATGTATATAAACATTGATATTGAAAAGGGTATGAACTCGGTACGATTTGCCTTTAAGAAATACCCAGATATATAGCGTCCTGATACAGAAATCTTGTCCCTATTAGAACTTACTTTAAAAGACAATGATTTTGAGTTTTATGGAGATATCTACCAACAGATTAGTGGCTGTGTCATGGGCAAACGTTTTAGCCCTAGTTTCGCAAATATCTACATGGTAGAATGGGAAGAAGCATGCCCTTAAAAAGTGCAATAAACCCTCTTAACTTTAATAGGTATCTTGATCACATCTCAATTTCGCCACACACTAGAGAGGACATCACAGAATTCCTACTCACTCTAAATAGTCATGACACCAATATCAAACTGTAGGCATATATTAGTGATAGCTCAGTTGACTTCTTAGGCCTAAGGACATACATTCAATGCATGCAGTTATTGAGATCATAAGGTATATTTCAAGCCCACAGATTCATACCAGCTACTTCACAATAAATCATTTCACCTTTCACACACTTTCCATGGACTAGCAAAATTACAAATCATTCGACTTCATAGGAACTCTAGCGATAAAGAAAGTCTAAATTCTGCATGTTCAACCTAATTTCATGCACTGAAAACAAAATGCTACTCCACCAGCCAACTTCGGAAAATCAAGTCAGACACCTTACTGTACATAACATATAAACAATATAACCCACCAGATCAGCCCACCACTAAGATTAGCCACAACCAACCATTCCCTAGAATGGGACAATGTGGAAAATACCAGGTGTAAATTAGACAAATTTCTTGCGAACCAAGATAGTTTCTCTATATTTCAAAGGAAAGACAAGTTCCAAATTTAATCATGCCTGGATTGTGACACGGAAAATGTAATTTAGTTACTATCATGCAGGCGGTGTCAAAAACAATATGTAGGACAAACAAAAGGTTTATTCAGAGCGTGTGCCACTAGCCATATATCCGACATAAACCTGAATGAGGACATGAGTGTAGCTGAGCATTTCGATCTGACAGACCATTTTATTCAGCGTGATTTGGAAATCTTACCAATTGAACAAACGCCAATATTAGATACAGAACTACTACTACTACTACTACTACTACTACTACTACTACTACTACTACTACTACTACTACTACTAGTACTACTACTACTACTACTACTACTACTACTACTACTACTACTACTACTACTACTGCTGCTGCTGCTGCTGCTGCTGCAGCTACTACTACTACTACTACTACTACTACTACTACTGCTACTACTTCTTTTTTTTGAAAATCCGACGCTGACGCAGTCGGATACACTTTACGGAGGAACTCCTTTAAAAAAGGCTTACAAACCCCCATAAAAAATCGGATGAAATAGCAGGCTTTATTATTAGAATAACGATACAAACCTAACATAGCAAAACAGTGCAAGCTAAAATACACTATTATCATATTCCACAACCGTGGCATAACTACATAGAAAACACAATTAATAAAGAGCTGATAACATAACATAATTCAACAAAGCCATTACTATTTGCACACCGTGTAGTAGTAGGCCCAAATGGCGAGCATAGCTAACCAACTAGTGGTAAAACGACTCATCAATAATTAGCAGTAAGCTACTGCTACTCATTGACGCCATTGAGCCGATTCATGACCGGCAGGCTAAGTAGATCATATGTAGTTTAACGTATAGTAGTAGGGCCAAAGTGCAGCTCACCAACAAGTGGCGAGGTGACTCGTCAATAAGTAACAAAAAAGTCACTCATTGACGCCAGTTAGCCGATTCTAAAATGCCCGGCGGACGTAGTAGCCTTTATGTAATATAATGCGCAAAGCAAAAGTATACAAACTATGACTACTTTGGGTTCACATTCTGAATTTACTTCATTGTAAGTTTTTGCATATTACCCTGGAACAAATACACATACAGTAAGCATTTACAACAGGAAGCTAATTGTAACATATCACACTCTGTTAACCTGAAAATCGGATCACCTTCAGAATATTGACATAATGCTCATTTGATATTTAAATATACTGATTCCCAAGGTTAGGATATTCGTCAAGATTAGAGTCTCCTAAGGCATTACAATTTTTAAATAAAGGCAATAAAATTAAATTAAAATAGTATTTATCAATATACAGCAAGCAGCGAGTGTGCTAGCTTATATAAGTTTCGCTTCTGATATTTTTAGATATCCGTATTCAATTGATACTAGGCCAGTTTTGCACCATACATCTTTAAATCTACTTTCTCTCCCATGTTCTACTAGCCTGTAAAATTCACAATGAATGCAGTTTATCAACAATGATCGAAATATAGCTTGTATGGCTCTTTGATGGTTGTTGCCGGTTTTATCTCTGGCCTCTGAACACCGATGCTTCCAGATGGCCCACACTCCTACATATAACAGGGTTATTAACAATTCTTTCTCCTTGCTATTAATGATTCGTCCGATAGTTGAGCAATCTTTGCACAAAATTGTTTCAGCCGTTAAATTCACATATTTGGTTCCAAATTTAGCAAGGAATATATTGATATATACCCAAAATCCTGTAGTTATGCGACACTGAGTAAATAGATGGTCTATCGTTTCCTCCTCAGTATTACATAATAAGCATCGGTCTGTACTTGTTATTTTACACATATAAGTAAGATGGCCGACCCATAGCCTTCGATGGAGTAATCGCCATGCCAGGTCCCGTGCATTTCCTGGTAGACAAGGTAGATGTATTGCTTTCCAGGCATTTTCCCAGTTCTTTGGCGTGCGTCCTAAATTGTTCCAATGCCTAACCACAATAGGAGTCTGTCTCCGACTTTGCATTATAATTCTATACCAGTCTCTAGATGCCATGTTGTAATTTATATGTTCTGACATAAATACTAATGTTGGTTGCAACATATCAGTGTTGCCACGCGCTTTCGGCAATTTGAACCATACAGCAGGTATTGCACTCTTTATTCTAACAAATAAGCGCTGAGCATCAATATATCTCATTGGTGTTATTCTTGCTACACCCTGCATCGCAATCCATTTACGAGATTTCGGATTTATCAAGTCACGTAAATATTGAATACCATTTTTGGCCACAGAGGGCAAATATAATACTCGTTGCCCCAAAGACGTTGCTCTAAGGCATCTTCCCAACAATTGGGTTGTGGCATTGATCGTGTAAATATTTTTACGGCTTCGAGCTGTTCTTTATATGCATTTGGTATCTTTTGATGATTAGGTAGCAGTTTATTGCACATAAATAAACATTCTACTGGAAATGGGTCTACGTACATTTGGAGAAGTGCCCTTGAAACACTTGACCAAGATGAGTTTGAAGTGAGTAACTTATTCAAGAATTTCAATTTTAAAGAAGCACACTTTGCTAAGACATTAACCAAATTCATTGGTGAGGATTGACTGTGATACTAAATGGGCTTTGTCCTCCCATAAGAAGGACAAAAGTAACACGCTGATCTTTGACTCTACTGATTTGGGCATATGCCCAGAAGCGGTATACCACAGTCCAGATAAAATTAAATTATTAAGGACAAATGTCCTGCCAAAGACAGTTAGGCGACGTTGTTTCCAATTTAGTAATGCACACTTTAGCTTGGATAGCCTTTCTTCCCAGTTTAGTAATACATTTTGTTCTCTACTAAAGTAAATACCCAAAATTTTTATGACATCATTTGACCAGTTAATATCCATCACAATGTCAGTTCTGCCCTTCCAATCGCCCAAAAATAATCCCTTAGATTTGTCTTTATTGACTTTAAGCCCTGATGCCTTTTGAAAATCTGTTAATGGTCCATTTAAATCCGTATTTTTACCCGCAAACACAGTCGTATCATCTGCATATTGAGAAACCTTTAGTGGCCTTTCTACGCCACGTATACATATTCCTTGAAAGTCATTGCGTTGCCTCAATGTGGCCCCCAACGATTCCATAGCTATGACGAATAGCAGCGGGGAGAGTGAGTAACCCTGTCTGACACCTCGTTCCAACACTACAGGTTAGGATAGCTGATTGTTTACTAAATAGCAACTTGTTATATCAGTATATAAAATATTTACCCATTTAATAAATCTTGAACCACAGCCAGTATGGTCTAAAGACTTAAACAAGAAATCCCATTCAAGTCTGTCAAACGCCTTCTCGTTATCAAGTGCTATTATTGCTGCTGGGATACACTCCTTTTCAACTAATTGAATAAGGTCCCGTATAAGCAAAGTGTTGTTTAATATTGATCTTCCTGGCACAGAGCAGGTTTGATCATCATCAATGACTTCGCCTAGGACTGCGCCAAGTTTTAATGTTAGTGCCCGAGTAATAATCTTATAATCTACACAGAGTAGAGAGATTGGTCTATAATTCTGTGTTTTATTTCTGTCACCCCTCTTGTATTTAAGCCGAACATATGCTTGGGCCATCGATGGAGGGAGATGCCCTTGCTTAAAAATGCTGGTTGTTATTTCTTCTAATACTGGCCCAAATATATGCCAGAATGTTTGATAAAATTCAAATGGAAGTACGTCGCATCCAGGAGACTTTTCTAACTTCATACCTTTGAGGGATTTTGTCAAATCATCAATTGTTATTGATTGGTCACAGCTTTCGCGACATGAATCTTGAAGTCATTTCGTTATATTAGCTAAAACATCTCTAATTGCAGTTTCATCGCTTCCCTCAGATTTATACAATGATTTGTAAAATTCTGATACTGTTTCCATCATTTCTGCATTTGAGCACACTGATACTCCATCATTAGTCTTCAGTGAGTGCATTAATTTCTTTATACCTCTGCTTTTTCCAAGTTACAAAAGTAACGTGTAGCCTTTTCGCCCTCTGTGTGCATTTGTGCTCTTGACCTTATTTTGGCGCCATCAAACTGATATTGCTCTATTTCATTTAGTCTACCTTTTAATTTAACTAATAGTTCGTAATAATTATATTCCCCATCATTAATTTTCTTATTAATTTTACACAACGACCTCTGAAGCGCATTTTTAAGCTTTCGTATTTCTCGTGCTTTCCTGATGGAATACTGCCTTGAAATATACTACAGGTCTGGTTTAGCATCTTCCCACCAGTCTGTTATACATTCTTCATACGAACCTCCTTTTTCATCCCAATGCCTCCAACAACTTTCCACACATTTGCGGTAGCAACTATCTCGTAGCAATGCTACATTAAGTTTCCAAAATCCATCTCCTCGTTTGACCCAGTCAGCATTGTCTAATGTGATGGAAAACATATTGTGATCAGAGAAAGTTACTGGTTTTATGTTAGTTTTACACATGTAACCTTTCAGTGATCGTTCTACATAGATCCTGTATAACCTTGAAGCTAACCTCCCATCGGTTGAAAACCAAGTAAATTCACAGCCTTCTGGTTTTTCAATCCAATAAGTGTCTACCAAGCTTTTATTTTCACAAATGTGTTTCAAAATATTATGCGATGTGTCATTACAATTAGACCTAGAGTTTCTGTCTTTAGCCTCATCTAATATGCAATTAAAGTCATCACCCATAATTAGGTTTTCAGGCGTTCTGACTTGAATTATTGTGGAAACATCATTTGGAAATTGACGGCGCAATTGATGAGAGGTAGGTGCATAAAGGCACATCAAATTTAAACTTGTGTTTAGTACATCAATTGATACACAAATCCATCATCCATTTGTATCTGATGACGACGATATAACGTCAACATAGTTGAGACAGCGGGACAGGATAAGAATGGCCACTCCCGCACTATTATCTTGTGATAAAGAATAAAAAATCTGCCCTTTTGAAATATCTTTGAGAGATTCATACACTTAAGTTTTTTTAATTTTGGTCTCTTGTAGAAAAGCAATATCAACTCTCTCATTTGCTAATTCTTCAAGCAATTGGCGCTGCTTGAATTCGGTATTTAATCCTCTGCAATTGATGGTGCAGATAATCATAATTTGTAAAATGATGTTTACAACCGCCATCATTAGATTAACTTGATTTGGGTTTTTTAGCTCGTTTCTTAGACCATTTGCCTAATTTTCCTGCAAATTCAATGTTTCCTCGTTCAACCACAGACAAATATTCGTATTTGGAAACACCAGAATCATGGCGCAGTAGACGGTATTTCAAGCCTCTCGCCGTTACATATGGCACTAACACTTCACCCCCTTCTGATCGGTACATTACCATTTCATCATTTACTTCAATCTCAGATTCTGAGCTATTGGCTTCTTTATGACGCTTATTGCTACTTAAGTTACATTTGGCAGGAGCGTCATTTACCATATCTTCAAGCTGACTTAAATCAAGTTGGCTTAGCGGAAAATTGACTGAACTTTCCGTCTTCTGAGTCCTAAACTTATCCTGTCCTAATTTTACTTCATCTTCTAAGGAATTGTAAACTGGCTCTTCTGTAAGATCATCATTTTTCTGCGTGTCTTTTACAGTCACGTGTGGCTCCACTGCATTTTGAGTATTTTCTTGACTTAAGGTTATACCCTCCTCTAATACTTGAATTTCATCAACTGCAGTTACTTTAACAGGATTTGATGATTTGTTTGGGTCATTTTCAGTGGCATGAACCACAACAACAGCTTCCGTAGCGATTGCCTCAGAAGCATTTGACTCAGTTACATCCTTTAATGGGCGATTATCTCCTGATACTGGGGGCTTGTTTTGATTTTTTTTGGACAGCGCCATTTAAAATAGCCAACTGAACCACAGAGCACACATTTGTTTCGATTGGGACAATCTGTTGCCAAATGGTCAGTACTTCGGCAGGTCCGGCACTCTTTAATTTGCCCTCTATACCATAAGTGCAGGACGAAGCTGCCATCAAGCGTCAATCTGCTTGGTAAAGGGCTATATCCACTTTATCAACCCAGATGCGTATTACACCGTTTTCTAGCGTTCTGTCAAAGGGATACGTTTCCCGTTCAATTTTTTGCACTTTGCCATACTTCTTGAGTTCATTCATGATTCTGTCATCTGGAATTTCTAGTGGAACTTTCATCTTCACTAGCAACCTATCTGACTCGATTTCCTCTACGTTACAAACTTCGCCGTTTACAATAAGAACATCTTCTAGAAGCTTTTCCTTAACACCCTCATTTGACACTGTTACATTCCACACAGTTTTAGTAACATTGATAAGCCCCTGCAAAGCAGCAGGTCCCGCGCCAACGATGTCCTTTAACCCATGATACACGTCGATAGCCGTGACACCCCACCCCTTAGTTGTTATCTTAAGGCTTAGGGTACGCTTATATGTTGCTATGGTGTTTTACAAAAAGAGGAAACCCATACTACTACAATATATAATAAAAAAATATAAAACCAAGACGTCGGGGAAAGAGCTACACACTAAATAAATAGTGTCCCCTTTTGAAACCCTGACGTCTACCAGCAAATATACGAATAGAGAGTACAGTCGTATATTTGTTAGTTTGAACCACTTATTAAGTGGTTCACTAACACCTAACCGATTAAAGTGGTTTCCTAATGCATACTAACATATTACAGCCATATATTTGTTAGTTTGTTAGAGTTGACCGGGGACAGCCAACTGACTATAAAGATTTATATAATCAAAGTACTAGACTTGCGCTTACAAATGACAAAGGAATTACATCTACTCACTCAAGCGATCTTGCCAAATATAATGAGCTAGCCAACAAACTATAGAAATAGCGTACTGGCGCGGGGAGAAATGTATTGCATTGACCACGGTAAGAGGAGCCCTATTAAATGGCGGAAACCGCCAGCTAAGAGGAGTGCCTTAAGAAAATGGAGACACAAAATCCGCTCCTACCAAGACAAGAATTTACAAATTAAACATAAAGTTTGAAAGGAAATACTAATACGAAATATGTGCACAAAATTTATCACAAAATCGCGCTAGAAACTAGCAAAATTCGGGCAGCAATTGCAGAGCTAAATAAACGCATGCGTTCACTTCGACTACTACTACTACTACTACTACTACTACTACTACTACTACTACTACTACTACTACTACTACTACTGCTGCTGCTGCTGCTGCTGATGCTGCTGCTGCTACTGTCGTCGTCGTCGTCGTCGTCGTCGTCGTCGTCGTCGTCGTCGTCGTCGTCGTTGTTGCTGCTGCTGCTGCTACTTCTGCTGCTGCTGCTGCTGCTGCTACTACTCCTGTTGCTGCTGCTGCTACTGCTACTCCTGCTACCGCTACTACTGCTACTACTACTACTACTACTACTACTACTACTACTACTGCTGCTGCTGCTGCTGCTGCTGCTGCTGCTGCTGCTGCTACCGTATCCGCAGTCGTAGTCGTCGTTGTCGTTGCTAATGCTGCTGCTGCTGCTACTCATGTTGCTACTGCTACTACTGTTACCGCTGCTGCTGCTGCTGCTGCTGCTGCTGCTGCTGCTGCTGCTGCTGCTACTACTACTACTACTACTACTACTACTACTACTACTACTACTACTACTACTACTACCTTAATCAATTATTATGTCGCTAACACAGCCAGAATTGATCACCCGGGAATATGTCTCTACCACATTGATATTAAGTAAACCTAATTATTGAAGCGGTGACCGACAACACGGACAGACGGAGCTGCACTACGGATGATGAAAGGTGTGAATATAGCCCGTCAAGATGGAATCAAAAGCGTTGTACACGCGCTATAATTGTCGGATAAGGTGAACAGAATATCTGCCCTGACAGGGAAATCAATACATATTAACGCGATATCGATCGATATCTGCAACTCAAAGGTGGTATTATCAGGTGGTATTATCAAGCCCCGTACTGCTATCACTCGAGTTAACCTGTTGCCGCAATCTTTTACATACATTTCATTAGAAAAAGCCGTGGCTTATTTTAAAAGTGTGTTGCTGGAAATGGTCCTACGTTGATATGCATGACAGCTGCCGAGCTGTCGTCCATCGATAACAATGGGTTCCAGAAGTGCTAATCCGTGTTCTATGCCTCGTGCAAAGTGTGACATTGGCTGAGCAATAATATGTAGTAGTTAATTTACAAGTGAGACTATATCTACGTTTAAACCTGTCTATTACGGGCAGTTTCATTTTGGAACAAAATATTGTGGTTCTTACGACCACCGGTCTTATAGAACCACTATCTTCTGGCTCCAAAATGGTAAGTACCACAACTCATGACTTGTATTAAGCGACCAGCTGTCTTTCGGGTCCACTTATCGATGACTCGCGTAGTGCCCATTATAAACAGGTTGTAATAATGTATGTCTAATGCGATAGATTTATGTAGAGGGAGGATACGATTGAACAATGTCTATAAAACATGTATGCACGTCTTCAAAAACACGCGAACAACCATCATATAAACGATACTATTTCTTTTTGTGCAAACATGGTGTTAATAGACCTACCTAAACTATCAAATCAAATAAGAGGAAAATGCCAAAGCGTGTGCGTTATAATGCGTAAATGAATTAACAAGAATGGGAAATACCTGGAAAAAATCAATGACTGTTGCGCTTTTTTCCTCTTTTTTTTGTGCAGAATAATCATTAGTAAGGTCTATGAATCACGCTGTTATATTGACGATACGTTTATGAAGCTATAGAATTATGTACAACTATTAAAATATCAAGCTAGTAGAAAAATAGATTTTCGACTGTAGTAATGGGATTGATAGCATCTATCAATCCCATTACTACAGTCGAAAATCTATTTTTCTACTAGCTTGATATTTTAATAGTTGTACATAATTCTATAGCTTCATAAACGTATCGTCAATATAACAGCGTGATTCATAGACCTTACTAATGATTATTCTGCACAAAAAAAGAGAAAAAAAGCGCAACAGTTATTGATTTTTTCCAGGTATTTCCCATTCTTGATTGGCTCTCACAGGTCACGCGATTTCGAAAGCTGGGGATTAATTGCCCATATATGGAGTGTGAAAAGGGTGTGTGTGTGCTGATTGGTGGTCTTGTGCAAACATACACATGGGCACATACCTATGCGCAGTGAGGGGGGTGGGTGGGGTGGGAGCGCGCGCGAGAGAGAGAGAGAGAGAGAAAATGAGGGGTGTGTGTATAGCTTTCTTAAAGTTAAAAAAAATAATCATGAAAATAATAATAATAATAAAGATAAAAATAAATAAATAAATAAATAAATAAATAAATAAATAAATAAATAAATAAATAAATAAATAATGAAATAAATAAATAAATAAACAAATAAATAAATAAATAAAACAATGCCTGAATTTCTAGAAAAATAACAGAATACACAATTACGTAAATTGGTTCCTAGTTAGGTTTAAATGACCTAAACTAAATAGGCCTATGAAATGACCACAGGATGCTATATCAACCAGTCCTCTGATTGTCTGAACGTGAGGAACAACCCAACCCAGTATATTGAGGTAAATTTGGAATCCATTATCCACACGTTCTCATTGGATAATAGTTTTAAGAAACCGCTGTGGCACATATGCCCAGAGTTTCAAGCTAGTAAAAAGGCGCAAATTGAATTTTAACATTACATAGATTAACGTTTAATTACGAGCTCGCACATTGCACCTATCTACGATGGTTCCATATTCTCCAGCATTGGAAAAGCTGAATATCTTGAAAATTATTTGACTGCATGCTGTTGCTGACTTAGACAGCAACAGCTTTAAGTCAAATTAGTTCCAAAACAATTGCAGAATTTATTAAAACTTTTATCCAAAATTTTTGAATTTACTATGAAAAACAGTAAATAAAGTTTGTGCATTTTAAAATGAAATTGCCATAGTATTTTTATTTTTATTATGATATAGATTTCGCCCGTTAGTGCCCATTTATGATGTTTCCCTATTTTCCCAGGACTAGAAAAGTCAAATATTTTGAAAATCATTTGACTGCAAGTTGTTGATGCCTTTGAATTGAAATTTTGTGAATTTATTATGAAAACAATAATTATATTTTTACATTTTTTTTGCACAATGGCCACCAACACCGGCCTATTGCTTTCAGAGATGGGTATTGTTCCACAAAGAGTAGCACTCAAATGTTTCTGATCACCAGTGTTTCAAGTAATTACTTATATAAACATTCATGTGAATGGATTATGGGCCAAGTACAGTACTAAACGGTGCCAGCTTGAATGTCAGGAATAGGTGTTCATACAACTACCTTGCTAGAACAATCAAACCACCGATGCAGTAGCTGTATTACAAAACCAAACACTATATTATGTCTGATTAAAATTAATAATCGACTTCTGTTCAGTAAATCAATTTTTTTGATTTTTCGATTATTTTATTTTACACTCGATTATATAATCACCAGGAAAAATATCGACTATCAATAAAATATTGATTAACCAACAGGCCTAATTCCAACATGTACAAAGCATGGGAAATGTTAGCTAGAATAGGCGGGGCATGGCTCAAAATACACCCTTCTGTGTCATAATTGTTGTTGTCGTTGTTGTTGTTGTTGTTGTTGTTGTTGTTGTTGTTGTTGTTGTTGTTGTGACCTCTAGCATCAACAATGCCTCAAAGTGCTCAAAATATTACTCATAACAGCTAACCATTTAATGGTCCAGATATTCCAAGGAAATTAAAATTTGTGCAGGACAAAGAGATATTTTTACCACTGAAAGGTGTTCTGTTGTCCTGCAAATAGACATTTATTTGACCAATTTGATTGTCAAAGGCTTAACGGGCAAGACAATTATATTTGTTTTCGGTCTACCCAATGCGCATTTTCACGCAAAGATTAGAGTATTTTGAAAATTTAGCCGATGAATGACTGGCCTAATTACAGAGGCAGTTATTCCAGTGGTAAATGTTCAAAAATCGTCTTCTCTTGACCTACAAATGGGGATTCCCCAAGACCACTGCATAAGGAATTTTGAGGAATGTTAAACAGTTAGGTTGATAGTAGAGGTGTTAAAATCTGAAACATATCGTATTTCTACATAGTCAGTGAAATTTATACAAGTTTTGGCAAACGCTATTTATAATGATATTACTGATCAATCAACATGAACATATGGCTGTCACCTTTGGCCTATTCCAATAATCAATGATTGAGTGGTCAGATGACAAAAAGCGGATTTTCTGCCTACCTAATACCCCTTTTCGTGTAGGGACGAGTAATTTTTTTAAATTTAGCATAGGAATGACTGGCCTAATTTCTGAGGTCATCATTCCAGTGGTAAATGTTCAAAAAGTGTGGTATGGCTGTGGCATAGGAGCAGTAGCCTCAGCTGTGTAAGTAGTAGTGCTTGAAACATAGTATATTGCTCCATATGTTCTAACATTTTTGCAAGCTATGTCTGTAAATGCTCTATACAATCGTGTTACTATTTTATTAAGCCTCTTGAACACCAACATGGAAGTTTATTATTACAGTATTTACTACATTATGAAAGTGTCTATGGTATCAGGCTGACACTGCTCACAACCATTGGAAAGTTATTACAATCTGAATCATAGCACATTTCTTCACATTTCACAAAACTGTCTAGGTTGGCCAAACATCATTCTGCTCATTGATCTAACATTGGGCCAATGCATTAAATTTTCAGAAATATTAAAATTTTCTTTTTTATATATGCAATAAATTTAGCACGTTGGCAAATTACAGAAATGTGTCAAACCTATTTGCCAGGTACCATGTCGAACCAAAGAGTTGGTTTGCAAGGTATTTCATAGTAATACTGTTTATGACAAATTGACATTATTCCTAGGAGATTGTCAAATTCTTATACTGGTCGCCACAAGACATAATGAAATTATATTACAAGATAGCTGTATTTAGATTGGAGATAATATATAGACAACACACTTGCTTTCAAATGAAGGATTGCTTGCTAAAAAATAAGCCCAATCGTGTTATTCCTGCATAAATATAATGTAATCTATTAAATAATGCGCTAATGAGTTGCTGAGTTACCTCCCTTGTGAAATGAAGATTTGTAAAAAAGGCTATTGTCCAAACTAATTGGCAAATAAGCCTACATTGACTGATCTTAGATAACAAACAATATGCTAGTAGCATAACCATTGTCCTAATGTGCATGCATATTATTATATACATTAGCATTAAGGTTTTGGGCCAGCGTTTGCTCAATAACTCTAACCCAACTGTCATTTTGCCACTGTTATGTCAATCTTGGACCAATGCAACTGTATGCCATTATTAAATCCATTGGATATAAGTTGTTGGACCAACGTTGGCCCAACAACCATAATCAACTGTAACTTTGCCACTGCTATGCAAACATTGAGCCAACACATATATAACATTTATAGTGTAGATTGACTATACGTGGTTGGGCCAATGTTAGCCCAACAACTGAAACCCAACTGTAATTTTGCCACTGTTATGCCCAACAACCGTAAAATGATTGTAATTTTGTGATGGTTATGTCAACTTTGACCTAATGCATGTATATAACATTTATAATATACATTAGCTATAAGTTGTTTGGCCGATGTTGGCTCAACACCCATAACCCAACTGTAATTTTGCCATGGTTATACCAACTTTGGCCCAACGCATGTGTATATCATTATTAAGTACATTGGCTAGGAGTTGGTTGGGCAATATTGAAGTAAAGTAGATGTGTCTCCGTACTAGTGGTAAGGACTGTTTTTAAGTGTAATATAAGTTTGCTAAAAAGTGACATGTAATCATATTACCAAATTAATCAAGATTAATGTGTTTCTAACAGTTGGGTGTTCCAATATCTGATTAAGACGACTAAAGTGAAAATACCCCTTACACCAATATTCAATAATTGATTGTCAATTTACTTTTGACTGTTTTAAGAGCAGTGATGCTCCCTTTGGCTGCTAGTATGGACCTCTCCATTTAATCTATGCTCCGCCCATCTCTAGCTAAGCTCCACCCACATTTCGCCATGTTGGGATTGATCGATCCCCAAATTCCCTAACTATCAATTTCCTGAAAACTATACAGTTAAGCTGTTGAATATTTTGTAACTAATTTGATTTGGCGCTGTTGTTGCCTATCTTGCTGCCTACTTGGCCCATACTACTTTTACATAATATTTATTAAATACTAGACATACAATTCGTACAATAACGCATATCCCATGTTCAAATATGCATTCGTGACGTACTTATCGACTTCATTCATGACGTTATTCATTATGATGTCATTCTACAGATCGCGTAGTTGATTATGCCATCATAGGATGGATTGATAAAGTGGAAAGGTCTATTATCTGGCATAATGATCAAAACGGCAGTGCTGTGAATAATCATTAACCCTTTGAACACGAATTTCCCTGAATCGCAATTTAAAAACAATTGTACAGATACTGAGTATTTTGAAACTAATTTGACAGGAACCTGTTGCTACCATAGGCAGCAACAGCTCCCAGTCAAATTAGTTTCAAAATATTCAACAGAATATTTATAAAATCGGCAAGGAATTTGGTGATTTGGCCTTTCGGGTTTAAAGGCTTAGAGTGGCATTAGTTCAAAATATACACCAATTCAGACTTGCTGTATTTTCTCACTTTAAGTTGTAAATGCATTAAGCTAATGCTGTAGCTGGTATTATTGGCTGGCATAATGGCTAAAAATGCAGTGCTGTGAAGAATCATTAAAGGGGCATTAGATCAAAATATCAATTAATTCACACTTGTGGGCACTAATGAAGAAAACCACAATAGTGATAATACCCAATATCCCACTAATATTACTAGTTTATAATTTGTGCCTGTTGCTTCAGGCACACAATCCAGTGTTATAATAATCGATTTCCATTCAAGGTTGAACTACTTATGCCAATTAGCAATCTCCAAGTAAGAGTTGATTTTAATTTATGTGTGTCGATCACTACATCCATAATCGATAATCTATGCACATCTAATCAGCTATTGCTACATCCCTAATCGATAATTGTACATCTATTGCTCAGCCAATCAGATTGCATTTCCATCACAACAGGGGTAATCAATAATTTATGCACGTCTATAATTTCACCAATGTGCATCTATAATTTCACTAATGTGCGTCCATCGCTCAGTCAATCAGATTATGTGTCCATTGCGACATGGGTAATCAATAATTTATTTAACAGGTATGGTTATAATTTATGTGCCTCTATTGCTACAAACCCATCTATGTTTGTGCACCCATCTCACAGTCAATCAGCTTGCACGTCTATCACTACATGGAAATAGATAATATGCAGCTTGATTGACAGTTGTGATGATATATGTAGTGGGAACTGTTTTCTCCAGCTCATTCTAACACAGGGCGGGCTAGAATGAACGTCTCTGTGTACTTGTAGCCATGAATGTTTTCATTATACTTACTTATAGTATTATTAAAACTAGTACTAGTATTAATGGATCATATATTTATGCTACTGTTTGTAGAACGTTTTACGGCTGCACATCGATCAAAGTGGCCAAAGTGAATATTGCACCAAACTACGCCGGGAACGCAATAGCATTCTGCGCCACATTAGATGCAATTGCATTCTGCCTCACATTAGCAAACATTTAAAAGATCTTGCTATTCAACAAGCAAACTCCCTAGCAGATGAAATCATTGCGAAGAATGACTGTCACAAAATGTTTCAGGCAGCCCGAGCCATGAGAGTTACTGACTACACACCACCACTCAATGTACATAAATCTGAAGGACACTATCGGGTCTGACCAGGGCAAAGCCGAGGCGATTCGAGAATGGTTCAAGGAACAGTTTACTGACCACGATGATATGACCTTGCGCCCGTTCTCAGGAGACGCCCACCATTACTAACACCAATTAGAACAGCGGAAGTTGAAAAGTCACTTAATGTCCTGAAAAATGGACGTGCATCTGGACCTGATGCCACGAGCAATGAACTATTCAAATATGCAAGTGACATTATCTCAAAACTGATCACGCACATACTCAATTCCGCTTTTACGCACCACCTCCCCATCGACTCTGTAGACCAAGGTACCCTTATCTCGCTAGCCAAGCCCAAGCCATATCTGCGGCTCATTGTGCTCCTCAACAGCATATGGAAAATCCTCTCCAATGCTACCTTATGCCGCATCCGAGACAAGATCGATGACTTCACTGGATCATGTTAAAGTGGCTTCAAACGTGGATGCAGCTGTGCAGACATTGTATGGGTTCAACACATGCTTGTGTCGGTAGTCATGTCTAAACACTGGGATTTCCACAAAATGGGCATTAACATGTCACGAGCCTTCGACACAATTAAACACCCAAAGATCCTAGATGTACTACGTCAGGCCAGTTGCAATGAAGATGAGCTACGTGGAGTGAGACTACTGCTTGCAGACACCAAGCTGAGAGGATGAGTCAGGTCAGTAACCTCTGTAGAGTTTGAGACATCAATCGGCTCCCCACCTGGTGATAGTCTATCCCCTTTGCTTTTCACCTGTTACCTTGCTGCTGCATTGAAATTCGTGTAGGAAAATTCCACAAGACCCAAACCACCAGTGTCAATACTGGGTATGCCGCTAGAGATGAAATATGCTGACGATGTGGACATAATTGGGTTGGAAGGCATTGCTGCCTTAGGCAGCACTGTCTCCCAACTAAATTGTGTTCAAAATATTCAACATTACGGGTTATGAAGACGAGGAAAAGAAACCCCTTGACGAACTTCTCCCAATAGCTGCAAGCAAACTAAAAATTGAGAATCTCTTTATGAATGAATCCAAAACAGAGTTCACCCACATATACCTAATCTACAAAGCATGAAACTAAAGAAAATTACAATCCACTTCGTGGCGGTGAACCATGGAAGACAAGTGAAATCCTGGGCTCACTGCTTTGCAGTACTTCTGACATTGATGCACACTGCGCCATGGGGAACATAGCTTTCCAGTCCTTCTGGAAGCTATTGATTTGTAGATCAAAAATGCCCTTGATAAAAAGACAACATTTATACAATGCAACCTTCGTACCTTCGATGCTGTATAACTAACAGCTGGACAGCTCCAAATGCAGCTCTAGACAAACACGATGCCTGCCACCGCAAACACCTCTATACCATCACTAGACACTGATGGCCAGGCAGCACAATTTCCAATGATGCACTATGTAAGATGTGTAATACGTCACCGCTGTCTGGCAAACTCGCCCAGCAAAGATGGTTCATGTTTGGCCATGTACAAAGAATGCCAGAAGACACACCAGCACTGAGAGCTTTGGAATTCGCCCTACTGGGAGCCAGCAAATACAGAGGCAGGAGAGGGCGTCATTGCATAAATCTGCTAAGCGTGCTACGAGGTGACCTCAAGAAAGCAGGACTCGGTACATTCAAGTCAAGAAAGGATCCGAGGAAGCTAAGGATTTCGGCTGAGAACAAGGCACGGTGGGCAAACGCGAAGAAGGACTGGTCGCAGCTGTAGGATATTACTACTACTACAACCGCATAATACAATAATCATACATTGGTAATGTTACTGTGTAATTGTAGCAAGAGATATATGTTCTGAATCTTTAAACGGATTTACAGGATTCGCAAGAAGAGGAACAAAGTACAACAAAAATAGGTATTTTAGAAAGTGTTTTATAATATCTTAGAAAAATAGTGTAAGGCCTATGCCCAGTAACATTTTTTTAGAGCTGCCTTTCTTACGTATTGATCATTACTGACACTATCCTGGAGTTATAGACGCGCCTTTTGATTGGCTGACACACATCCCATGATTTCTATGGGGATAGGTTTAATGGCCCATGTATGGAGTGTGACAAATGGGCATGTGCTGGTGGGCATGTTTGTACACGAACGCCCACCAACATACACTCCTTTTTCATACTCCATATATGACCAATTAAGCCCTGCGCCACAGAAATCACGTGAGCTGTGAGACCCAATTAAAACCCCATGACTAATTTCGTCTCTCTCTCTCTCTCTCCCTCCCGCCCTCCCTCCCTCCCTCCCTCTCTCTCTCTCTCTCTCTCTCTCTCTCTCCTGCCTGTTCTTACCAGCCTGCTTGCCTGCCAGTCTGACAGTCTGCCTGCCTGTCTGTCTGACTGTCTACCCTCCCACCTGCCTTCTTGCTCACATATCATCGCGCTCACCCACCACCAGCCTGCCCATCTATCTATCTATCTATCTATCTATCTATCTATCTATCTATCCATCCATCCATCCATCCATCTATCTATCTATCTCCTCTTTCTCCACCTCGCCCTGCAACCCTCCCCCGTCCCCACCACCTTCTCCACACACATTTATCTATATATTTCTCCATCTCGCCCTGCCCCCCCCCCCATCCCCACGCTATCTTAACCCTTCTCTCACACACATACTCCTCACCCGCTCCCACCTCTCTATATCCACCGGCATTATCCAAATAATATAAATTACTAATCTCGGTTGATAATTTTGATCTTAAGTAGAACAGAACAAATCTAAAAATAGAGGCGTGGCTTCTACGAGAATACACATCTAATGTATTGACCAGCCATATTATTACGTCACCACAACGACTAGACTGTTACACAGACTCCACTTCGGCAACCAGCCATATCGGGACCCTGTCCATCTCTGTAGCGGACTGTAAAAGGAACACGAATGATCATGTTGATTTTGGTATCATCTTAACCTCTGTATCACTAGCTTAATACACACATTAAAATAGACTTGATCCACCCAGTGGTTCGTGTGATATCATTATCCACGCGACGTCAGCAAATCCTTGACCTCATTTTGTGTACGACAGATTTGAATTTTAAGACGAATTCAGAGGGACTATTTTTCTGTTAACTACTTGTCATACAGGCTACTATACGCTTTATATCATCTCGTTTTACGTGAATTAACATTGCCTGGTATGAAGAGAGTAGCGCTCGTGTCTTTTTGAGTTTCAAATCTCTCTATCACCATATTCTGGTGGAAATTACTACGCCAACGGCTACTCAATACATACGAGATACTTTTCTCCAATCCTGCTTAGATCAGCATTAGGCTTGCGTATACGACAGCTTTATTCGCCGAGCAAATGTAGGTCGTGTCAGATTAGATGAAACAGACCTTATTTATACTATATTAACACGTCGTATAACGCTTGGTTAACTTGTATTAAGCTGGCTCGCTGAATATTTTGAACATAATAGGTGATCAACCTGTATATTTTGATTTAGTTCCGATTTCTGAACATTGTTGTCGAGATCGAATTCCTACAATACAGCTCAGAAATAACTTAATATGTTTGCAAAATAAAATACCCCGTAATGGTGAATATTTTGAACACAATTGGGTTGGGAGACATTGCTAGGGGCAGCAATGCCTTCCAATCCAATTATGTTCAAAATGTTCAACAACACATATCTCTACATAGTTTTCTAAATTCTACAAACAAACAGGCTTCTGTTTTTGTTTTGGAATCGTGTTAACTTATTTATGAACTGACTACATCGATAATTCAATATATAGAACCCAACAAAAACAAGAATAATGGCTCGCAAGTCGGGTAAATACGGCATTCGGTCAGGAAACACGATTCGATACGTTGAAAACTGTTTAAGCGCAAGCCATGCTGGTTTAAATCTAGCAGTCGCCCTATATTGCGATAATGACGGTGTTGACTTGAAATTCCAAGGTGGTGTTTGCTTTGTAAATAACAATCACTTCGCTGAAGAAGTGACGTATTCACTAAACAAGAGAACGGGTCTGAAGAGTCCGGAACAAATGAAAGAATCTGTCCAAAATGATCATACAGACGACATCCCACATAAAACATTATTGGACAGGCGCGCTCGGCGGGACAATAATCGCAGACGTTGGGAGAGAAAGCGTCGGGAACGGGAGCGAATGCGGTCGGGTATCAGTATACCAATGCAACCAGGCGAACAGGAAAGGTTAGAACCGGACACTGAAAACGATTACTTAATACCAACCGCTGAAGTCGCACTCGCCTATGAAGTATCCGACCCTTCACCAAAAACTAGTTCAGGAATAACCATTCCCTGTAAGTCCATTATAAACGCCGATCGACCGGACTCTGTCCAGGGAGACACTCTAATGGTATCTAAAAAGCTGGCACGTGGCCACCGCCGCAGAAAACAGAGATTGGTAGACCGCACGCTGGCAATAAATCATGATGACGATGATTATAGTTATGAGTATAATGCCCCGCATTATCATCCTAGGAACATCCCATATAGCGGGAGTGATCGTGACAGCAGGGATGACGACGAAGACGAAGACGAAGACAGTGATATAGAGCTTTTGGTCAGTGATGACAGTGATAACGAAGTTTTGTTTAGTGAACTGTTACGAGCACAACAACTAAAAATAAGATGTGGTGGGTCTTCCAACGCATCTAATTCAAATAAGAGGAGACATAAGCGGCGTTCGCTCCGCGATACTAAAGAGCCCGTGTTTCACGTTGATCCAGGGTCAAGAGTAGATTATGATAAATGCGATGATACGCAAGAAGACGGTACAAAGACAAAGGAAGAGGCACCACGTGACCAGTGTAAAGTGACAAAGAAACAACGCAAACGATACCGAAGAATACCAGAAACAAATGCTTGGAAACAGAATTTGCCGAACCATGACGAATCCATGTCTATTGGTACGTGCCCTGTTCCAGTTCTTTTGGCGTCGAATGAGGTTAGTACATGTGCCCTAACATTAACCTATGGCTCATTGTATGCAGAGTGTCAGTGTAGTCCACGAAAATTTATTATAGACATTTCCGGTCGTTTGGTTCAAAGAATCGGGCTCTCTAAACGACTCCGTCACAAGTTTCCCCGGAACGTAGACACATGGGGGTGGCTGGTATTTGCGCAGGTTGGGCACACTTCCAATGAGTTTGACATATTCAATGTATACATAAATACTGATTTGATAAATTTGACATCCGTGCGTATAGAAACCTTGTGTAGTATGGACGTGTATACTATGGGAGATCTCGTTCTAAGAGTACTATCTTACTTTGACATGATGTCACTGATGTGCTTTAATATAATTGAACTTAACATTCCTGTAGAATCCCGGTTTAGGTTTCATCTACTGTCTCGTGAAATGTCATACGTGTCTGAAAACATTTCTTATTATGTTGATGGTGTGTTGAAAAGCGACCTCATTGACGATAGTGTGTGTGTTGGTGCCAGTAACGGGCACACTCCCGTTAGTGAGGTCGCGTTTGGAGCTAACCAACGATCGCCGCCACGCGAGATGGTGCCGAGTAGGGGAAGATTTTGTAATATATGTTATGAGCTCTTGTGTCTATCTAGCAACAGCTATGGATCAACATGTCTGAAGCAATGCCAGCACTGGTTCTGTAATCTGTGTTGGAGTAAATATCTGTGGCATCTCTTAATATCTGGATATACGCGGGAGATTCGATGCCCTGAACTGGACTGCAATTCTAAAGTGGACTGGGCTACTGCTCTGACTCTGGTCGCGGTTGATCTATACAGACTATATATAAAACGACGGCATAACCTTCAGGTACAGCGTCAGCGGGACAGAAAATGGTGCCCGAATCCAAGATGTGGCAGAGTTTTACAAGTTATCAGATCTCATAACAATGATACTAATGTGCCTGTATCTTGTATTTGCGGGCAGTACATGTGTTTCGATTGCTTTGGTGAGCCGCATTGGCCCGTATCGTGTGAGCAGGCTAGGGGTTGCCCCATCGCTCCTATGCCGTCTGTAGGGACAGCGATTGTTGACTACAAGGTATGTCCCGAATGCTGTGAACCAGTTGACAAGAATGGTGGCTGCGATTCAATTTCTTGTCCATGTGGTTGCACATTTTGCTGGCATTGTCTAGCGCCCCTACGCATAGATATCGTGCATAGCATGTACACGTGTGACGAGAATTTTGTCGCTAAAACATCAGTAAAATGGCTAAATCCAACTGAGTGAGGATAATAATAATAATAATAATAATAATAATAATAATAATAATAATAATAATAATAATAATAATAATATATCACTCAAATATCTGCCGTTATAATCAAGTACGTAAATTTTTAGCTCACGCCGCAATAAATGTGATTTATGTTCACTGATCTCCACCACGACGATCGACAAGTCCGTCAAGAAAGTGTACGATATGTATGTCTTGATGAATTTACAACTTAAGAAACATTCTGTTGAATATTTTGAAACTAATTTGGCTTGGAGCTATTGCTGCCATATGCAGCAACACCCACCACCCGGCAAATTAGTTTCAAATTATTCAGCAGCTTACCTGTATATTTACCTTGAAATTTCTCAAGGCCACCGCAGAAGCCGTTTTTGTCTGATATGAGTGTTAAAGGGTTAATTTGTATATGGATTTACCTTGTTAAAATCACTCAGGATCTTCTTTCATTTTTCTTTCTTTCTTATTCGTCATCAAAATGTTTGCACCGCATCTCCTATAGGTTTTATCCAATCAACTCCAAACTTGGTCAACTTCTGTTACCCAGTCTGGAATCGCGTGCTTGTGCTTTTACTTCGGATTTGCCCAAGGGATTTCGAGCTACCCACTTTGCCCACCTAAAACGCCGTGACCTTGACTTTTGATCGCCATTGCATTCAATATGGCCCCATAGGGAATGAATAGGGATTTTCAGGATGGATCTTTGAACTGCGATTACACCCAGAGTTTTGATCGGATAACTTCCATGCCATTGTGGATGGGGGTTTTGAAAATGTTTTTGTCAAAATGGCTGCCAGGTGACACATTTTTGTAAAAATACCATTTTTGGGGGTTTCATTTTGACAAAATAATAATATGAACTCAGATGAAAAATGGTGAACATTTTTTTTTTTAATTTCCTTTTTTCAAAATGCCCTCCGAAATTTGCTCCGATCGACTTGACACTTGGTGATCTTATAGGTCCTATACATACTTCATTTCCTTTTATGAAGAGGCTCAATCCAATAGTTTTCAAGAAATCAGCTTTTCTGTGTCACAAATCCCCCATAGTAAAGCTATGGGAGCCAATATTTGAACTTCTTTTCTCCTATAGATTTATTCCGATTCTCTTCAAACCTGGTCAGATTCAAGAAGATTGAGAGATCCAAATAATTTTCAACGACAATTTTAATAACCCTCTTCTGGTCAGGGTCATTCGCGGGTCAAACTTTCCAATTTTCATGTTTCGCATAAGTAACCTCCCTTTCATCATACAACTTCAAAGGGCATGTCAGAAGATGCCATATTTAATCATGTAGGGTCTAGGTGACCTTTGTAGTGGCCAAGGCTATCAGTTTTCGAGAAATCAGCTTTTCCATGCCCAATGTAAACCTGTGTGAATCCCAACTATGGATCTTTGAACTGCAACTACACCTAGACTTTTTATCGGATCAGCACCAGACACGTTCAATTGTTATATAAGACGAGGCCTTATACTGTTCCTTAATGACAACGCAGATTTACAGTTACTTCAGGAAGTGTCTTTTAGTTCTATTTGTATGCAATGATGTATATAATAATAATAATAATAATAATAGTACATTTTTAGAGCGCTTAATCCATGCAACTGCATGCTCTAAGCGCTAACGCGCGTAAGTATTCTATGGATATGCTATTTGAAATAAATAGAATTTAAGATTGGATTTAAAGATTTCTAAAGTTGATGAGTTTCTAATTTCATTTGGTAAGTTATTCCATTCGGTAGCTGCAGTGAAAGAGAAAGTTTTATGGCCATATGTTTTAGAGTTGACCTTAGGTACTTTTAGTAGATTTAGATTTGCAGATCTGAGAGAGCGACCAGGAATGTAAGGTTGTACAAGGTCAGAGAGATAGGCTGGTGCTGTGCCAGATACACATTGGTATGTCAGACATAGTGTCTTAAAAGTTATTCTTTGCACAATGGGGAGCCAGTGCAAATCATGTAGGACCGGAGTAATGTGTTCTCGCTTGGCACACAGGGATATGATTCTCGCTGCAGTGTTCTGGACCACCTGAAGTCGCTGAATAAGTTCTTTTGAGGCCCCAATCAGGAGGCTATTACAATAATCCAGGCGCGACGTTATCAGTGCTCGTACTAGCATGATCGCGGCCTCTTTTGTGATATAGCGCCTGATGCTGCCGATGTTGCGCAATTGAAAATAGCAGACTTTGCAGATGTAACTAACATGTTTATCCATAGTCAGTTCATTGTCTAAGTATACACCAAGATCCTTGTGGTGTAATGGCGAGTAATCTGTGCATTTTCTGTGTTTTCAGAAAGAATGTGATCGGTTGCCTCCCTTTAGCCGTTAGGCGTAATTTTATATTCCAATCGGATAATTTATATAGCTACTTGACGTGCGTGATGGGCATCTCCGTCCTCAGTGTTCTCCATGCAATGTCAACTTTGTACATTTGTATCTTGATTTAGTCTTCAATTGAATAAAATTGATGTCTTTCATGATGCCTTTTGTCAGTGGTTTCCGGTAACACCACATCATGCTCCTCACTTAACCCCAACCGTTGTACTCGCTTATGGGTCATGGTACATTTGCGGTGCCAGGTATATGGCACGTGGCTTGTCTTGTGGCTGGTACTGTGTTGAATGGTGTGTGATTCGTCTTCTGTCCGGTACTACGTAGAAGATGTGGGTCCGGATAACAGTTTACAATTAATATAATATAATATATTAACCAAATTAATAAATAAATTTATAGAAAATAGTCATGGTTATCATAATTCACCTTTCCAGAGTATCCATCCATCATATGACCTCGTATGACGTCATATTCAGCTCAGCGCGAGTATGATGACGTCATAAGCATTACGTCACAAAGGGTTCCATATAGACCGTCATCAAATCTCAAATACTCCGCCGACACATATGAAATGTATGTCATTGTAATTCTTTGATATTTAAGAAACATGCTGTTGAATATTTTGAAACTAATTTGACAGGGCGCTGTTGCTTCCCACCCAGTCAAATTAGTTTCAAAATAGTCAACAACTTACCTGTGTATGTTTTTGGAAATTGATAGTCAGATAGTTCAGAGATCGATCGATCCCAACACGAGTGAGGTGTGGGTGGAGCGTAGCTAGAGATGGGCGGGGCATGGCTAAAACCGGATAGGTCCATGATCAATTATCGTTATTTCCTAGTTTCCACCGTTTCCATATGTGTAAATACAGACTATTAAGCGTTTTGACGGACTTAATTACGTCAAAATATTCAGCAGCACATTTTATTTTGTTTCAGAAACATGTTAGTTTATTAGTTGTTACTAAGCTGTACTGTATCTACATTCAAGGGAGAGGTTGTGCGGTGTTGCGTCATAACACGGTGAAGTTCACGTGTGTTTATCTTTGGTCAAATACCGTAGGACAACTCTTCAGAAATCTTTACTAACCCAGCTTGTTTATTTAAACTTACATAGCGAGTACGTTAAAAGATAATTTTATAGTTTAAAACCTAAGTGTAAACATTTGTTCACCCCCACCCCCCCCCACCCCACCCCACATACGCCATCTCCCCCCCCACCCTCTCCCCCATACCCCTCCCCCTCCTTGCCTCCCGTTTTGTATCCGCTCTCGCTCTAGTTATTAGCGATCAGCAAAGGGAGGTTAATCGTCGAAATTCTCTATATTTACTAAAGAGTTATTTCCCGTTTAAACAGTTAGATATCCACAGAAAAGGTTAGTGGTCGTGGTGGTGGTGGTGGTGGTGATGGTTGTTGTAGTACTAGTAGTAGTAGTAGTAGTAGTAGTAGTAGTAGTAGCAGTAGTAGTAGTTAGTAGTAGTAGTAGTAGTAGTAGTAGTAGTTTTTATTGTTGTCAAGTATTATAGTTCTATGAACCCTGTCATCGACGACGTACTGGCACTAGGATATAGCTCAGTCATCATCGGAATGTAATTGTGACCCTTTTCAGTTTTGTTTTCTACCTGAGTAGGGTTCCAGCCCAACCAGGCAATTCTGCGACACCACCCACCTTACGGCATTTCTGAGGCGAATACTCTACCACTGTTCCACCATCAAGAGGACACACACCCTCTTTCACCGGACCAGCTTTCAACCACCCGTCTCACAATGAAACGAATTGACCAGATGGTGTACATTCCAAATATTTTAATCTAGGTTTCTGCGATCCTTCCTGCTATATTCCTAGGCACTCGTATGTATGTAGTCCGATTTGTGGAAAAGGTTAGTAGTGGTGGTGGTGTTGATGCTGGTGGTGGTGGTGTTGATGATGGTGGTAATGGTGTTGTTGTTGTTGTTGTGGGTGGTGGTGGTAGTGGTAGTAGTAGTCGTAGTAGTAGTACTGGTGCTGGTGGTGCTGGTGTTGGTAGTAGTAGTAGTAGTGGTGGTGGTAGTAGTAGTAGTAGTAGTAGTAGTAGTAGTAGTGGTGGTGGTGGTGGTGGTAGTAGTAGTAGTAGTAGTAGTAGTAGTAGTAGTAGTAGTAGTAGTAGTAGTAGTAGTAGTAGTAGTAGTAGTAGTAGTAGCAGCAGCAGCACCAGCACCACCAGCAGCAGCAGCAGCAGTAGTAGTAGTAGCAGCAGCAGCAGCCATTCCTTCATTGACCCACCCGATAAGGCCCACACATTCAATTATGCGTTGGCCGCAAACACGCTTAATCCGGCCCTGGCTAGACAATATATAATTTGAACTGTTTGCTTCGATATCATAGGGGTGGGATGGTGTGATGGGTGGGCATATGTTCGTCATGGTATCAACGCAGTACAGTATTATTATCTTTATACCACATTATAATTAATTAATTATCGCCATTATTATTAATATTTGAGCACGAAACGGCGAACTAACCCTGACCCCACCCACCACTTACCCACTAGCGTATCACCACCCTCACCCATCTACCACTGCATTTCCTTGGCAATGGTAGAATAAAATAATAGCCGCCTTGATAAACAATGTCTTAGCAGTGTAGTGCCCTCTGGCTTCTTCATTACCATCTTCACCGTGTATCAGAATACACTCGATAATTAGTCACGCCTAATTAACCTAGAATAGTAATTAAATCAGCCCACCACGGCCATCCACGGTGATAGCCATACAGTACAGGTCGTATATAAGTTAACATGTTTCCAAAACAACAAGGAACCATATTAAAGGTGTATATTCACACCAAAATTCTTGGAAATAAAATGGTAAAAATTGTCTGCCTTTAGATACAAAATTGTATGCCTTTAGATACAAAATTGTATGCCTTTAGATACAAAATTGTATGCCTTCACCATTAACTCTCGTGGTGACGCCGATCAAAAACCGCATCTGCAGAGGTCTTCAACAATGTTCGTTTGGCAAAGGACAGCTAGCTATCTTTGCACAGGAAAATTACTGAAAATAAAATTGTTTAAATGATATACTTTTATAGGCTAAAGTTGTGTGCCTAGATGTAATGAAACGAAAAAAATCTTGACATATGATGATTTCATTACTCATAAATTAATATAATTTTTTACGTTGGGAATTTGGATTAGGGACTCGTGTCTCTATTTCAACTTAAAAACGTATATTAATTTAAATGGAATGAAATCACCATATGTTAAGATTAATTTCGTTTCATTACATCTACTCACACAATTTAAGCCTCTAAAAGTATATAATTTTAACAACTTTATTTTCAATCATTGTGGTGTGAATATGCACCTTTAAGTGCGAAAACTCTCAAATTTCTTGAGATTTTTTGACCTTGCGCTATTGACGTAACAGGGGTTGCGGGCCCTTTACTCAGTCAGATTAATTGCATACGATTATGTTAAATTAGCATTGTTTAAATTGTGTCCATACTGATAAAGTGGGAAAGACGATAATAATGATAAAGCTGCTAAGAATGATGTTGATAAGGATAATAATATTAATGATGGTTTTATGTACCCACCATTTATATGCATAAATAGTGTACTCCTATTTAATGAGTATCTGGAAGAGAACGACCGAATAGAAGAGAATCAAGCTGACATTAGGCACACATATTCAACTAGTGACCACTTGTTTGCAATTCATCTATTAGTACAATCGTTTATAAATCTAAGGAATTTATTGTGCATTTATAGACTTGGAAAAGGCATTTGTTAAAGTCTAGCATGAGACCCTGTGGGTCAAAATGTTATTTGAGAATATATGTGGAAAAGTTTTAGAAGCGATTCGAAATTTGTATTTAGGAATAAAGTCAAGAGTGTTCATGTATAATATCGCTTCAGAGTCACTTACCTATAACTGGAGATTGAGACAAGGAGAACATTTATCTCCAGTTTTGTTTAATATTTAACTTAACGACCTCAAGAATTACCTGGAAAATTCTAACTCATGGTTTGATGCTAAATGACATTACATTATTAGTGCTATTGTATGCAGACGATACTGATCTTTTAGCAGATGATTACACAGAGCTGCAGACTACACTCAATGCGTGTGTTAACCACTGCAATACCTGGAATCTTAAGGTAAATAAAGATAATACTAAAATAATAGTATTTGGAAGTAACAAACAAGGGTGGGCTATCCATAACTTTAATTTAGCTGCTGAAACAATTGAAATAGTAGCAAATATAAGTATTTGGGTATACATTTCTTACGCAATGGATGATATATTACAGCAATGAAACATCTTGCAGAACAAGCCCGCAAAGCATTATAGGCATTATACAGGCGTATTGAAAATATAGACCTAACTATAGCCTTCCAGATACAACTTTATGACAATATGATTTTATCAGTTCTCACTTATTGGTGTGAAGTCTGGGGGAAAAGGAAAACATACAACTAATAGAAACAACGATGACAACAACAATAAGGACAAAGATAGAAAGGTCAGTGACAAGGAAGACGGCAACGACATTGATGACGACAACCACGACACAGAAAACAACAGTCGACAATAAGAAAAACAACAAAAACAACATGAACAACAACAACAACAACAACAACAACAACAACAACAATGACGACGATGACGACTATTACGCCGATGAGAACAATAAGCATATCCTATCTACTGTTTATAATGATCTGTATAATGCCTCCTCCACATAATTAATGCTATATATCCTCCCCATATATCATTGTACAAATGATCTTGGTGTAATAAAATCGTATCGTATCGTATCGTATCGTATCGGTAAGTTCAGAAAAAGCGCAGCTAGGTTTTTATAAACCGCTCCTCTATACCAATAGACGCATCCCAAAATTTATGTTTAATGGCGAATTAGGCCGATGTCCACTAGAGATTACAATAAAGTAGAAAATAATAAACTACTGGGACAAATTGTTGAACAGCAAAGAAACAAGATTATTTTCAGTATTATACAAATACATGTATAATGGCCACGTCCACAATAATATACACTATAAATGGATTAGCACTACAAAGGATATATTGATTAAGTCAACTTAATTAATTACTTAATTTGAATTTTAGTAGCAATGAAAAACGTGAGGAGGAGTATAATGAACTGGAAGATAACACAGTTTAAACACAGTTAAACGCGGTTTGGGAACAGTCAGGAGCACAGTGTCGTGATGATATGGCGGCAATTTTAAAGTGTTTATATTTCACCAAATATGAGATGTTTTTACGATGAAGCGAAGAATTTTTGGAAGGTTGGCTACTCTCTCTTTAAAGGTAACGTTTGACGTTTTATGTCTGTATTCCGTGCCTTTGGGCAAATAGTCGAGTGTTCTGTGGAACTACCAATCAATCTCAGATAAATTTTGCCATACCCTCTCTGCAAACGCAACGCCACGACAAACTAGAGCCGGGTTTCCAAATTGTACTTGTTGAGGTGATATCAACCATTGCAGAGCATCTGTCTTCCAAGTTTATCAAAATTGGTGTAGACAGGAAGAATGTATCGAGAGGAAAAGGGAAAAGCTATTGACTGTTATTTGAGTCAGAGCCGGCACTTCAAGAATGTAGAGAGAGTCTTGAGGATAAGAGACGAAAGGTACAGGGGATCTATCAAAAGTTGGAGATGTATGATATAAAGCGGCCTAGGGAAATTCCATTGGGTGAAAGGAAGGACGTACAAGAGAAGTTGGCAATGATAGTTCAGGTACTTGGCCACTGTATTGAGGACATATACGACGGGGTTGCCTTTGACTTGAATTTGGTATTAAAAAATTCATGACGTTGGAAGAAATTACAGGAAGTGACTGGATCAAATCAAAATAAAAAAACTCATAATTAGTCAACAAGTTACCAAATATGATTGTGAACACACAATAGTTATACATACATGATTACGCACAGTAGATGACGTATGCCAAGTACGTGCTTTAAATAGACAACAACGTATGTACTCGAATACTGGTGCCGTTGACTTATCGAGACAACGTAGCCACTTTCAACTGAAGTAAAAATGTAAAACTGGAGAGATTCGACATATACAGCAAAGGCCTGAGTCTTGGCATTCTGTTCGATCTCAGGCACTAGTGACAGGGAACACATGTAATGTACGTATAGGTTTGGACTGATTAAAAAGCTGCGTTGACCAAGAATATGAAGTTGATATAGTGAAAGAACTGTCGACGGTTTCTGCTTATGTCTCTTGTTAAGAAAAAATGCAATGCATGGCCTAAAATTATACTGATGACAGCGTGTATTGCCTGCGAGGAACAAGACTATGACATGCTTAAGAGAAGGCGTTAAAGCAAAACACAAATGTTGTTATGTATCCGCACCAAATCTTTCTACTTTAAATGTGCTCCTTTAATAAGATCCGTCATGCCACTCCTGTAACTTCAACTCCCAGCGATAATGTACCTTTTCATTTTTAGCTATGCCTCGTCCATCTCTAGCTAATATCCAACCACACAGTCCGTGTTGGAATCGATCGATCTCTGAACTCCCTGACTATCAGTTTCCAGAAAACTATACAGGTAAGCTATCGAATATTTTGGAACTAATTTAACTGGGCGCTGTTGCTGCATATAGCAGCAACAGCGTCCAGTCAAATTAGTTTCAAAATATTCAACAGCATGTGTATTAAATAATAGAGACATACAATTGGTACACCGTGTCATACTATTAAGAGTTCAAGACGGGCCAAATAGAATCATTTATGATGTAATGCTTGTGACGTAATCCTACACGTCGCTTAGCTGATTATGACGGTATATGACGTCAGATTATAGATGGATACTCTGGAAAAGTGAATTAGCTAGAATTAGTCAAAGTTCCAGGTATGTTCTTAATTAACGAATACATTTATGCTGTTGCAATGCTTCAAATTTTATAGATAATTTTTGAGTCGCTGCAGTTCACAGAGGGCATGTGATTTCAGAATAGCTTGAAAAAACCCCATGATAATTCTGTCACAAACATCACATTGTATTCATATTCAAGGGGCCACCAATCTGTGGTATCCGATTGCTTCAAAATAATGTATCTGTTGTTCCCGGCTGCCATTACTCCCCACATTGTGCATGTTTGCCACACTCGTTTGAAGAAACCTGATACATATCAGGTATGTTCTTTGGTTATCAAGAGGGGAAAAGACTCCCGTTTCGTACAGGTATATTTACCTTTTCCAGTAGATTGGGCAAACTCGAAAGCTTCACGTGTCAAAGTTTGATGCATTTTCAGAGAACTTTCAACTTGACGACATGCCATAAATTAACAACAGCATGTTGACTAAAGGAAATCCACATGCACAACCTTCGAACATTCATTGCAAGATGTTCGCCATAATTTATATCCAACAATAAGCATGTACCAGAAAAAATTATGAATTATCGACTGTCCGCAAATTGTGCACGAATTTTAATTTTATCCGTGTTTCCGATGTCCCTCGATGCCTTTATGTTATTCGTTGTCGGTTGTATGGTGTGAAGTTGTTTAGTGAAATATTTACACTTTTATATGCGTTTATTCGCGACAATCGAGGGGTGACCGCCATTTTGAATATTACGCAAATTTAGTACTAACCATTTGCGACCCAGCTCGGTTGCTCGGTTGAATATATACACCTGTGCAAAAGTTAAGCACCAGCAAAAACAATAGAACGTAGAAACATGATGGTACAACTAGGCTGCCATACTTTTTGTCCCCGCGTTAGCTGACATAATTCCAAGTACGAAATGCACATGCATGCATGACTTCACGCCGCTTGATGTCCGTGCGTGGCGGGAAACAGCACACGTGTTCAGTTATGTAAAAGTCCAGTTTGAGGTGTAGAACATTACATACAGATTTAGGCGACAAGATTAGGAATTTTGTGTTCATGACCGTGGTTTATTTGTACAGAGAGAATTAGCTCTTGATTGTGAACCGCTATGGCAAGACGAAGGTTAAGTGATCGTGTGAAATGGCAAATCATAGGCATGCATACCACTGGTATGTCATGCAGAGAGATTGGCAGACAGCTGAACATTAACCATACTGTAATCAGTCGTTTGATTGCAAAACATGGGCAAACTAACGAGGTGAAGGACAGGCCTAGATCTGGAAGACCGAAGAAGACTACTGCCCGTGATGATCGAGCCCTAGTACGCCTTGTTAGGAGATCTCCATTCACCAACAGCAGAGTGCTCAGCCAGCAATGGGAAACGCGCAATAGAGTGTCAATGTCTACCGTCAAAAGGAGACTGTATGCTGCTGGCATGAAAGCTAGGAGACCTGTCAGACGTCCTCTCCTCACTGCACACCACAAAGAGGAGCGTCTGATGTGGTGCAACGAAAGAAGACACTGGAACATGAGATCCTGGAGACGGGTACACTGGTCCGATGAAAGTCGGTTCCTGCTTCATGCCACAGATGGTCGAACTCGTGTATGGAGGTCCAGACGCACGGTGTATGACCAACGTAACATCATGGAAGAAGTTCCATTTGGTGGAGGTTCCGTTATGATATGGGGGTGCATCTCATTTGATTGTAAGCTGGATCTGTTGACTGTACCTGGAACACTAAATGGACAAAGATATCAAGATTCCATACTGGATAGAGTTGTGGTCCCTCATTTTGTAAATCATGCACCTGGAACCCACCCTATATTCATGGATGACAACGCCCGACCACATCGTGCTAGAGCTGTGCATGAATACCTCCGCCAGAATGCCATCGAAACCCTACCATGGCCAGCAAGGAGCCCTGACATGAACCCTATTGAGCATATCTGGGACATTCTGGGAAACATGGTGAGGAGGGATCCTCCTGTGCAGAACCTACAGGAATTAACAGACGCACTCCATCTTGAATGGCAACGAATACCACAATGGCGTATCAGTCGGTTGGTGACCAGCATGAGACGTCGTGTCCAGGCCGTTATCCAGGCACAAGGTGGATATACCCGGTATTAATAATGACAGTCTCAAACTCGTGCACAGATGTTAAACTTCGTTTTCAGACACCATTAATGACAATCTAGCCACGTGTGTCAACTGTAGGGCAATAGTTGTCAGTTGTGTCAACGTAACCATATTCAGGCCTCGTTTTCAAGTTCAAACAAAAACATACAGTGTTTCCCCACCATCATAATCAGCATTCCTCTAGTTGCATTATTACCTCTTGCACTAAGATGGATGGGTACATACATGTTTATGCTATTGCTTTCTTCATAGCACATGAATATACCCTCGCATGTGCGTAAAAATAGGGTGGTGCTTAACTTTTGCACAGGTGTATAGTTAACCAGCTAGTTCAAGTTCGACTGGGATCTATGGCTAACTATGGTTCAAGAGTCGAACTTGACCATGCTTGTTATACGCATTCGCATTGACAATGGTTGTCCATTTATCGAGCACTAAATTATTACCACTTTTATACTTTTTCTGAGCTGCCAATATCAGTTCTTCGCCATGGCTGTTGTCAATCCCATACCAAGTAATGACGTCATAATAAATTACAATCCACAATCATAATTGACAGAATTACTCCGTCATAAACCTAATAATAAAACTAATTTGACTGTGAGGCGCTGTTGCTGCCACAGATAGTAACAGCACCCAGTCAAATTATTTTCAAAATATTCAACAGATTACCTTTATAGTTTTCTGGAAATTGATATTCTGAGAGTTCAAGGTTCGAGCGATCCCAACATGAGGGAGGTGTGGGTGAAGCCGAGCAAGAGATGGGCGTGACATATCTAAATCTTGATTCATCTATTCATTTGTAATAGGTCTATGATCGTTCTGTTGGAAAATCTATCCCGATTCATAAAATCCCGCTTGAAAACAGGTATGTGTCTCTGATGTACTAAGGACATATGTAGCGTCCAATCTGCCACACAGATCTGACGTCATAATCAATATGTTGAACGGTCTGATCGTTTCATTTGCGTGGTCGAGGAAGAAGAAGGCCGTGCAATCACTTTCACTGTAGCTTCTTGATACTTCACCTCAGCGTTTTTTCTTTAATGATTAATTGAGGATTGGAAACAATCTTATTTTTCTAGAAGTGAGGACATTTTTGTAGCCATTCCAACTCTAATGTATCGATAAGGTCCAAACAACTGCCGATGCCGCATGCTGTTCCTCTTATATAGAATCTCCCTCCATCCCTCCCTCCCTCCCTCTCTTCCTTCGTCCCTTCCCCACACTAAAGCCTCCCTCCCTCTCTCTCTCTCTCTCTCTCTCTCTCTCTCTCTCTCTCTCTCTCTCTCTCTCTCTCTTTCTCTCTCTCTCTCTCTCTCTCTCTCTCTCCCTCTCTCTCTCTCTCTCTCTCTCTCTCTCTCTCTCTCTCTCTCTCTCTCTCTCTCCAACCCACCCCCACCCCTCCCCCTTCACAACCACCTTCTGCGCAAATAATGCCTGTTTAACGTATGCGTGGATGAGATGACAGCTTCCATTCATTACATGGCGACTGTTTGTCGCTCTGATCCATCGCTGGACATTTGAGATGAGTAAAGGGCGGTTAATCTGCGGAATTCTCCACATTCACTAACGGGTTATTTCCCACTAAAACAGTTAAGCCTTCGTGGTTGCACGGATGTATGCGCATGCAATGACGTAACATTAATAGAATATGGCAATTAGTTGAAGAAGATACAGATAACGTTTCCAAAACAGAATAAAATGTACCATTGGATATTTTGAATATAATTGGATTGGAAGACATTTCTTCCAATCCTATTATGTTCAAAATATTCAAAATAACTTTTTTACTATTTAAAATGTGCCTTTTGTTTGTTTTGGAAATATGTAAACTTATTTATGAGCTGAACATTATATTTTTCAATTTTGTATTGTACATATAGGGTTCCCATGTGCCCCCTGTAGCTATGCCACTGCTGATTCTACAGGCCCTCGTCAATGTGTTCAAATTTAGCTTCATAATTACATGTATTCGAGGTTTCATGGTAATAATGGAAGAATCCTATCTGTCGATCAAGTATCTGACATCATAATCAATTACGCCACATGTAGGCTGACGTCACAATCAAAATACGCAATGAATGGCATATCTAAGTCCGTCGTGAATGTTTAATCGTCCACTAAGCGTACGAATTGTATGTCTTTACTATTTAATATAAATTCTGTTGAACATTTTAAAACTAATTTGACTGGGCGCTGTTGCTTACATGTATAGTTTTCTGGAAATTGAGATTCAGGGAATTCAGGTTAAGGCAACCCAACATGAAATCTGCTGAATATTTTGAAATTAATTTAAATGGAAGCCATTGCTGCGTTACTCAGAAATGGCTTCAAGTAAAATTAATTTTAAAATATTCAACAGAATAAGCTTTATATCGTAAAGAGTATCCTTTTTTTCGGGATGTGTTTGTGAAAGGGTTACGTATTTTTACATCTTACCAGCGTGCCCTCCGGTCTCTGCCTTACCATCTTCACCGCGTATCAGAATACACTCTGTAATTAGTTATGATAAAAACGCCTAATGAACTTAGAACAGTAATTAAATCAAACCCCGTCATACCCACGTGACTATTACAGACTCCGGCGAGGTCTCATCCGTTTTCCTTATTCTATAAATCGAGGAAAACATTGGATACCGACAATTGATTGGCGCCCGAAGGAATTTCTAAAGAATAATTTACCGTTTCTACTCTGAAATAATAAACAAAACTTGAATTTGATGAAGATTGTTAGAGAGATAAATTAATATATTTGGGTATTTTGAATACAATTGTGACTGAAAATCGTTGCTTTGGGTAGCGATGTCTTGCAGGCGAATTGTTTTCAAAATATCAGGTGTACACTTAGTGAGGTATAATAAAAATGAGAAGTTCATTTTGTTCACACACACACACACACACGCACGCACGCACGCACGCACGCACGCACACACGCACGCACGCACGCACGCACGCACGCACGCACGCACGCACGTACGCACGCACGCACGCACGCACGCACGCACGCACGCACGCACGCACGCGCGCGCGCGCGCGCGCGCACACACACACACACACACACAGGGAGGAATGGATGGAGGGAGATAAGGAGAGAGAGAGAGAGAGAGAGAGAGAGAGAGAGAAGAGAGAGAGAGAGAGAGAGAGAGAGAGAGAGAGAGAGAGAGAGAGAGAGAGAGAGAGAGAGAGTGAGAGTGAGAGAGAGAGAGAGAGAGAGAGAGTGAGAGTGAGAGAGAGAGAGACAGAGAGAGAGAGAGAGAGAGAGAGAGAGAGAGAGAGATGACTGAGGGGAAAGGGGAGGGGAAGGGAGGGAGAGGGGGTGGGAATGAGGGTGGGGAATGGAGGTAATGAAGGAGGGGTAGTGAGTGAGGGATGGAGGGAGGAAAGTGAATGAGAGGAAGGGAGCGGGGAGGGGAGGGTGGAGGAAGGAGGGAGGGTGGGGAATGCGAGGAGGATGAGCAGAGAGGACGGGAGGTGGAGGGAAGGAGGGTAGAAGGGAAGGAGAATAAGCGGGTGGGAGGGAGAGGAAGGGGTGAGAGAGAAAGAGAATGAGTGAAAGATATGGGGAGTGGGGGAGGGATGGAACGAGGGAGGGAAAGAGAGGGAGGATAGGGCAAGGGAGGGAGAGAGAGGTGTGGACGAGAGAAAGAGAGGGGGAGGGAGAGGGAGGGAGGGGGTTGGAGAGGAGCGAGAGGGGGAGCGGAGGAGCGGGAGAGGGGGGAGTGAGGAAGGGATGGGGAGTGGAGGTGAATGGGGAGAGGAGTGGGGTTAGGAGTACTGTGGGGAAGGGAGGGAAAAGAGCAGGAGGGCGAGGGAGGGAGTGGGAGAGGGGGGGGGGATGGAAGGAGGTGGAGGGAGAGATGGATGGAAGAGATAGGGGAAGCGAGAGGGCAAGCGAGTGGGAGAAAGGGGAAGGGGAGAGGGATAGAGGGAGAGACATGTGAGAGAGATGTGAGAGAGAGAGAGGGGGAGAGGGGAGAGAGGGATCGGAGAGGAATGGAGATGGATGGAGTGGGATGGGAGGGAACGAGATGCGACTGAGGTGGTGTGCTCAGAGATTCGTCACCTAAAATAAGTGGTCTCGGAGTAGGCCTGCTAACTATTCAACAATTATCTTTGTCAGTTATTAAATGCATATTTTTCCCTTTAAGTTGTAAAACCGAACTACCATTCTCTAATAATTTCTCGTCAAAGTGAAACTTCACAAATTACGCGCTAAAACGGATATTGACTTTTCTTAAAGCTCTCCATTAAATCAAAACCACACCAAGTCATGTGTCAACAATTTACCCTCGCCACGTTGACATGTACTAGCATGGCTGTATAGGAGAAATGCAGACGCTCTTCGCTCCAAGTCTACCCTCGAGTGAACCGTGATTGTCAGTTGACATTTGATGGCAGAGGAAAAGCAGGCGAATACCTTGGAAAAACTTTTGTTGCAACAAATATCGCTTCTCCACTTGTATTGCTCAGGCGATGCACTCGAACTCCGGATGTTGCTTCCGTAAATTACCTGTCACCCGAGATTGCACTGCGGCGCTGAGGAAGAGCTGGACAAGGCAAGCAGGAAACTGCCATAATTTGTAAACACGTGGTTTAGCATTAACCTCAAGGCTGTTTACGCATGGAAGGCTCTAGACATGTACACCGCATCATCGTGCATTTATGATGATAACAAACAGAATTAACTGCACTCACTTTAACCCTTTATCTTTCGAAATTGGTCAAATTATTTAATTTCTTACAGAAAATGTCCATTTGCAGGCCGAGAGAAACTATTTTGGAAATTTTACCACTGGAATGACTTGGTTCTCTCTCTCTCTCACCATTCACCCCTTTCTTCCCTCCCTCCTTCCTAAATCTTTCTTTGCCTACTCTCTCACTCCAATACTCTCTCACTCCAATGTTCTCTCACAACTGCAATAGGTTCGTTCATTTCTCTCCCTCGCTCGCCCCATTTTCACCTCCCCACCACACACCCCACCCTCACAGACACCCCTCACTCATTCCACCACCCACAGTATGGAATGATCTTACAAACAAATGGGTTGACATTTCAAGGCGCCGCTTAATCGAATCTAATTCAAGCCAGTATTGGTTTGTAGCAGTAAATTGGATTAGCATCCATAAACCTTGTCTCACAATAATTGAAATTCATTCTTTATGTAGTTCAAGCACTTCTTTAGTAAGCTACAGGGTACCACAGTGAAAGGCTTGTAATCTGATATAATGCAATTATGCATCTCAATGCCAGGCCTCTAAGAGAAGATTCTGGTTGAACTGAGATTGGAAAAAACATTAAAAAAATAATGCCCAATTTTAAGCTTAGAAGTTTTAAGCGATACAGTATTACTCCGTTCAATATGTTAATTGCCAAGACTCATCAAGAAAATCCAAAACGTTTTCTCAGTGAGTGCCCAATTGTAGGCCAATAGCACCCTATCTTTAAAAACTTACAACTGGAGTGTATATGGCAGCAACAGCGCACAGTCTGATTAATTTCAAAATATTCAACAGAATAGGCGTTATATCATAAAGAAAATCCTTTTTCCTGGATGTGTTTGTGAAAGGGTTAAGTATTTTTTTATACATACATCATCTTACCAGCGTGCCCTCCGGTATCTGCCTTATCATCTTCACAGAGTATCAGAATACACTCTGTAATTAGTCATGACAAAAATGCCTAATTAACTTAGAACAGTAATTAAACAAAACCCTGCCATAGCCACCTGCCTATTACAGACTCCGGCGAGGTCTCATCCTTCTTCCATAAATTGGATGAGCAAATCATTGGAAACTGACAAGTGATCAGTGCCCGAAGGAATTTCGATCAATAATTTACCATTTTTACTCTGAAATAATAAGCAAAACTTGAATTTGAGACTTGTGACTGAAACTCGTTGCTTAGATAGCAATGTTTTGCAGGCGAATTGTTTTCAAAATATCAGGTGTACATTTAGTAAGCTATAATAAAAATGAGAAGTTCATTTTGTTCACATATAAATGGAAGGGTAGGTTGAAACTTAATGTTGATTCATTGACGGTTTCTGGAGGACCGGGGGTGCGATTTTTTCCAACGCGACGATTGAGACTGACTTTGTAAAATGATTATTTGTTACTGTATAGATTGATTGATTTATTTTTACAATAAGCCATAGGCCCTTGAGTGTACATTTATAGGTTATACTTATTGACAATTAAATTAGTATGCTATACATTTATCTTGATACCTAACGTTATAACTAATACAGTGAAATTCCCTTTAACATTATATTCACAAGCCCTTAAACAGAATAATAACTTTTATAAAGGCGGGCTCACAAGTTTAAACATGGCTTGAGCTTATTATTTATACAGTTTTCACAAATATATATGACATATTGCCTATTGGGTGATACTACCATACAATACAATTCGTAGAGCTAAGCATGCTACAGTTTTCTAGACAGAAAGATAAAACAAACGGCCTTAATGCTCACCCGAAACACGGGCCCCTCAGATTCTTTATAACAAGATATTGACCAAACAACATTGATTATGAGCCTATTTGAGAGCCTATGACCAAAGATGCATTGTAAATGATGTGAACCCCTTCAATTTGAGGAATTTAATAATTCGGTCAATTTATTAACACTTGGATATTTCCAATAGTAGGATCTTATACATTCTTGATATAGTGAGCAAACTAAAATAAAATGGTACTCGTCTTCCAGATCATCGCATGAGAAGCATATTCTCTCAATCAATGGTGTTGCTAAAGGCCTATGCCATCGACTCATTTCTACATGTAACTTATGCGAACCCTTTGGTACAACGCATGCCTGTGTTTGGCAATTCTAACTTTGTCTAAATAATGTTTATATGGTAAATCCGGTGAAATATGTTTATAGAACCTATATTTTCTGCCATTTTCTAACTGCCTCTTCCATTGTTGGCAGAAATTATCCATAGCCCTTTGCGTGTACAGAAAAATAAAATGTCCCCTATCGACATTATCGCCTTGCATTTCCCATACATAATTAAATGTGCGAGTTCATAACAAATTTCGCAGTTTTCTGACCAGGTTATTATAGTAATGCTCATTAAACCAGCCATTATACATTGCCCTATTCAGACATTTTACTAATTTGTAGTAGTAAGATTTCAGAATCTTTAACCAATACTTTAAAAATCTTACTTCTCTCATCAAATACAGAGGCAACCTCCACAACTCCTCATATATAATACAATTTGGGGTCCTTTGCTTAACTTTTAAAATCTGTTTACAAAACCTAAGATGACACTTTTCAACTTCGTAACCTCGGTGGAACCCCCATACCTCACTACCATAAGATAATATTGGTGTCACCAGTTTGTCAAACAGTGTACAGTAATAATCTGGCTTTAAACATACAAACTTGCTACATGATTGTTGTAATGAAAATACAGCCTTTTGCCATTGATCCTCTAAAGTTCTCTGATCCCCCATAAAGGAACATGTGGTGCCAAACAAAATTCCTAAATATTTAAAATGTTTCACTATTTCTAATTATAATTCCGTTAAGGCACCACTTATCCCCATGTCTGAGTCTAGCCACTCCCCCTCCCCCGACTCGACCCCTCCCCACCAAATTTGTCTTCCAATTCGGCTTTCCAGCGATATTTTCTGTCTAAAATTGCATGGTGTACTTTGGTCGGGGTCTTGTACGTTGCTACAGTATTTACATTGATTTCACACTTAACAACACTGTGGTCTGATAATTCTTTCGGGGCTTCAACTTTAAGGACTTTTATCATACTTATCTTTTGTGTAATGCACAAAAGGTAGTCGATCAGACTTTTTCCCCTTGCTGTTACCCCAACCCCGTAATCACTCCCCACACTACCATTAACAATCCGCATAGCCGAACCTTTACACAAGTTTAATAAGTTATGTCCATTTTTATTTGCCCTATGGTGTCTGTAGAACATCATTTTATATTTATATCCTCCACATATTCTCCATCAAGAGCTAAATAGCGGGAATTACCATTTTTGACAAATTCTGGTAGGAGTTTAATTTTAACATTAGAATTGCTACATATTATAAACATGCAACTATTTTCAATGTCACGTTTCTTATTTACGAAGTCGGTAAGCCTGTCAAAAACATCGTGAACGAATTGTCCAATTCTAAGTGAACCATCTGGAAGGACATAACACACATAAATACAAATTACTATTGAGGTTGAAGAATTGCTTGTCTAGTTTAAGCCATACAATATCATCACATTCCTTCTGTACTAATGACATTCCCTTCTCAATACTTCTCTTATTTCGTTTTCAGTTCAACTCGATGTAATTAAAATTTTCTACGCGTATATCTACTAATTCAGATCCCCAAGATTCTGCAACTAAAACGATATCACATTCGATTTTTAATTCTTCAAACAGAACATATTGAATTTTGCTATGTCTCGATGTTACAAGTTCATTAGCATTCCACAAGGCTATGCGGAGCACAATGGATTCAGACTATCCTTCGGTGCTAGTAATTGTATAGGACATAGCAGAAGTGGAATCATTATTATTATTATTATTATTATTATTATTATTATTATTATTATTATTATTATTATTGTTATTATTGTTATCCCTAGCAACCGCATTAACAACATTACCATTAGTTGTTGTATCCCTAATAATAGGAATTATTATAATCTCTCGGCAGTAACAGTAGCAGTAGTAGCAGTAATAGTATTAAAAACAGTAGCAGCATCAGTAGCATTACTGGCATAAGCCCTAGCAGCAGTAGTTGTCGTATCAGTAGTATTGTTACTGTTACAGTATAATTTGTCACTCTCATCTGTAGTTCTATTGTAATTATTCTTAATATTGCGATTATTTTCTTTGTAATAATGTACATTAGGTTTTATCCCAATGGGGTTCAGGTGTACATGTAGCATTGTTGTTGTTGTTGTTGTTGTTGTTGTTGTTGTTGTTGTTGTTGTCATCCTCAGCGTCACCACCGCCATCGTAGTCATCATTGTCGCCACCGCCGCCATCGTCGTCGTCGTCGTCGTTGTTGTTCTTGTTCGACACGCTATGATTGAACATTATGCCACGGTTACAAACATATTCTGAAGACTTTGTTAAAGCAACGATGTTCTCCAGCTTGTTTGTGTGGTGCAATGTGGGTCCCGCTGTGATTGCGGGATGGGCTGCGTTCTGCGTTTCCAGTTCATGTGGTACACACGCTGTTGTTGCCGTTCCTTTATCACATTTCCCTGTTCTATCGGTATATTTTCGACAACATTGTTCCCATAAAAGTTGTGCCCTAATAAATATTTTTCCCACAATGTGGGTTGATTTTGACTTCGGTCGAATGCGTTTGTTATAAACTTGGGTTGTTTTTGCAGTTGTTGTTCTTGCTGTTGCTGCTGCTGCTGCTGTTGTTGTTGTTGTTGTCGTCGTCGTCGTCGTCGTCGTCGTCGTCGTCGTCGTCGTCGTCGCTGCTGCTGCTGCTGCTACTGCTGTTGCAGCATCTACTGATGTTGTTGTTGTTGCTGCCCTCCCTGCTGCCACTGTCGCTGTTGTTGTTGTTGTTGTTGTTGTTGTTGTTGTTGTTGCTGTTGTTGTTGTTGTTGTGGGTGCTAATGGTGCTGGTGCTGTTGCTGCTAGTGGTATGTGGATGGTGGTTGCGCTATTAGAACCCGGTCCAAATTAGGTTGTTGCCAATACTGCGGGTGTTCATGAGTATCAATATTATTTCTCAATGCGTCATCGGCTGCATTATAAAGTCGATTGTTAATATATAGGCGGTCTCTTACCGGAGAAACCTTCTGTCCCCGTTTTAATATTTCACGGTTAACTGAGTACAATGGTCGTCGTCTAGCTTCAATTTCTGGCGGAACTGTTTGTGTACTTGATAAGGTTTATCACGTAACATTCTTGTACCATTATATAGAACGTATTATTTGTCTTTAAATAACGTGAATTTCGCGACGATTGCTCGACGTCGACTGTCACCAGACTGTGGAAGTCTGCCTATACGGTGAGCACAATCGATCATAATATCGTACATGATACAGAATTCATAAAACATAAACTGCGACAGGATATTTTCCACACTTCCGTTAGCGTTTTCGAGTTCAGGGATACCTCTAAAAATTAGGCTTTCACACATAGACCTGTATTGTAAGTCTATCACCCTGTCTATGTATAGTTTTGAATTCGTTTCTATGTCTTTGATTCTGTGCTAAATTCTTTTCTCAATTTCGTGAGCATCTGTCAGCCTGTTTACTTTGGAATTCTCTACAACATCTATGCGATGAGTTAATGTCTCCAAAATATAATCTTGTCGATTATTAATTCGTCATATTGGTCACTTGGTACTGATAATGCCTTCTCGGTAACTTATTTATTAGCTGTACTGTAAGTAACAGCATTTTTGTAGCCATTCTGACTCCAATTTAAGGCTCATGAATGGTGATAACTCCAGACCAGATAAGTAAATCTCTCTCTCTCTCTCTCTCTCTCTCTCTCTCTCTCTCTCTCTCTCTCTCTCTCTCTCTCTCTCTCTCTCTCCATCCCCTCTCTTTCCCCCTCTCCCTTTCTCTCTCCCTCCTTCTCACTCTCTGCCTCCCTCTCCCTCACACCCACCTTCTATATAATAATTCAATATTACCGGTCCATCCTCACATTATGATGATTATGATGCTTCACTTAGAATCAGTAGCTAAATGTAGCCAGAATATCCTGGGTGGAAGCACACCTTCTTTTCTTATGTTATTTCATAAAACGAGAACGGGCTTCCAGCAATAACGCTCTCTCTCGCTCTCTCTCTCTCTCTCTCTCTCTCTTTCTCTCGCGCGCGCGCGCGCGTGCTCTCTCTGATGACGACGACGGCGACGACGTGTTTGTGTTGCTATTGGTGTTGGTGATGTAGTTGTTGTTGTTGTTGTTGCTGGTGGTGGTGGTGGTGGTGGTGGTGGTGGTAGTGGTGGTGGGGGTGGTGATTTTAATTGATTTCGAAATATTGTTTTATGTTGTCTCTGGGGACCGACAACTTAACAGTAAAGAAGAATCATGCATGGACACCACAGAGAGATAGATGCGACTAATGCGTTATGACGAGATCTTCGCCACTTGTTGTAACATTGGGTCTCCTAAGATAACTGGTCTCTTAGTAGGCCTGTGTACCATTCAACAATTATCCTGGACAGTTATTGAATGCATATCTTCCCCCTTAAGTTGTAAAACCTAACTGCCATATTCTAATAGTTTCTCGTCAAAGTGAAGCTTCACAAATTACGCGCTAAAACGGATATCGACTTTTTTCAAAGCTCTCCATTAAACCAAAATCACACCAAGTCGTGTGTCAACAATTTACCCTCGCCAAGTTGACATATACTGGCATGGCTGTAGAGGAGAAATGTGGACTCCGCTCCAAAAGTCTTCCCTCGAGTGAACCGTGATTGTCAGTTAACATTCGATGACAGAAAATAATCAAGCGGAAGCCAGTGAAAACCTTTTGTTGCAACAAATATCGCTTCTCCAGTTGTATTGCTCAGGAGATGCACTTGAATTCCGGATATTGCTTCCGTAAATTACCTGTCACCAGAGATTGCTCCGTGTCAACATCGTCGTGTCGT
>CM067364.1:31913781-32028571 GCA_034401795.1 Chaetoderma sp. LZ-2023a | reverse complement strand
CGCATGACACGTGTGTTTCTCACTCTCTCTCTCTCTCTCTCTCTCTCTCTCTCTCTCTCTCTCTCTCTCTCTCTCTCTCTCTCTCTCTCTATCTCTCTCTCTCTGGCACTCCAATACTCTATCACACCAATACTCTCTCACTCTAATACTCTCTCTCTCTCTCCCTCTCTCCCTCTCTCTCTCTCTCTCTCTCTCTCTCTCTCTCACTCCAATACTCGCTCTCACTCCAATACTCTCTCACGCCAATACTCTCTTCTTTCTCACTCCAATACTCTCTTACGCCAATACACACACACCCTCTCTCTCTCTCTCTCTCTCTCTCTCTCTCTCTCTCTCTCTCTCTCTCTCCCTCCCTCCCTCCCTCCCTCCCTCCCTCCCTCCCTCCCTCCCTCTCTCTCTCTCTCTCTCTCTCTCTCTCTCTCATTCCAATACTGTCTCACGCCAATACTCTTTCACGCCAATACTCTCTCACTCCAATAGTCTCTCACTCCAATGCTCGCTCACTCCAATACTTTTTCACTCCAATACGCTCTCATTCCAATACTCCATCACTCCACTACTGTCTCACACTCAAATTCTCTCACACTCCAATACACTCTCACTCCAGTATTCTCTCACTCCAATACTCTCTCACTCCAATACGCTCACACGCCAATACGCTCTCACTTCAATACTCTTTCACACTCCAATTCTCTCACACTCCAATATTCTCTCACTCCAATACTCTGTCACTCTAATACTATCTCACGCCAAGCCAATACGCTCTCTCTCTCTCTCTCTCTCTCTCTCTCTTGAAACTTGAAATTTGACTGCTCTCACTCCCTCGCCCGCCTCTCCATCCCTGTCACCTTTTCTCCCCATCCCCTTCTACCATCAGCCATTCCACAACCTCCCCGGCCAATTAAAGGACGAATGGACTAATATCACAAACAATTGCGTTGACATTTTAAGATGCAGAATATAATCATCAAACCGGTATTGATTCGCAGCAGGAAAATCCATTAGTATCCATAAACCTCACCTTACAATATTGAATCCATCAATCGCATGCCGTCATAATCAACTACGCAACATATAGGATGCCGTCATAATCAATGACGTCATGAATGAGGTAGATAAGTTCGTACACACACTTAATCATGACAGACTAAGCGTTGTTGTACACATTGTATGCCTTTACTATTTAACAAAGATGCTGTTGAAAATTTTGAAACCAATTTGACTGTGTGCTCTTGCTGCCCAATAACAGCAACAGCACCCAGTCAAATTAGATTTAAAATATTCAACAATATCTTAGCTTTATAGTTTTCTGGACATTGATAGTCAGGCAGTTCAGGAATTGTTCGATACCAACATGGGGAACTGTGTGCGGCGGAGCTTAGCTAAAGATGGGCGAGGCATAGCTAAAACTGGAAAGGTCAATTGAAATTCACTCTCCTCTGTATACAGTACTGATGCTCAGAAATAATTTAGAATGATTCCAAAACCCAAAAGACGTACAGTTGAATATTTTGAACATAATGAACCTTTCCATTTCTAGCTATGACCCGCCCATCTCTAGCTAAGCTCCACCCACACCTCGCTCGGTTGGGATTGATCGATCTTTGATCTCCCTGACTATCAATTTCCAGAAAACTATACAGGTAAGCAGTTGAATACTTTGAAACTAATTTGACTGGCAGCTGTTGCTGCCTATGGCAGCAACAGCGCCCAGTCAAATTACTTTCAAAATATTCAACAGCATGTTTATTAAATAGTAGAGACATATTGAACTATTAAGAGTTAAAGACGGGCCTAATAGAATCATTTATGATGTAATGATTATGACGTCATCCTACACGCCGCTTAGCTGATTATGACGTCATATGACGTCAATTTCTCGATGGATACTCGAGAAAGGTGAACTGGATAGGAAGACATTGCTGCATCAGGTAGCGATGTCTTCCAACCCAATTATGTTAAAATATTCAACAAACCGTCTCTTACATTATGTTCAAAATTGTAGGCCTACTAACTAATACGTTTCTCTTTTTGCTTTGGAAACCTTTTAGGTTATTCATTAATAGTCCAGTAGAAATTGACATGGACCCGGACATTTTAATTACATCAGCATGACCTAAAATAGCTGCCAGAAAAATTCTAAAAAATTCGCACTTGGGGAAATATGTTTTTAGGGCAAATTAAGAATGGACGCCAAAATGCGGGTTAAAATTCAGGGAATAGGTCATTTAGATAGACCTGACAATTCTCGGCAGGCTTACCAAAGAAAATTACTTTAAACTAATGAAAAACTGTGTGATAAATACAAACTAAGCAACTTTTATGTGTGAATCTCTCAAAAACCTCTCAATAAACTAAGGAAATACAATGAAACCATACATAAGGGATGATTCATACTTCATCATGGTTTGAGCTGTTTTGGCAGTGACCTTCGCATTTACAGTGAACGCTAAAGGCAATGCCTTTCTTGGAGCAGCTACATGATACACATAAACGTGTACTGCTAATACACTGACATCGTATATCTATAAGTAGCGCCGGTGGTGCCGGCGCCTTGTCGGTGATGATTGAGGACACTGCTCCATCTTCTACCTTATATCCATATTCTTCCTTCTTCAACACAATTTTTAGGTGGCGACATGTACTGATTTGTTGATGTATACGAAGGCTATGGAAATATGCTGCTCTACAGGTGGGTGACATGCGCTCAACCGGTACATGCTTAGAAGAAATGACATTCAGGTATCTGAGATTGTCTAACCCCTGACCTTTCGACCCTCCACTGTACACAGCTTTAATGAATTTTTCTCCAATTACATGTACATCTTCCTTTGATGCGGAGATGTAACCAAATATAACCACATCCTCTCCCAACTTCGGTGAAGACTGAAGCTTTTTAAGTTGCTTTACCTTGCCTATGCTCAATGGTCATATCCGCTCCACTCCACTCCAATACACTTTTTCATTTCTACGGACAGTAAAGTATCCTTCGTGCATGGGCCCTTCAAGGCAGGGGCATAGTTCAAGAGAATCTTGAAGATAAAGGCGACAATATTTCGTGTAATTGTTATGCCCAGTGGCAGCAAAGAATGACACCATTAGCTGTGTAGCTTTCAGATGGAGTCGCCAGTCACCAGTACATTCAGCTCTGATTAACAACCTTACAATTGCTACAAAGTCCATGAATAAAGACCATAATTTGCCTGTTCTGGACTTTTCTATGTTCTTCCTCAAATCACAAACTTGCTTACATAGATTTTGCAAATGTTCATTGTTACAAACATCATCTGGTGAGATATCATGTGACATGAGTTCGTTACATAGATTGTGTAGCTGTGACCACATGCCATCTGTTGCCATATGGTTTTGAGTTTCATGTGTTGTAGCAATTTCGTCTTCGGTTGGTTGTTCATTTGATGAGCTATAACTATCATCATCAACGTCGCTGTCTTCATCTTCCAACTCGGAGAGTACAAATTCATCATATGTGTTACATGAGATGTTGTCAGCTGTACCGTCGTTAAAATATTCATCATCTTGTGGTTCAATTAACAGAAGATGCAATGCAGCATCTGTAATGAGATATGCCCTCAATGTCTTTGTGTAGGCTTTTGCCCTCCATCATTTTGGGGAGAGAGTTCCTAGTGTAGACAGTTGCCCACAAATCATCTAGCCCACTCTCCTCCATGATCTTACAGCCAGCGCCAAGAAAAGACATTAGTTGGTGGAGACCACCGAGACATATGTACATATTCGCAAATTGGATGGAGTTGTCTTGCTTAATTTTGTAGCTTTTCAAGTACAACGGTTGGTCAAATGTTATGGTTGCACAACACATCCCTACTTTTCTGGCTTGTGACTGCACACACATCATAGTACTATAAATAGCTTCATTTGTTCCTGGATTCAAAGGAACCATGGGGTTGTAAACTATTGGAGCACAGTGGAAATTGTCAACTGTAATTACTTCACACATAAAGCCCTGCCAGTTTTGTGGTTGAGCTGTGAGAATGCTAGAGTACAGTTATAGTGCGTCTAATCTGCTATACTTACCAATAGATAAGCTGATAGGCTTAACTTCACATCCGACATTAGTGATTTAGTTGGACATTGGTATGGTAGAATAAAAGCACCAAAATCCCTGGCTTGTTTGATTTCATCAGCAGTTCAATTTCTACGACATATTGCTTTTACAGGATCTGCTCTGCATTCAGTCACTGTTTGACATGCAATAATCACCATCACATGAGTTGTATCATGACCAGAAATGGCATCCTCGTTGTAATCAAAGTTGTCAGCAACCCATTGGCAGAACCCACCCCCTTTCCTCTTCTCTATGAGCCCAAGACAGAGTTCTTCAACAGATGTGCTTTCGACTGCAGCTCTCTGGAAAGCAATGACTTAGTCTTAGGATGCGCTTAGTCCGAACGACGAAAGTACGTCAATGATCACACGGGACCTGATAGATTGGTGGATAAACAAGCCAATGGATAACAGTAGTGGTGATATAAACGACTGCTTCCCAGCTGCTTGCATAATAACATGACATACACACACCAGCATCAGTTTCTTTTTAGCTTAGCGGATTCGCTGCGAGGTTCAGGATATATACATGAAATTAGCTCTTTTAGGGTATCTGGTACCTCACGCTCAAGCTTTTGCAAGTCAACGCTCGACGGCTCTGGATACACATCTGTATTTTGATCTATATCCTTGATACTTTGATTAACCAAGGACCCTACCAGTCTGAGTAGTCGTATATTCTCATCTTGATCATTACTTATTGATGCTGCATCATATGAATCATGCATGATAGATGAGGTTGCATACGTTAGTGTGACTACGTTTGTACGGCCTTCAACCTGAGCTATTGTCACGTCTTTCCCAAAACAATCAACAAGACGGCGTTGGATGTGCTTTATGCTGTATCCGGGGACACCAGTCGGCAAGTAACTGAATAACTGTAAACGAAGATCTTGCAATGTAAACTGTTGCTGTTGCTGTTCTGGCTTTGTCATCAAAATTCCGTTTATTAGACAATGAGAGACCACATGAGCTGATGCTTTTACAAGATATGAATTCTTGCATGCACTGTCGATGGCATTTTGTCTCTACTGCACAGAGATCATCAGCAAAAAGTATCCTGGCCTTTAAATCGTCCGCTATTTGGTCATGCCTTTTCTCGCAAGTTTCAGCAAGCTTTCTTGGATTATGCTGTATTTATCTTTTCCGATAAATTCTATGCTGCTGATGGGAGAATGTCGTTCAGGGTGACGCTGAGCAGCATCAAAATCAAGTTCATTAGTGCAAATTAAGCAATGTGTATGATAATCATATGGGTACATTCCGATCGCAGTGTATGCGTGGATGCTCGTAATTTTTCATTGTCTCCGTCTACAGTCTTTTGGGCCTTTGCAATATTTCTGGATAATGTGTAGTCCTTATAGCATTTATCGTGTACATACGACAAAGATAATTTGAAACGAATATCATCTCCACGCCTTTCTGACACGTCAGTCAATGTTGAAAGTCCTCTAGGACCAACTTTTCTACACCTGCAATCATTATAATCATTACAAACGACACAAATCTCCAAACGACACAACTCTCTTCATGTCGCATGTCAGCCATAATTCATTTCTTTTGAAAAGTATTTAGATTCGATAGATCGAATTATAAATCAAAAGTGCTTTTCACTTTACTTTGATTACCACTTTCTAAATATACCCCGGTCTATATATTATTGTAAAAATAAACGTACTAATATCAGGAATATTTATGTTAATCATCTTTTAGCTTCGGGAAATAACTAGTTTAAATACGTCTGATTGCCTGACCGTCAAATATTTGAAGAAACATTTTAAATCGCTGCATATAGCGCTACTCTTAGGCATTCGTTTTGCCAGAAAAACAGAGGTTGCTACTATATAGATGTTTAACGCTAAAAATCCATTTTGTTTTATTATACATGAAATTATTTTAAGTAGAGAGTGTGTCAAATACGGCAATACAGCATGGGTTACTGTAAGCACCAATAGTTATCGGTAAGACTAATTTCAGGAGTAGTTAACAGAATACTTACTAAATTATACATGTTTTTTCGTATTTCGCACGTTGTGTTATAAGGGTTAAAAAACATGTTTCCCCAAGTGAGAATTTGTGAGAATTTTCTGTGTGCACTTAGGACAGTCATATGAAGAATCTGACACCAAAATGTGGATGTTAACTAAAATGTCCGGGTGCGCCTATTTTCTCGTCAATTTCTACTGGTCTATAACTGTACTATTTGCAGTTCTCATGGGCCTACTGATTTAATAAAGCACGGCACGTGTGTGAACGCGTGCCCGCGTTGAGTGTCCAGTGCTGTACTGGTATCTAAAATACTTCTTACCTGATTTGGCTTAAAATTTAACGATAAAGGAACTTACCGAGCAAGAGGATTTCCAGACTTTGGCCTTTATCATCCACATAAAGAATGCGGTTCTGGATCGGATCAAATTCTGGGCTATGTAGCCCTATATCTCAGAAAATGCAGGTCCGATTTGATTCAAACTGTAACGGAAAATAGCGTGTTACGATACACTGGGATTCCACAACTGATGGCGTGACCCGAAAATGCCGAAAACAATCAGGAAACTTCGAAATATTTTTACAATGTGACAAAACTGTGCTGGGGAGTGTTTGCAATCTCTGATTGCTCTTGCCGAAAGTTTTTTTAATAATTTGACGAGAAGCTGTTAATTGTTTCTTTGGCTAGCAACAGCTTACAGTATTTCATATTTCTTAGAAAGTACAAATTTATACTATCAGGTATGAGATTGCAGCCCCTCCCCTTCCCGTTTTCGTCTCATTGTAAAATTGTTGGATTTTCCGTTTTTATTATTTCCTAGATTTTTCCCCGGATTTTCTGTGGTTTTCAGATCTCGCCTAAAGGTGTGGAATACCAGTGTATGTTCACACCCTTTATTGGCCTAAAATTTGAATCAAATTTGATTAGTTGTTTTCGAGAAATCCACAGACCCAGCATTTTATCCGATCCGCATCTGAGTCCTTTTGCCCGTATCACGGATAAATATTGGAAATGCTCTTGCACGGAAAGTTCCATCGTTGTATTAAAATTTGAGCCAAATCGGAACAGCTCCAGCACATTTCTAGCTATGCCTCATGGGCACGGGGGCGGCGGGGGCAACTGTGCCCTTTAGCCATTTCTATAATTAAAAAACCCAAAAACTAGTTTAGAACTTCAAAAAATGATTTTTAGAATATCCAGAGCAGACTGAGGAGTTGTATTAAAGGCCGGTTGTAACGTGTTTTGCCATTCAGCCCATGACGTAATATGGGCGTGCCTTTAGGCTGGAAATATCTTTTTCTTGCATAAAATGTTTCTACACCAGAGAAAAATACAAACACCTTTGTTTCCCCGAAGGTCGAGACGCGTAGGCAAATGTCCTGCCATCATTCCTCCATCCTGGCTATCACTTTCTATTCAGAAGTCTACTAGCGGCGTAGAATTACTATGTGTACCCAGGTTTTCGCTTTCAACTCACCACGTTATAAGTCGCCGTTATGTAGTTTTAGTTACATGTGCATGGTAGCATTACAACAAGGGCTATTCCCATTAGATAGAATTTATATACACATGGCCATAGTGCGGGTTCGATGTCGGTGGGGTTAGTTGAGGAGTTGGTCTAAGATTTGTTGTCTCCCCTCCTCCAGAATGGGAGGCGGGTGTAGGCTTGAGGGTGGGGGTTCCCTCGCAGGAATGTGAACATTAGATGTGCATAGACGCCAGCCCCTGCATTCTGAGTAATAAATACCATCATGTTGGGCTTTTGAATGCTGTAATTTATGTATGACAATGAGCACCCCATTGTGATGTTTAGCCACGTCAGGCTTCCTCAGTTCTAGCCATAAGCGATGATGCCACCACCCACGTGAAAACAAAATCAGACATTTGAAGGTCACCTTTGATTAGTCTGAGTCTGGGTCAGCTGTCCCTGCGACCACACCCCACTCACCCCACTCCAATATGGCTATGTAAAAAGATGCGAAATCATAATTTAAATCACTCACTCAATACACGCTAGCTGTTGAATAGTCTGTTACTAATTTAAGTTGGCGGCGTTCCTACCTCAGGAAACAACACCTTCAACTAATATTAGTTTTAAAAGGTTCCCCAGAATATTTAAAACACCCTAAAGAATGTCTTATATTTAGTAATCAACTTATTTTTATGTCGGCCGTCCGTCATCTGACTATCCATCCAGTATCTGCCCACCTTTTTTCTTTTAAGCGAGTTCTAAAAAACAACTGGGTAGGAAGGATCCATAGGGTTGGATCCACGGTTGGTCGTGGGAATCTATTTTTAAAATTACATTGAAAGATCTTCTGTGAAACTGCTTGGCTCATTGACCTGAAACTAAAACACTTCATCTAATGCAAGAGCTGAACAAACTTTGTTAAAAATGATTAGTCTAGTTGACTTGCGGCCGTCTTTGATAATATAGCTCGCCGGGTGGTGTCGGGCCGTTCCAATGTCTCATGTCGACTCGCCATGCCGTAAGTGCACGACGAGTGACGACGCTGGTTAGCATCCGGTCTCGGGGTGACGGACCCTGAACGAGACTGCCCTGTGGGAAACAAAAACCGGCTACTAAGGCTGGTGGAACTCAATCGTTCCGGTGGGGCCGTGCGACCATTGCCGTGAACATTAAACACAATGGTCTCATCCCAAGAGTTTGTGTCACCAATATGCCTGTCCATAGCAATTTCGTGATCTATGGACGTACAAGATTTGATTTGGTGACCTAAAAATATAAGTCTATACAATGTGTTCACCTAAAATCTGCTAGATAAAACTACAATAAGAGCATACCAAAATACAAGACATAGAGGCAGGTAGATGAACTTTTAAACATGGGGCTCCCGGAGGTACCACACAGACTCGTAGGTCCGCAGAGGTATCCCCGCAAGTGAGGCTCCCGTACACGAGACATAGCTATTTAACTTAATATAAGTTATTATACCTCTAAGCTGAAAGGAAGAAGAATATCTCAGATGAAATGTGATGTGTCTTACGCGGGCACTACTCCTAGTGCAGGTTAGGGTGAAGAGTATTATCCTGGCATGGACCATCGTCGCTGAATCCTTGCGCGAGGCAAGTACCTCATGCGGGCCTCCGTCTCGGGAATGTCCTGCCACGGTTTAAAGCGGGAGAGGAGTAGCAGGCAAAAATGGGCCCACTCTAATATTCCAAACAAAATGCGGTAGTAAGAAAAGACCATACCTAGTGAGATTATGACTATAGTTTTACGTGAAGACGGGACGGAAGATTCCAGATTGATTCCTTCGTCACCATCTTATGTGATTCCTAATATGCTGAGTTAGTAGTTGCTCTGCTTAATCCACTGTTTAGTTGTTTTCAGAACAAGAATTGGTTTAGGCCGCAACTGGCCAATAACTACCTAGCTATTAGACACGGTTGTCATGGAGAACAGATGCCCAAGGACATTAATACTGCAGACAGCACTCATACATGTTACTTAGCGGGATCTCCGAACTGGGTAAGAATCCGGACATTCCGCCTTGTAACCACATGAAACATTACAGGACATTGTGTACATTTCACGGAAGCATTGTTAGGCCATATCTCCTATCTTTATGGTGGGGGGTAAGAGGGACGGATGCACACAGTAAATGTCCTTCCTGTAAGGGCGTGGCAGATCTAAATATCATGCCCAGACAAAGACATTTAAACAGAATTCGGTGAGTATACGTATCTCACCCGTCACCGGGTCCTATGGAACTAACCGTTTAACCTGACGTTAGGTTTATACACAAGTTGCCAGTTTTGCACTGCGGTGCGGGAGGATTATCAGTAAATATAATGATAATTAATACATATGTTTTCGTAGTGCTTTCCTACATTGGCTTAAAGTACTATCTACTAAGTATCCGAAGAAACACGGGAATATGTATGTGATGCCGCACAGTAGCCATCACCGCTCGGAAACCCCAATAGTTTCCCAGAGTCAGTTCAGCTGATGGTGCGGATAGGGAGGTCCAAACAATTTAAGAAGCCACAACGCTAAGAGGAATATGAAGAGAGACAAAATCTTTGAGTTATGAGTCTTACCAGAGTGTGGGGATAAATTATCGCACTACCGGAAGAAAAGAGTATTTTACACAGTAGGTAATGAAGAAATTGTCTCTAATCATTCTAAACCTATCCTATCGAGCTGACTAGAACAGGTTTTTAGTCTGTAGCATGCCAGGCTAAACAGAGTTATAGCACGGACAGCGACCTCAGTGAAAAATTGTTGGTGGCGGGAGAAAGTGCTGCATATATAAATGTTGCTGTATAGTGTTTCCTATGTGCACTGCATTCCTATATTTTCTATACTAAAACAAGTTAACGGATGGCTACTGGCCATATACATACATAATTTAACCAGAACAGGCAATACGATGTCAAACAATTACGGTAGATATTTTAGTACAGGTCAACGAACCTTATTATAGTTCGGTTAGCAACACATCGAGGAAAATTAAAATAACTATTTAACAAATACAGAAATTGTAACTATTGGTCCTAAGACCGTTATGATTCCTTTTAGTCATCGGAACCATTAGTACGGATGTAAGATAATTAACAAAAGCTATATAGAGAAATAATCAAACGGTGAAGTATAGTTACTTGAATACTTGGTAGTCATTCCCAAGTTAGGCTACCGTGTCACTGAAATTGACACGTAGATCTGTAGTCGACGTGAGATGATGCACTCTCCAGAAGCTGGAAAGTTCCCGCAGGGTGGTTCCCGCAAGCTGTTTTCCGCAAATAAGAGTTCCGCAAGAACACTCATGGCGGGAGTACATTGCTTAGTGCTGGAGGCCTTAATAGAATGTTTAATGAGCATTCAGTAAAAGACACGATAGTACTACGTGGTGAAGAAAGTTCCCATACACCGATGGTATGGATGGAAAGTGTAAACAACCCGATCACTAGCGGGGGTTGTCAGATGCAGATGAAGATGCAAACAAAGCATCACGGTGCTGGGTACATCAACCAGCTCTGAAGACGCACCGGGCAGAGTTCACTTGCTACGGTCGAAAGTCGAAAGAACCCACACGATTGGTGCGGCGGCATTTGAAATACCACTTTTAGGCGTGGCCGGCAGATCCGGCGAGTCATCCACCAAAGAACATCCTGCCTCTACATCTGTAGATTCACATTATCAGGCCGCAAGGGCCTCACTGCAAGTTTGTGTTCCGAATGTAGATGTTGTATTCGTGAACGTTCTTATCAAGTTTCCAAACTACTTTCGTAAAAGGGGAGTTTCAAAATTGTTTTAGTGCGGTGGGTTGGAAACTGTACTCTACGGGATAAAAACCCGACCCATAGCAAAGAAAGACACGTGTCGCGCTTGATAATAGTTGGTACAGCTCCAACCTGTTCTGCCCCTGGCCGAGGATGCTCTCGATCTCTGGATCGCTTCTCCTTTTATACTCTCCATGATGTCACAGGCGCAGGCTTCGTCCAATCAGCGCTCGATCAACAGCCAATCAGAGCGTCGCTAATAATAGCGTCGTCGAACGTTCTAGAACATTCTAGAAGCTTTGTGTCCACGTGGTTATGACGTCAGGGCAATATTTTGAAGATAATCAAGAAGAGTTTTTCCTGGATAACTCAGCCATTTCTCAACCGATTTTGAAATGGTTTACAGATTTAGAAAGCCCGTCGAATTCTGGTCTTGATTAATGCCAGATTTAATGGGAAATGACAATTAATAAGAATTACAGAGTACCAGCTTGGTACACTAAAAGCGCCATTCTATCTAGGTCACAACTACGCGCTACATAGAAACAGCGTCGCGCGCATTTTTCGACACGCTCTCTCACCCATAGGCCTGTATACGCTTATAGCTCTACCCAGAGGGGCATGTTCAGGAAACGAATCCTAGACGCGCGGTGCGTACCCAGCTTAGCTGGTACGGCCGGTACCCGACCGGTCGATCTGAACTACAATAACCTAGTTTTCGCAAAAGCTCTTCCTCTGAAACAGCTGAAGTGATTGGGCCACAATAAACCAATAAACCTTTCCCAGTAATCGCTGAGCCTAATCAGATACAACGCACTTAAAGCATTATATGAAGACGTATAATTATAGTATAATAATATTATTGAGGTCATACATCATTGGAAATCTCGTCCAATTTTCTAAACATTTTTGCATTATTTTTTACATTTAAAAAAAAAATTTGTCAAGCTAATTATAATTATTACACTCTATTGGCCACGAGATTTACTCAATCTAGGGACAATGGTCTATTTTATATATACAAATAACTCAGTGAAAACTTTAAAAACTTATAGTAATAATAGATAAATGTTTAGAAAATTGGATGAGCTTTGCAGTGGTGCATGACTTCAATAATTTCTTTAAGACTCGTTGTCGTTTAGCACAATACTCAGCGAATGCCGGTCTGAGCGATTTATCTGGGAAAGGTGCGCCTTTCAATGATTTTTCTCGTGGCGCTTTGGTGGGTGGGTTGGTATCCCCGACCACCCTTCCATGAGAGGGGTGGGGGGGGGGGTAACACCATTTCAGGTCTTTGTGCCCTTTTTGTGGAACCTGCCCCCGCCCATCATATGTGTTCCCGGTGCTCCTGGTCCCGCCCATTTCTAGCTAAATTCCGCCCATTTTTGCGCGTTTTGTGATCGATTTATATATTTTGAATCCTGAATCAAGGTAACTATACAGTCAACCTATTGAATATTTTAAAACTAATTTGACTGGATGCTGTTGCAACCGCTATGGCCAAGTCAAATTAGTTTCTCTGCTTCTCTATCTTCAGAATCTTTATTAAATAGTAGACATACAATTCGTACACTTGGCGGACTATTCAACGGTCATCATCGACCTAGGTATATCATTCATGCGTATTTTGATTGAGACGCCATCCTACGTGTGATGTAATTGATTATGACGCCATCCTACACGTCACTTAGTTTATTATGATGTCATATGACGTCAGATGATGGATTGATAAACTGGAACGGTCAATCGAGGTGTATTTTAGCGCAATACTAACTCAATGTTAGTACAGTTCTGTTGTTGGCGTTACCAGCCAGCAGTGATGCTCTCTAAGCGTTGATCCAGGGATTCCCGCAGTAAAAGATATCAATGTGGGAAAGATGTATTAAGACTTTGTGTTATATAGACATTTTGAAGAAAAACACCCTACTGAATAGTGGTGAGCCCATCGATGCTGGATTTCCACATACGGATACATGGCAACAATGACGAAGATAATTTTAAAAAACAACAAGGAAATAACAAGCCAATGATATACAAGGGAGGTAACTTCAGAAAACTTTTTTTATTGTTGATAATAAATAAAAATAATGATTAAAATCTGTGAAAGATCGGAACTGAAATTACCTTTCTTACTTTAGCAAGTGGTTTTATAGACTTTATGTAAGAACGTCACAGTCGATCTATAAAGCAGAACGCAGTTTAAATACATTTTTTGCAAGTATTCTCGCCATTGTGAATTGTGCTTATCGCGGTATAACTAAAGTGGTTAAAAAGATTGGTTAAATTTGGCCAATTCTATGGTCCATGTTTAGTTCCGAAATTTTTAAAATCTTACGACAAGAGTAAGATGAAATAAAATGTAAATTATTTTCATAAAGCGGTGTGTTTCGGAAATATCGTATGAATAATATGGCATTATAATCATCTGCTTGACGTATAGGCTGACGTATAAGAAATTAGGTCAAGAATCACACGATTAGTCCGACTTTTTGTCATTGTTGCTGTTGTTGTTCTTGTTGTTGTTGATGATGATGTTGTTGTTGTTGTTGTTGTTGTTATTGTCGTTGTTATTGTGATTGTCGTTGTCATTGTCATTGTTGCAGCAGTTATTCTCATTGTCGTTGTCGCTGCTGCTGCTGTTGTTGTTGGTGGTGGTGGTGGTGGTGGTGTTGGTGTTATTGGTGGTGGTGGTGGTGGTGGTGGTGTTTCTTTTTCTTGTCGTCGTCGTCATCGTCGTTGTTGTTGTTGCTGCTGCTGTTGCTAATGCTGCTGCTGCTGCCGCCGCCGCCGCCGTCGTCGTCGTCGTCGTTTTTCTTGTTATTGCTTCTGTTATTGTTGGTTGTTGTTGTTGTTTTTTCTTCTTATTGTCGTCTGAAAATTCGACTCTGAGAAGCCATTTCAAACAATATTTCTAATAAATTGGCCTAATAATGTGTGTAGGGGGTGCACTGTGTGTGTGTGTGTGTGTGTGCGCGTGCGTGCGTGCGTGCGTGCGTGCGTGCGTGCGTGCGTGCGTGCGTGCGTGCGTGCGTGCGTGCGTGCGTGCGTGCGTGGGTGAGTGTGTGTACATGCGTGCGTGCGTGCGTGCGTGCGTGCGTGCGTGCGTGCGTGCGTGCGTGCGTGCGTGCGTGCGTGCGTGCGTGCGTGCGTGCGTGCGTGCGTGCGTGCGTGCGTGCGTGCGTGCGTGCGTGCGTGCGTGCGTGCGTGCGTGCGTGCGTGCGTGCGTGCGTGCGTGCGTGCGTGCGTGCGTGCGTGCGTGCGTTTGGCACCAACACCATTGTTTGCAGGATTCAGGGTTTGTGGGGGGGGGGGGGTGGGGGGAATTTATTTTCCCCCTGATTTGATAAGGATGCAAACTTAGCCTAATATCTTACCCCTACTGTGGAAACCCCTGAGTCCCCCATCCTACCCCCAAGTGAAATAAAGCGATCCTCCTCTTACACTGCATCCAACACTTACACCAGCCAACAGCAGTTCATTAGGCAACAACAGGAAATGCATACACCGCTATATTAACATCTCAAATTCTTATTATTTCAGTTTTGACTTATTTACGCAACCCTTCGGGGAAGCAACGCAACCCTTCGTGGAAGCATCTCAAAGAATGTCATGGCTCAAATACATCTAGGTTTGAGTGGCCAATAAAACCAAACCAACAACAACAACAACAACAACAACATCATCATTTCATAGAGTTGTTGTATACTTGGCTACCTGTTTCTAACAGGGATGTAATTTTATTATTTATACAGCAACAAAATGGTAATGTGGCATCAGTGTCGATGATATGACAACGGGACACTTTGTCTGCAAAAACAATGATACAAACGCCGCTAAAAATGGAGCACAACTTAATTTATTGTGGTAAATCTAGACCTGGTCAAATTCCATTTTTCCAAATACCTGATATACAGACAGCAGCAACACATTTTCAAAATCAAAAAATATAATAAACGCGATCATACGGTACCTAAAAGTAGTCGATACCTACTGAAAAATAGTCAAATAACCCTATTACGGAGTGCCTATTAGTCATCGGTACAAAAAATGTCCTACAACATCACTGTAGTTGAAACATCACATGTATGCGGCGTGAGCTGGCACGATTCCGTAGTCGCTGCTTGGTGGTTAGCCGCAGATGATCTAACGGACGCGGCTCATACTCAGGAATGGCGAAGAAGAACTCGCGGTGGATGGCTGGTAGATAGTCACGTACCGAATACAAAGTTCGAGAATTAAGCGGTCGTGGAAAGTTCCATATTAATACGGATTAATGATGACGTTTTTATTACTGGAGGGCTATGGGGAAAGTTAAATTGATACATGATACATTTTTCTAGGCACAAGATAATATACAGCGCATAGCTCAAGCTATGCATAAAGCAATGTCCTTATCCGGACTGTGGTCAAAAACGTTAATTGGAAGCACTAGACATGTGCGGGGTGTGTCCTACCACATTTTCAGCATGGTACGGCAGATATCATCGAACACCACACGTCCTAAATACTGGTTGTGATGTTACATAACGGCCTCTGAAGTTTATTGGATAAGGGGAGGTCTTCTTTTAATTTAGATTTTGCACCCCCCCCCCCCCCCCCCCCCCCGGGATATATGCCGGGAGCGTACAAAAACCTAACTTGCAGTGTGGTACGTGTGCTCCAGAGATGTGACCTCAAAACCGAATACTACACGTCTTTATCTCTGGCAGTCACGCCACCAACTGTCTCTCGACTGGGATTCTGGAGCTCCTTTTATACTAAATGGTGACGTCACGCCAGGACGTCTCGACCAATCTGCTCGCGCGTCATATACGCGGTAAGGTTACCGACCACCTGATTCTGCTGGCCTTCACCATACCAAGCACGTGCGCTATGGCGATGTTTATGCTAGAGGGGGGTGGGGGGGGGGCGCTCAAAATATTAGATGAATATGCTCTGATATCGCAGCCATTTCTGAACCGCTTTTGATTCTGTAAACAGTTTTGGAATCCTCGTTCGATTCTGGTAACGATTCTTATCAAGGAAAGTGAGGATGGTCTGTATCTAAGAAATTATGGGTACCGGCCGAAATATTCATAGATGCCACTTTCTCCACACTCTAACGCGTGTATGTAGGCTATCTCCTATGGCCGTGCATGCGCACCGGCCCATCTCACGGACTCTGTTTTTCTGAACCTCTCTTATATGGTTATTTACGCTTATCGTTCTACCCAGTGGTGTTTGGCGAGCTTGGAATGTCCCAGGTCCGGCCGTTCTATGCTCAGATGAACTGGCACGGTTCGTACCTGACCGGTCGATCCACGCTACATTGCACTATTCAGCCACGGCATTTATCAGGCATCGCGAATCTGAAAACCGCTTCAGAATCTGGTCAATAATAACTGAGTTATTGAAGATTGTAGTTTCTTTAGCCAGCTTGCATGGGGTTGTTATTTAGAGGCAAAGTTTTTGGTGTATAGCCATTGGTTAATGTGGTCGACTTCCTGCACCATCCCACATGCGCTGATTGGACCCTTCATCAAGTGCGCTTTTCTGAATTTAAACTGTCTGAGTATAAAAGGAGTTGTTTCGGCCACCCGATATGCAGATAGGAGGCTGTAGCTCAGGTGGTAATGAGCAGAACTGTAAAACCGGCGATGGCGTCTCTGTTCGGCCAACTGATGATCGTTGCAAACATAGGCAATCTCCTTTACTCCTCGTTGTCTCTCTCCAACCAGGAGCATAAATGTGTAAAAGCTGGGGAAGTTAGCAATAATAGACTTAAATAAAACCAGCCTAGAATGGCGTCAATGGGACCTGGAATCAGGGACTCGATAGACGCCAACCAAACCAATAACCTTTTACCCTGCATGCAGATTTGTATAAAATTTGATAGTGAGTGACAGGCGGGCCAGAGTCTAAAGAACTGCATCCCATCGCGAGGCAACAGTTTCCACCTTTGCATGCCCTCATTATTGCGGCACCAAATTGTTACAACTTTGAAAGTGCTAGACAGTATCAAAATAGATAAAATGGGAACGTTTTCCCAAAGATCTGAAGCATCTCTAGACATCGTCCATGCCAGACAGCCTGGTTACCTCTGAAGAAATTCAGTGATATCGCTATTAATATCAGTGGGCCAAACCAGCCATTGAACAATGTTCTATTAGAAAAAGAAAGTCGTGCAAGTTAGTTCCAATGGACATCGGTGTTCCTACAATCTGCGTCTATATTTCTCGCGTCACTCTCAATTTCAGCAACAATCCCTCTATAGGTCAATAGCTCCGAGAATAGTATGATATATTTGCACAGTTATTTCTTTATTATTTCATCTTTGACAAGTATTATCGATTCAATGAAATCCAACATACATCCGAGGAGTATTCAAAATTACAGATGGTCCTCCAAGTAATAGTCTTACATCCGACCTTTTACCGGATTATCATCCGCACAATGCAGATATACTAGAAGGAGTTACATAGCTCACACATTTAAACCAGGTGAACTATTTATTCTTGTACCCCGTGAGGAATACCTAAGTGCCAAATGATTTTATTATTATTATTTTATTATTTTATTACTTATTATCGTATTGCATTGAATAATTTGTCTAACGACTTCGTAATTATCATTCCTTCAATAAATGATCTTGTTACCTTGTCAGTCTGTGTTCTGTTGCCTTTGTAGCGCTCGACATGATGAATACCACCTCTGATAGATCTGAGTTAAAAAAGGGAAATTTTACTTCCCTTCCTCTCGCTTAGACTACCTCTGGTCCACCCAATATCAGGGCGATCGAAGCAGAGATGCGGACGTAACAGTTAATATAACCCATTTAGGAGCGAATGTGCGCTCGACCCCATGAGAACCAAGGGGTTCCGCCATCTCACCATACAGATGGCAAATGTGTGTAGCCGACCATGTCCCGCCCCCTCCTTAGGAGACCCAATGAGACCCTGGTGCTCTGGCAGCACCGGGCAGTGGAGGGTGTGCGGGGCGGATGCATTGGCGTCGCTATCATCATAATCATCATCATCATCGGGTGAAGGTCCGTCAGGCAGCAGTGGCAGCTGGGATGGTGTAATGGCGGGGATGATGTGGGCCCCGGCTACAATGGCCTGCTAGTCTAACACTCTATCCTACTAGTCTAGGCTAGTAAGCCTAGCCTAACCTAGCCAACAACCTGCTTCTAGCTTACAGACATACCCCCTAGACAATTGGCCTAGCCCACTGGTCAAGCCTAATGCACTGGCCGAGCTTAGTGACTTTGCCTACTTGCATACTGGCCTTACCTGTTGACATATCCTATCATAAACTACTAGCCTACTTGTATAACTACTATCCTACAAGCCTTATCCACTAGCCTATAGGAATAACCTACTAGCTTAGCTAACTAGGAATAGCCTGCTTCCCAGCCTATTAGCTTTACCTTCTACTCTTGGCGACTGGGTAACCCTACTGGCCTGGCCTACTTTCATAGCGGTCTAGTGTAACCTACTAGCGTGGCCTGGCCTATTGACCTAGCATAAAAAGCTAGATGACTAACATATTAGTATGCTACTCGACCATATCAGTGTAATGTACTACCTTACTGGTCTAACTTACTAGCCTACTTGTCTAGTAACCTACTGTCTAGTCTAATAACCATGACCTAGCCAAAGAGCATATACTAAGAGCATGATGGGCTAGCTTGCTGGCCTATCCTGCTGCCCTAGACTACTAGCCTAGCCTCGTAGCCTGCTAGCCAAGCATGCTTGCCTAGACTAACATATCAACTGACTGATCCACTGACTGACCAATCGACCGACGCACGGAGCAATTACCTGAGCGACTGTTGGGATGACTACCTGATCACCTGAAGTAGTGAGTGACTGAGTGAGTTATTGATTGCGTATATGAGTGGATTGCTTAGCAAAGGGAGAGTGGATGTCTGAGTATGGGAGGGCTGGTGTGGGTGAGTAGAGGTTTGACCAACTGATGAACTTATCGACTGACAGACTGGCTTACCAACTGACCGGCCAAGCAACCCACCAACTGACCAACCATGTGAGTAACTGACAGACCAACTGCCCACCCGACGACGCGACCACTGAACCGACCAACTGACCGACTGGCCCGACCACCCGCCTGCCTAACCAATCAACCGACGAATCACCTGACCAACTGACAAAATGACTGACAGACTGACACATCGACTGATTATTCAAGTAACTGACCAACTGTCTGACCGACTGGTTGAGTGACTGATAGTCTGATTGGCAGACTGTCTGACTAATCAGTCCCCTGGTTGACCATCGCAATGAGTGAGCGAGTGAGTGAGTGAGTGAGTGAGTGAGTGTGAGTGAGTGAGTGAGTGAGTGAGTGAGTGAGTGAGTGAGTGAGTGAGTGAGTGAGTGAGTGAGTGAGTGAGTGAGTGAGTGAGTGAGTGACTAGGTGGATTACTGAGTAATGGACGAGTGGATGGGTGAGTAAGTGAGTTGCTGGATGAGCATGTGAGTGGCAAGACTGTCCCATTGCTTGACGGATCAATTAACTGACCAACTGACCGACCATTCGACGGACCAATAGATAGACCAACTCACCAACCGGCCGACGCATGCAGTGATGGGATAGCTGGCTCAAAGACATGAATGTGTGCCAGGGAAACTGATATGTGAGACTGACTGAGTGTCTCTGTGACAGACTGAGTGACTGACTGGGTTGAACTATTTAAGAGCAAACTAGATATCTACTTCAAACAAAGAACATTTGAATTCGACGGAACAGGTATATGTATACCAGCCCATCACAAAGTCAAACTGCAACTCTTCCAATATAGTGCGTAGTTGGAGTAGCCTGTGTATCAGCAAGAACATACTCTGATGATGATGAAAGGTGGTTTAAGGCAACAGTGGGTTAATATTAACCAAGTTTTAAGAGACTATGCATACTAATTATTCAGCTTTAACATAATAATCAAAATATGCCAGTTTTACTAAGCCTACTCGGGGATAAGTCTAAGCATGGCGTAACTTCCAAAATGATCGGATATTACTAAATTCGAATTCCGTTCTTGGAACAATGTGATGATTGATTCTATTTCATGGTACGAGTTGAAAATAATGGTATTTGTCAGATTCGGCTCTTGATTGACTATGCTGCTATTGATCACGATGATGACGATGGTGGCGACTGCCCAACTGCCAACTTCAGAACTGCCGATCTGCATACTCAAGCCCCCCTGCTTCCTCAGCTGTACTGTAGCTTCCGTGGGTGGGGCACAATGGTCCATCCGAATACTTTGCTCCACCGCACCGCATGTGCACAGTGCATGGATGAGCTGGTTAGCATAGGTTTTCTGGGTGACGGAGTGTGTTTCGTGACTTTCCAGAATGTACAAAGACAGACTTCTAAAGCCGGTTGAATGATAACATTCCAGTCGAGCCGTGCAACCATTGCCACCAAGATTGAACCACACCGTCTCATCCCAGCTGTTCATGTCACCGGAATGATGGTCTATTACTCAATTTGGGAGTTAGACATAATTAATAAGAATGATATAACTAAAACAAACAATACTACTCGTTTGCTAGTACAAGAGAGAAAATATAGTACATGGAACTATGTTGGTGTCTTGTTTAACGTGGGCTCGTCAGAGGTACCTCGCCAATCTCAAAATCCGTGAGGTAGCCCTGCAAGGGAGAATCCAAGCGTGGTCACTTGGTTTAATATAAACCGTTATACCCCTAACAAAATATTATTGTTGTGAGAGGAAAGTGCCTCAGGTGAGCCTCCGTCACAGGAAAATTCCTTCAACGCCAAAGCTGAGGAAGAGAGCTGGCAAAAAGGGCCACTCTCTTATTCACACATATGCCAAGTGTGAAGTGTGGGTTAACCTAGTGAAACTGTATGCAATTGTGATGCATGCTGATTTACGTGAAGATGGGGTGGGTGACTTCCTAAGAATGTAGGTTAAAGATACTGCATTGGTAGTTGCCACTTTATGTATGTGGTCCTTCTGCTAATTCCCTAAACTAACCTTTAGTCATTAGGTCCATTTGGCCGCAAATGGCAAGTAGTTCTACATATCTTTAATACATGCCTGACTGGCGGAAATGCTCGGTTTCCATATGGTCACCTCATGGAGCAACCCCCTCAGACAAACAGTGAGCTGACATGTCATGGTGTGGCAGATCCTGAATCCTATAACGATCCCATTACTGACTGCACTTCAACCACATACAACATCACCAGGGTAAGACGTATTTACAAAAGCATTTGAAAAGTGCATACAGGTTTACGGCGGGGATAAGGAGATGGATGTCCAACTATAGTGACCTTCCTGTGAGGGCGTGGTGGGTCCCAAGACCGCACCCAGTCACTGTGAAGAGTTAGGGAGAGATCTGTGTCCCATCCGTCACCTGACGTGATGAGGACAGATCATGTAGGATCTGCTCTCGGGGACTAACATTTTACCTGTCGTTAGTGTTATGTTTCAAATATGCCCAGGTATGCACTGCTGGCCGGTAAAAATAATATAATGTTTCCGCAGTGCTTCCGACTTTGGCATTAATATCTATGATAACTGGTATCCGAAGATACTGAGGAATGTGTGTGGAATCGGCACTTTAGTCTTCACCGCTCGGAAACCCCAATAGTTTCCAGAGTCGGATCATACCAATGTGTCGAAGGGAGGTCCAGACAATTATAAGCCTTGTGGCTGGAGGACTGTAGGAAGAAACAATCGCTCATATATTAATAAGGAGGACCTAAGGTATATGGCCAATTTATCCCACCTCGCCGGCGTGCTGTATTACATATCTGCTACATCCGGAAAAGAGGCTTACACAAATGTCTCCTAAGGAGCGACCATTCCTAACTACTTCTAAACCTATCCTATCGAGCTAGAATAGCCAGGTTTAGTCGATCCCATGTCAGGTTCGCTTAGTGAGAACCAGAACAGTGACCTCAGTGAAAAAGTGATGCTGGGGGAAAAAGATGATGCAGTGTTATTGTTGCTGTATAGTGTAGCCTAGCATACTGCGGTCTTAGTATTTTATATAAAATAAACAAAACAAGTAACTAGGATGGCTGCTGCCATATACATAATTAACTATCACAGAATTGACAATAATTTAGATCACCTGACGTTGTTAGTCATCACCACAAAACAAGGATAATATATACAGTAAAAAGGATAAACTATAAAATGCGGTTTCAGACAACCGGTCGGTCCCTATTAGTCATCAGTACCTATAAATGTAAAAATACAATAAGATAAAAATACAGTTGGATGAATACCTATTAGTCGTCGTACGGAAAAATTTCGTAGATCACAGTGAATGATACATTCCGGATGAGGGACGTGAGATGGCTCGATTCTGTAGCTACTGGGCTGATTTCTGAAGGCAAACTGTTGATGCGGCTCACTCTCAAGGATGGCGAAGAACGATTGCGGTTGAAGATTTCTACTCGATAGTCATATTAATTTGAGCAGTGTAGTAAAAAGTTACCTTGAATCATGTGCATCTTCTGTGTACACAGTACATGATGCACTGCATAGCTCGTGCGGCACACCAGGCAAAGTCCCACTAGACTGTGGTCTAAAAGTTAAATGTTATACACAATACATTGCACTGAGTTTGATTACCATATTTCAGGTGGTTCGGCAGATCGGACGAGTTGTCCACCAAGAATCACCACGCATTCCACATACTAAGAATTTTTACATCGGGGCCGCAAGGCCCATCCGCAGGGAGGCTCCTCTGTTGTTGTTCGAAGTGAGGGCTTCTTCTTTTAGATTTATTTATTTGCCCTCGGGTGATATCCTCCCGAGAGCGTACAAAAACCTTAGATGCGGATGCAGTGGATGTGTGGTAGAGACTAAGAGCTGAAATCCGAGAGGCACTGCCGTGGCTGTATGGTAACCACAGTCTGTAAGCAGTTGCCCACATCTTGTACTGCTCTGGCCACACAACCTACCACCTTATCCCTCGTCAAAGTGTGGGTCTCGATTCTCAGTTCTTCACTCCATTGATACTCCTCGTGACGTCGTAGCTGGAATGCTCAGCCAATCAACGCACGACATGTAGCCAATCAGCATGCAAGCTGCAAGGGCAAGGACATTATCACGTGATAAACACCCTCCCATTCAATTAGTACATAGACACGCTTATGACGTTTTCAATATTTTGAGCATAATTTAAGCAGAAAAATAAGGATAACTTGGCCATTTTTGGGCCGATGTTTAAATGGTTTACAGTTTTGAATTGCTCGTTTTATTCCGGTCCTGAAAGGTAGCAAGAACGACGAGAATAACATAATTTAAAAGGATTACATGCACCAACTCGGTATATTTTAGTATGCATTCTCTCCCAACGCTGACACGTATTGTCAAGGAAGCTCTGATGCATGCACATGCACTACGCAATCTTACAGACGTACTCATTTTCTAGAAACCTCTCTCATATGGCTCCATGCACGTGTACTATCCTGCTAAGGGGGGCGTGCTCAGAAAGTACCCGGAACAGTCGTCTCATACCCAGCCAAGCTGGGATGGGCCATACCTGTCCGGCCAATCCGCACGATACCACACCCTCACTGCACTCCTAGAAGATGCCGCTGGCACTCCAACTCATGCAGGACTATGTCTGATCATTGCCTTCCTCAGCATAGCCCACCAAGGAAACGTCCGTTCTAGAAAACCTTAACTTTCACCATGACACCCTTTCTGAGACAACTTCGATCTATGTTATTTCCTGACCAGCCATGCGTTGCTGTGTTTTTCATGTCTACAAATTCTTTCTGCTTCTCCTCTCTGGTGACACATCCCCCCATTGATCATCGTCTTTCAGCTCCTCTTCGTTTACATCTTCCGTGACATCAGATATTCAGTGCTCACTTATATGAGTCAACATCAGCGATCAAACTCGGTAGTGAAATAATGACAGAGCGCACACTGTACATATGTAAAATGGATATAAAAGGTTGTTATATATATATATATATATACTCTCTGTACAATTATATACTTCTTCACTGTATTTCCGTCATTCAGGGGCCGCTCATAATCGGGTCTCGTAAGAAAGAAGTAATTCAGTGCTGATGGGGATCAGCTGCTATTGCTATTGTATTAGGGGTCGTTTATCTCAAATAAAGAGGCAAAGCAAAAGATGCTCTGCCATATCAAGCACAAAAAAATTGCGAAAACCCCTGAGCTTACCAGCACAGGCAAAACATCTAAACGTATGCCGCCCCTTCAAATCCTCACCCTTGTGAAAAGAATACCTGCATGACCAACCAGCTCTCCATTACCCTCTGGGGTAAAGCCTTCAGTAGAGATATGCTACGGCCGCCCTACGGATGGTTATACTCAAAACATGCACGATGGCAAGAATGTCTAAGACACAATTTCCCCCCTCTGTGCATGCGCCGGGCCACTGGGAGTACCCCATAATAGACAGGTGTTCTTTCACCGAAAGGGACATGGCAGTAGTCACGCAATGCTGATGACTGAGTGGATACATTTAGCTTGTATATATGATCTTTGCACGACCTTTTCCTCATAATGGTCATGATCACAAAATGTTTTCGGGAATGTTTGGTACCACTGGAGAGCCTGAAAGTTCTCCTTCCTCATGATGGTAACGGCAGGTCAACATACGAGGACAGCAGCCAGTAGAGACTTGAATCTTTGAGCATGATCAGAAAATATAGTATAATGTCTGGCCTCGCCTTTAAACTCACTAACTTCTGCTAGACATTGTGAGACTAGTGTGTGAACAAGCACGATCGCTGATTGGCTAGCGATATCGTGAGAAAGCCAGCCATTCGTCAGAGCATAATGATATGTCGGGCTGAGAGTATAAAAGCTGCTCGCTCTGCCACTTCGAGACCGACCACTGAAAGGTTGCTCACTATATATCTCACCAATTACTCCGCTCGACAGTACTTTTTCCACTTCCCAGAATCAGTATGACAGGGAAATGCAAAGAAGAACTTTTGAGCCTAGCCACTCTAGGCGAGTCATCATCTACAAGGGTGACAGCGTGCCAGGCACTTTTTGAATTGCCGCTATATAAAGCGACCAAATAGACTCCTGAATTATGTCTTCAGAAACTTCTACTGCTCCTGCACTGCTAAAGACCCTTTGCTGATTAAAACCTCCACGCCGTCTCCTGACTTTGAGGAAGAATAGATTCGACTGCACCATGGCAGAACCAGCTGAGTTCTCTTGCACTGAAGCATCACTGGGAAACGCTGCTACCACCCACCATCTTCTACTAAGGAACACAGCAAGCATTTGTTCAGTACTCGTCTCCGACTAGGTCCAGCTTCACCTTGTTTTACCGATACCTTCTGAGGGACTATTCTCCCATGATGAAAGGACTATTTTGAAAGAGCCAATAGTAATTCCACCACTCCGCTCGATACTGCAAACACGAGAAGTAAACAAACTTGTTCTGTGCCGATCTTTTTGTTCTTACGACTGCTCTCTACAAGGAATTATTGGACATTTGTCCACACTAAAAAGTGCTGCTTGCCCAGCTTATTGTGATCTCTGCCCGTTGAGGATTAAGTCATCGTGCGAGATTTTGCCTTGGGAATATATCTACCAAGGTTGCTTAAAAGCCAGCAATGTCTGCAATGGCAAAACTTAGATCGCCGCAGTCACGGGACTACTTTTCGACCATGACTGTGAACTTTCTACCATGCTTTAGGAATTGAACTGTGCATGCCAAAATCGTAAATGTACGTACTTATCTAGTTTTCCATTTTTACAGATTTCTAGAAATATCGCCATGAACACCATTTTATCATTCTCTCACCAGTTTCGAGTGGCTGTTCCACTTTCGCCTCAAGGAACATTCTACAGGAGATCATCTGTCTTACCTGTTATTTGCAGATGACCTTTTCGCCCACAGCTCAACGTGAAGCCAAATGATAGCATTGTAGCGGTGTCTCATTTGCAAACATTCATAAAAACGAATAAGGATGTTCACCCTTTTTGCTGTTTTTCTAAGTGGGTGATGCCCTCTGCGCTTTACGTCATTTCTTCCTCTTGTTCAGTAGCCCCCCCCCAACCCCCACATCTTACTTGGACTGTTCCCTCTAAATATCATAACAGTCGCTAGCAGACTATCTGTCGCTTTCCCCTGGTTAGCTCCCGTCTAAGCTATCGGCATGCGCATACTAGCATACCGATGGCCAGACAGCATAATTTCCAGCGATACATTATACAAGATGTGTAATACATTGCCGCTGTCTGTAAAAGTTGCCCAGCAAAGATGGTCCATGTTTGAGACACCAACACAGAAAGCCTTGGAATTCGCCCTACTCGGAGCCAGCAAATACAAAGCCAGAAGAGGACGTCATTGCATAAATCTGCTAAGCATGCTATGAGGTGACCTCAAGAAAGAAGGACTCGGTACATACTAGGGCCTAGACTTGCTTCGGCTTTGGCCTAGAGCTGCATTGAGTAGGAAATATCGCTAGGACTAGGAAAGCTGAGTCCCTTGGTTCACTGTGCCTCTCAGCTCGCCTTACTTTCATTAGAAAACTGTGTTGCCTATTAAAGGAAGGTAAAGGGAAATAACAAATGATGTTTGTTGGTAATTTCATACAATATTAAATAATCTACCACCGGTAAAAACGGAAATGAATCAGGATTGCTTGAGAAAAAAGCATTTACTAAATCTAGGAGTACTTATTTTGGAACCAATTAGTGACGTAGCTGGTGCTTTGCACTCCGACTTTAACTGTGTGTGCAGGTATAGCATACACTCAAATATAACTAAAACAAACGTGAATATAGTTTTGTAAGCAGTATGAATAGAATTCTCAAGAGGCACCAATGTATAGCGATTAACTCGCTACAGTTAATTCACTAATGATCCTTTTGAAAACATTATATTTGAAAGTCACTGTTTCTGGTGGAAGCAACGAGTTTCTGTCAAAATGATTTCCAAATACACTGCTGCTTTCCAAGGTCACAACATGATGCCTACTGAATATTTTGCAATTCTTTTAACTGAATGTAGATCCTGTGTCTGTAAACAATGGCTTTCAGTCAAATTGTTTTAATATTAGACAATATGTTTTACCTTCAGGAAGTAGTGGCTAATCAGTTTAACTGAGATTATATGACCGGCTGTAGCGGATATTATTTAGTCAGGCGGCATACACTAGAGCATACAGCACCAGCTGCATCACAAATTGGTTCAGGCTAGGCCCTGACCCAAAGATTTGCCTAGCCCAGCAATGGAAGATGTTCTCACATAATCTAACCAATAGCGCCCTTCTGTGGCCACCTGAGGCATTAACCCACAAAAACAACTTAGATGGCTAAAAACACTGCTTCATGCCAGATCTCCACTAGACTATTAGAATTAGGCACACCCAGAAGGTCCGCCTCAGGATGGCCGCTGAGAACATTGGATTAACTAGGTGACAACGTCTAAGAAGAAAGCTTCCTCCTTGCTTCCTTAGGACACCAAAGTAGAACTCTTCTCCCATTCTGCTTGAAGCAGACTTGCTAGGAAAATACTTGGCTTTTGGCACCAAACGACTCTCACAACCAACTAACCTTAGATATATAGACTGATGAAATGAATAGCAACCGCAAGCGACATACTGACTGGTAGATAGGATAGATAGGAAAGCCCGCTGTCCATTCTCCAGCTCCTCCCACTCCTCCTGTTTAGAGTCTTTCCCCCGAGAGACAACAATTTCCCCTGGTGCCTCACAGACCCATCCACCTCTGGAGCGATGTTAGTTTTGATAAGTTCATCTAACGATCAGGACGCGAATTACTCCTATCGCTGCTCCATGCGCTACTTTCGGCCAATGGCTAAAATTCTGTGCACGGAGCTTTGGAAAACTTAAACATTAACATATGCACCTCCCGTGCTTACTCATTGGACCTACTCATTGGTCTAAGGATGCCTTTTCGACTGCACATGCCAGCGAGACTCGCCTCCCTCGTCGCCAACAGAGCCACCACAAAAGACACTTCCACAAAAACTTCTCTCACAGTAACCACCGCCACAGTAACCACTACTGCCTCTTCTGCAACTGCTACTTTTTCAGCCATCACCACATCTTCTACCGCTCATACTGTTTAGACTGCTTCTGCAAGGACGAACTTACACATCAGCGCCACTCTCCTCTGCTTGAACTATGGGGAAAAACGCAGGAACCTGCATTAGATCATGCAGGGGAACCGAGAAGATGATGCCTGCTCCAAGCCCCGACATTCTGCCTATGGACAGTGAGGACGAGACCGGCATGATTGCTGCCAGGGAGGACCCGGTCCTCTTAAGGACTCGTCGAACTCAGGCACACTGCCATGTTGGAAATGTCTGGCTGGACCTGCACATCTCTAAAGACGCGGTTCACCACTTTGGTCAGCAAAAGCTTGTGGGGGAGCCCCAAGCCTGCATCATGGGAATGGTGTCTCAAGCCCTGATACCAGGACTGGTACCAAACGGATGGCCCGGGGAACTCACAGCCTCCACCTCAGCGTACAAACCTCCACGCTTGACTGACACTCTGGCCCAGGGCTCGGGGGACTCGAAGGAGATGACGGATTTCGCGACGACCGGCCACCCAGTCCTCTCAGATGGGGCCAAGCATGGGACAGCTCCTGCCCGGCCACATTGCAATAGCAATGGAGGGTCTTTGTTTAAAATTGTTTATCTACTCCAATCTCCGCACTGTACAGTATTGTTCATTCAATGATTTCTCCTCTGGCATAAAACATTTTATGCACTTGAGATCCATCAAGCAAAGTGTCTTCTTGAGTGTAGCTATTTACACTGCATATAGCGTACTCAACATTCAAGAATACATTTTGTTTGAAAGATCTGCACTACATAAAACGAAGGATTTCGTCCTTCATTCAGACTCATCTTTGGGGAAGATATATTTCCTACATATAGTAATGTATTGTAATATGGATTTCATTGAATCATAACCAGCTGACGCTTTTGAATGGCTGGATACTCTCAGATGGGCGTTTCCTGTACTTCTGGAGGTACATATGAACCTTCTCCAGTGTCATGATTTATACCTCCGGAGTTTATGCAGGATATGGCCTCTGGGAGCATCCAGACATTCAAAATTTTCCGGGAGAGCGCCACACACACCCCCCCCCCCACACCCACACCCATTCAAGCGTGTTGCACACACACACACGCACACGCACACGTACACGCACGCGCACGCGCACGCACACGCGCACGCATACGCACACCCACACACACCCTCTCCTTGACACTAGGCCCACTCGTTACGGGCCTGTGCATCTATCTAGGGCTGAGTTCGGATATGTTATCCTGGTCTCCAATCATAGATATCACGTGGTTACTTTACCTATCAACACATTAGAGTATTGGAGTAGAATTTGTACCACGTGTTACCGTTATCTGATTATACTCTCAGGCGTTCGGATATGTAATCGGGATAAGCGGGATATATCGGCAGGGGAGGTAACTTCCAAAAACAGTTTTCTTGTTGAATACAAATAGAAATCTTTTCAAATATGCTAAAAGCGTCGTAAAATTCGAGTCCTTTGCATACTCAATGCTTTCTCTCGATTTGATTTAGAGAATGAATTCAGTTCAGTACTTAGAAGAAACCTCCCTTAATATTTATTTTACGAAATGTCTAACCATTGTGATTTTATCTTCGGGTTTCTCAGTTGATGTGATTTATCATTTACAATTGTTAACCAATCCTTGAAATATTGTATTTCAAGCTTAGTTCCGAACTTTTTATCGTCTTACGCTTAGAGTAAGATAAAAATAAAATTGAAAGCTGAAGGTGAGGTTTGCATATCATGATCTCATAGTTTGGTAACTGATGTGTCATGAATTATGCTTGATTTCCACGAGAAACTTCAAAATGCGAATTATGTGAATTGTTGACTTTAATGATTGTAATTTCGTCGCAATGATCTGAACCAATAAACATTCTAAATTGTAGTAACTTTAGCAATTAATTATAATTCCGTTGAAGTAAATCGTGAACGACTGCGTCCACTAAAATATTGACGAGATTTCGTCATTCAAATAAGTTGTAAAATTTAGCTGGGTGTCGCCATCTTATAATTTACGAACCAGCAGGGACCAGTTTCACAAATGTGCGTAAGTTACGCCCTGTCGTAAAGTAGAAGACAGACCAATCAGAATGCTTCATTTGATATTTACTCCGTACCTAAGTACACTAATGTACTTAAGTACCCTTTGTGAAACTGGCTCCAGTAACCATTGCTATAGTCTGCTCTGACTTCAACCCACCCCATTCGTATCTCGCGAGATCTTTTTCGATACGAGATCTAGAAAAGTATCTCGTATGTATTGAGCTAAGCTGGTACCCGACTCCAATTGCTCATAATCACAATAGTGGAGCCGGTAAGGGCTACAGAGTCCACGGCGCTGATTGGCTAATGCTGATAAGCCGCACACACGTAAGACCGAATATTTATATTGGTTGTCAATTTTTAGCCCGGGGGAAACCCAAAAACAAACCAGTGGAATGTAAAATACCCTTTCACATTTTAATCAGCTGATTATGAATACGACAGCATATGAATACATCGCGTACAACGTCAATTATTCAGTGTTTAGTCCTTCTTTTGAAATGCAAACAAACATTGTTTGGCATAATTATGTACTAATCAGTACCGCATTGTCAGATTCAAGCTGCTGAAATGCATTTCTGTAAACGTGTTCTAAGAGTCCGGGAAATGTCAACCTCCCGCTGTTGGACGTACAATACGCCTCAGAAATAACTTATATTGTTTACAAAACAAGATAAAATGTACAGTTGAATATTTTGGACTTAATTTGATTGGAAGCCAGTGCTGCCGTAGGTCGAAAATATTCAACATAACTAGATAACATTTTTCTGTTTTGGAAATATATTAACCTATTTATGAACTGGACTGTAGTGCTACTGTATTGTAGGCTGTTGTTATTCTGGGAGCGGTGGGGGGGGGGGGGGGTGTCTGTGTGGAGAGATATCAGTCTTCCACTGTTGTAGGTTGTTGAGTTTTTTTCATCTGTGCACTTACCTAGTTTGTCAAGTGCCCACCACCACATAGCCTTAGGTGGATGCCTATTTTGAACTGTTAAATTATTTATCTATATGAAAATAAAGAATCTTGAATCTAGTTAAATCACAATAATCAATATAATATTTCTTTCATCCAGAATAATTTGTTTAGCCTGATATTCAGAGTTCAAAGAGTTAACCCTTTAACCATCATAACCCAGAAATGACAACTTCTTCATGATACACAGTAATGAATATTATATTGAGTATTTTGAAATTAATTTGACTGAGCTGCTGCTGCCATAGATTAAAAATATTTAACAGGTTTCCTGTATAGTTGGCTTGAAATTGAGACATTGAGGGTTAAACTGGTATTACTATCTATCAGCCCAAAATGTCTATGTACCTTGTGCAACCAACAACCTCGTATTACCATGAGGAATATGTTGTATGGTTTTTGGGTTTTGAATGAGTTAACCCTTACCACTCCGGTGTCAAAATTTTAAATTTCAAATTAAATTAAAAGATGAACTGGTTTTCATTTTTCAACAAATTTGGTGGGAGATGGTGCTGTCATAGACAGCAAAATCTTCTAGCAAAATTGTTGAAAAATATACACCAGTTTCTTTGATACTGACAGAGTAAAAGATAGAATAGTGACATCAGTGTGCTAAGGGTTAATGACTTGAATATAACCTGTTAATCACTGAACCGGCCAAAGTAGCTTCTGCAGTGATCTTGAGAAATAGCTCTGTACACCAAGAGACTATTTTTGAAAGTTTAACACCGGAGTGGCTGGTGAGACAGCAGAATCAGACATTACAGTGGTAAACTTGAAAAAATAGTCTCCTCTTGACCTGTAAATGAACAAACAAGTGTGATTTTATTATTCCAGCATTTTTTAAAAAAGTGTGGGGATAGAAAATCTGCTGTCCAAGAAGTAAATCACAACGTAATTCACTGGAATGAATAATTTTATATAAGATTTCATTGATCAGCTGGAAAGTCAGGAAATCTGAGCAATCTATTTCATGCTGTACCCTATACTCAATGAGAAAATGCTGTCACACAAAACAATAATGACTTCGGTGATATGGTCATGTTAGACATTTAGTAATGCATCCCTCTGAGGTGTGAACTCTTATCTGAAAAATATATATCAAATTAATAAAACCAGTGAAAACAATGCTCAATTTCACTCTGTATGACAATGACAGTGTACGCGCATGATATTTCAATAGGCAAACTATTTTAAAAACAGTTTCACTGAAACCTGCTGTTCCATAGAGAGGGGCAAACAGCTGTCAATCAGGTTATTTTCAAGATATTCTACAATCTTCATATCATCTCTCTTAAAAACAATTTATTTGTAATCAGAGTGAGCAAGACCAAAAACTCCTTATTTCTTTATTAATTCAGTCAGATTATTTGATTTAAAGATATAGCTGCTCAAACCGCAAGACCTAAATCACTTTCAGACAAATTAATTTCAAAATATTAAACTTTCTGCAGATCTCCGTTCTAGCTCATCTGGTCTGAAAAACCTGAGAGGCCAAATGACCTTATTCCATGGCAATATATTTGGTCTAAATAGCTCAATAAATAAAACAATATGCAATGATTGTTTGCAGGTTGTTAAATTTTTTGAAGAACCTTTACCATTTTACCAGTAGCAAATTTTGAGTTTGGAAGAGAAGCCCTTGCCTATTTGGATCACTAAGTCACACCATGATCCACTTCATGCAGAGCTTACTGGCTGAATGTGTTATTACTGGTGACCATTCAAATTTAAGAAAATTTACCGTTTACATATATTCTTAAGAAACTAGGCCAGATTGATCTACTGGGAGATGTTTTCCCCAGATATATGTGTGTGAAAAGTCAGCTAAGCTAAAGCAAACTCGACAATATCGGCCAATCACATTTAAGCTTTTAAGTTTTGCCATTTTGGGCCTAAATTCTTAAATTTTTTAAACTAAACTATTCATGTTTCCTGTTAAAATGTTCATATTTGGAACATAGATATCAATTCTTCATACAGAAATGTGTGTATGTTCAGCCTAAACTGTCTTACTTTTGCACTTTGCACCAATATGTTTTGTTTCTAAACAAAGCAGTTGCTTTTTAGTCCAAATTTTCTTGTTTCCTGTCAAAGACTGCATGTTTCTGACCAGAATCTTCACATTTCCAGCTTAAATTTTCAGATTACTGGTCATTTGAAATTTGTTTTAGCATTTTGAACCCAGATATTCTTATTAACTGTGAAAATCTATATATTTCTTGGTAAACACTTGCTTATAATCCCAAATTCACAGATTTTAGTACCAAATTTTTGCATTTTCACACATATTCTTTCATTTTAGGTCCAAATTTTCTAATTTGTTGTTAAATTTTAAACACTGGCTGATATTTTACGAAATGGTCCATTACAGATTTAACATTTTGAGCCCAGATACACATATTACCTATCAAAATGTATATATTTCTCTAAACTTACGCTTTCAACACAAAATTGACAAATTTCAGCCAGAAATGTTTGCATTTCAACACCAATTTCTGCATTTAAGTACAAATTTCCATGATTGCAGCCATATTCTGTGTTTGAAACCCAGTTTTAAATGTTTCTTGTACAAATACTGATATCCTAGGTGAATGATACAGGCCCACCATACCCATTGTGCCTCTTGGTTCCAAAGTCTACTTTGATCTCTGGCAGTCTGGGTATCATGTCTCAAGATCACAGAGGCCACTTAAATTATGGTCTGTTTGTAGTATTAAACCCTATAATATATTTTGGATATATAAGCATACATAACCAAAATATTAAGTTGGTTACCCAAAATAAACAATACTTTAAGTGTGGCCTGAAATTAATCTGATTTAAACTAAAATGCCCTTGTTTGAGGCTGAAACCTTTTATATTTCTGACTTAAATTTTCATAATACTTGCCTGGATTTTGTAAAATCTTCACATTTTCTTTTAAATCTTTGGTATTTCAAAACCAGATTCTCATTTAACTGTCAAGATGTTTACATTTCTGTGTAACTTAGCTATTAATCACAAATTTGCACATTTCAGGTCCAAATATTTGTATTTTCAAACTAAATTTCTAGATCTTATGACTTACATGTAAATGTTGGCATAATTAACAACAACTTTAATTTCAACAATAACCTTTCACAGATTGCACCAGCTACTGATCACAGGTGTTTGATAAAGTAAGCAGTAAATGTATGCCCTTTTTATATATTTAGATTTGCTACTTGTGAAAAACAAGTGATCAAAATGGATCAATCTGGATCAATTACCATTAATAAATGAGTTATCTTTTACTGATCCAAAGGCCTACATGATCACAAGATCAGTGGTGCATGTGTAGATTATAGTTATTTACCTGGAGAGAATTAACGTCAATAATGGTTGGTCAATGGTGAAAATCAGATATATCATTATTATATGGATTATGGCAATGAAGCTGATTTTTAAAAAGAAATTGGCATCCATCATTCCATGGTGCCTTATATATACTTCGGCTGGGTGGTTGGGTGGGAGGGAGTGGAGGGGCAGGGCTCTGGGGTGCCCCTCATTATTCAAATTATATTAACCCAATGGTGCAGAAATGTGACCATATGATACAAGCAACCTGTCAGATATATTGACACAAATAATATTATTGTAAGATGCTGAGCCAGCCTCCACAATTCCAGTAATTTTAGTTTCAAAATATTCAACATGTGTTGGAATCATGATACAGAAAGTGATCAATAAATCATATTTTCAAAGCTTCGCAGGAAACACCCCTGCTGGAACTATTTTCAATTGCCTCCACCAATCACAACCCCCCCCCCCCCCCCCCAATACCACCCACCCTCCCCACCACCTTCAGTGGTAGATGATTTTCAAGGAAATACTGGTATACGTTATTCAATTTATACAAATATTTCCGTAAAATAAATTAGAAGAGTCACATAAGAAGTAAATATGTGGCCAAGCCTTCTACTAAGCGATTAACGAAAACTGGTAACAAAATTTGGAAATGCGCCTACTATCCTTCAAGAAAAGAATCTAGATTAATAGCGCGACTTTTTAAATTTTGGACAATAGTCTTTAGTGAAAAATTCCATTTTAGTTATGTAGTGTAACGAAATGTGTAATATAAGACTATACTAATACCCGAAGCGGTGTCGTTGTACAAGGGTTAAATAGCTGTCATTTCGCTTGGAAGCGTCTGCTGTCTTATGGATTTCCCCTATCTGTGTAATGACGTCATGTACGTAAATCGCGTACAAAGATGGCAGCCCATACCGGCCCTCATAGCCTGAGCCAGAGAATCGCCAGCGAGGGAATGAGGAGTCGGGTACCAGCCTAGTATTGAGCAGCCATTGGCGTAGTGATTTCAACCAGAATATGGTGGTAGAGAGAAATGAAACTTAAAAGGACACGAGGGCCATTCTCTTCATATCAGACGTACAACGAGATGATATGAAACCAATAGTAGTCTGTATGGCAAGTCGTTAACAGTAAAGTAGTCCCTCTGAATTCGTCGTAAAATTCAAATGTGTCTTACACAAAATGACATCAAGAATTAGCTGACACTAGAGCCAGTCAGTTAGGAACTAAACTTGATACAGTTTTGTAGATGCAGGATGGATCGAGGCGATTTTAATATCTGTATTAAGCATGTGATACAGCAGTTAAGACGATACCAAAATCACAACAATCCACAGCGTTGCCTTTACACTACACTACTGAAAGAGACTGGGTCCCGATCTGATTGGTCTCCTCTAAGTGGAGTCTGTGTAACTGTCTAGTCCTTGTGATGACGTAATATTAAGATGGCCGGTCATTACATTAGAGGTGTGTTATCGAAGAAGGCACACCTCTATTTTTAGATTGAACCCACCCCTGTGACAGAAATTTGGACAGACTGACGCCCAGACCACCATTGTTAACGACCGACAGACGAACAAATCTCAATACTTTGATCCTGCCTGGTGTTCCGTAGGGAAAACATTCCAGAGCGCTCTGCGCGTGAAAAATCGGTTTTTCTCGTTTTGTATATCATATGATGTAATTAAAGTGAAAACAGCAGATTGTCAATGGTTTGTAGATTAGCAAAACATTTTGAAACGTTTTCTCTACGGAACGCAAGGCAGGTTCGACGAACCGAGTCACTTCTTTCACTTCCAGAACGCGAAAACGTAGGAACTATATATAGGAAGCATTTCAGTAGATGTTGACAGACAACCGAGATAAGCACGGCATGAATTGGCTTAGTGCTAAATATGAACGTCAGGGGCACGGCTTGGGTTAATATGGGGATACACTATGGGAGAGGAGTCAGTATTTGTACTGTGAATGAATATTGGCCATTCCATGGATGAAAATGCTTTGCTATGAAATCAGATGGAGTCAGAAATAGGGTGGGTGTGGTGTCGTGGGGTGTTCTTTTAATTGCAAATATTGGTATATACGGCTTCTGAGCAGGTTGATTGAAAATACTTGCCCTGTTCTTAGCTGCGGGTAGCAACTTAGTGGGTCGGATGGTGAGTCGGTGGGTGGGTGCGAGGGTCGGAAGGTTGGTTGGTGGGTGGGTGGATTGATGGGTGGTGGATCGGTCCGTGGGTCGGTCAGCCGATGGGTCGGTCAATGGATCAGTAGGTGGGTCGGTCGCTGGGTTGATCGATGGGTCTGTCGGTGGCTCGAGTCGGGTCATAAAACATTATTCCGGGCTGTCGCATACAGTAATGAAACGTGGTGTAGGCTTACATTTTAGGCTGAACGTATGTAGCATAACAAATGTATGTCAGTGTGACCTACTTTTCACGCTCACCCGCAGCTACCGAGATCATATCGACCTTATTTTCACAGCATGGTAACATCTGCTATAAGATCTTGTATGATTTATGAATAGTATATGCTTAAGTCTGTAAGTTGCTCTTGTTTGGTTTATATGTGCTGTAAACTGTGCTGGTTAGCCGTAATGGTATACAAAGCAAATAAAAGTAACTATGACATTTCGTCAGATCCCTAACATTTAGCACAAGCTGCCATAGAAATGACACACGCTAAAATAAAACAGAAGTTCCTTCATTAAATTGATCAACGAACATAGATATCAAAAGTGGCCTGTGTAAAATTATAAAAAAAGTCTTATGTCCAACAGTACAAGCAATGAACCTTTCCATTTTAGCTATGCCCCGCCCATCACTAGCTAAGCTCCACCCACACATCGCCGTGCTGGGATTGCTCGATCCCCGATTGACCTAGCTATCAATTTCCTGAAAACTATACAGGGAAGTTGTTGAATATTTTGTAACTAATTTGACTGGACAGGCAGCAACAGCGCCCAGTCAAATTAGTTTCAAAATATTCAACAGCATGTTTATTAGATAGTAAAAAGTAAACAATTTGTACAACACCGCATAGACCGTCTTCAAATATACGTTCGTGACGTACTTATCGATGTCATTCATGACATGATCATTATGATGTCATTGTACACATTCACGCAGTTCATTATGACGTCATATGATGGGTGGGCACTCTGGGAAGGTGAATTGATCAACGAACATAGATATCAAAAGTGGTCTGTGTAAAATTGTAATAGTCTTGTCTCCAACAGTACAAGCAACTATAAATGCCTTGTCCAGGTGGTTGAAGCTTTGCACAGATGATGTAAGAGTAATACGCTTCTTTATAGGAGAAAGCAGAGAAAACGCTTGCAATAACTTGCCAGAGATAATATAACATAATATACCATACATACAAAGGCAATTTGATTGCTTCAGGCCTGTGAAAACTGATACAGTCTTCAAATATATGGATCCATTTCAAGCTATGCCCCGCGCACGCTTTGGGCGTGTTGAGGTCGATTTATATACTTTGAATCTTGAATCCCCAGAATCCCTATTTCAAGGTAACTGTACTGGTAACCTGTCGATTTTAAGGTAATTTGACTGACAGCAACAGCGCCAAGTCAAATTACCTTCAAAATATTTATCAGACTGTTTATCAAATTGTAAAGACACACAATTCATACACCTGACAAACTATTAAATGTAATGTTCACGTCGGACCTAGTTACGTCATTCAATAATCATTCTGATTGAAACGTCAGTCTAGATGTGGCGTAATCGAGTATGACGTCATAGACGTGAGTGACAGATCGGATCTATCCATTAACTTTTGAGCATAGCATTATTTTGTCATCGAGAATGCAGCCATCTTGCCTCCTTGCCCAGTGATATTTGACGTCATTTTAGCTCAGATGAGTTGAGTTTAAAGCTGAATGGTCCTTTCCAGTTCATCCATTAATGATATGACGTCATAATCAACTACGTATACGTGGCGTGTATGATGACGTCATAATGAATTACGTCATGAATGACGTAGATAGGTTCGTCATGAACGGTTAATTGATGACGGACTAAGCGTTGTTGTACGAATTGTATATATTTACTATTTAATAGTTTTCTGGGCGAAGTGTGGGTGGAGCTTAGCTAGAGATGGGCGGGGCATAGCTAAAACTGGATTCCTCCATTGTCATTATGAGATGAGTATGGCAACAACAGCGCCCAGTCAAATTACTTTCAAAATATTCGACAGAATGTTTATTAATTAGTAAGGACATACAATTCGTACAACATTTCGGACTATTAAGCGTTTAAGACGGACTAATTCGAGTCATTCATGCTGTAACTGATTATGACATCATCATCCACGTCACGTAGTTGATTATTACGTCATGCGATGGATGGATAAACTGGAAAGGTCCATTGTGTTCTATTGTATCCAGAACAATGCAATTCAATCAAAACTTGGTAGGCGATAGATCTTATCGTGCAGTTATTCTCTCCCAAACCAGCTATATCACCTTGTACAAAGTCCAAGCCATTTAGGAAGCGTCAAAACATCGACTGTGATGGTTGGACCGGGCAAGTAGCCAGAAGAATAAGAAAAGCAATAAGAAGCGTTTTGATCTACTGATAGTGGTTAACAAGTTACCAAGATGAAATGAACACATCCATAGTGAGTAGCTGTTATGGGCTTGTTAAGTGATGACGTATTTCCGGGTTCAGCTCGATTGCTAAATACACAAAACAATGGTTTTGTTTAACAACAAATGATGACGTCATAAGCACGCACTTATGATGTAAATAAAGTAAAATACACACTTCCGGTTGCGATTCACGCGCAGTGACGTCATACTTAATAAGACAATTGACAACTTGCTTTGATGCATCAAAATCTGAAACTTGACGCTGGTAGGCCTTGATTTTTTTAGGCAATGCGAGAGTCGAGGCCATAGGCGCAGGAAGCGGATGGCTATACTTATATTCCCACCCACATATTTAGCTTTCCCCGATAGAAATGCCAGTAATTCCAGTTGCAAGTCCTCAAAATAGTATTCTCTTGGTCTACGAAATAAGACCATTCATTCCGGGCCACTGGTCTGCCCCAACTGTCCGCACTGTTTTGGGTAGCTGTCTAGATATATTTAGGATTTTCTATGTTCTCTCCAATTTGATTGTCCTTAAATAAATGTCAGAAACATCTGTGCGCGGCTGTATTCTCAGAAAAACAATAACCCATTGAAATATAGGTAACATAGTCGGAATTTTTGTATAAAAATTAGTATGCGTTAATAATATATTAAGCCTTTTACATTGCAATATAAATATTGAAAATTTCCAAAATTTACGTTAGCTTACAGCCAATGTTGCTTTAAGCAATCTAAAAATAGAGGCGTGGCTTCGTGCCAATGATCCGCCATCTTATTACGTCATCAAAACAACTTGGCTGTTAAGCAGCCTCTACTTAGGAGAGCAGACAGGTCGGGATCCAGTCTATATCAGTAGTGGGACTGTAAACGTGCCAATGTTTATAGTGCTTCTTTTGGCATCATATTAACCCCTGTATCACTAGCTTAATGTAGACATTGTAATAGACTCGATCCATCCATTGGCTCGTGTGATATTAACGTATACGCAATGTAAGCAAATCCTTGCCCTCATTTTGTGTACAACCAGTTTGAATTTTAAGCCGAGTGTAAAGGGACTATTTTTCTGTTAATTATTCTTTATACAGAAGACTATGATATATACACCTGTGCAAAAGTTAAGCACCAGCAAAAACAATAGAACGTAGAAACATGATGGTACAACTAGGCTGCCATACTTTTTGTCCCCGCGTTAGCTGACATAATTCCAAGTACGAAATGCACATGCATGCATGACTTCACGCCGCTTGATGTCCGTGCGTGGCGGGAAACAGCACACGTGTTCAGTTATGTAAAAGTCCAGTTTGAGGTGTAGAACATTACATACAGATTTAGGCGACAAGATTAGGAATTTTGTGTTCATGACCGTGGTTTATTTGTACAGAGAGAATTAGCTCTTGATTGTGAACCGCTATGGCAAGACGACGGTTAAGTGATCGTGTGAAATGGCAAATCATAGGCATGCATACCACTGGTATGTCATGCAGAGAGATTGGCAGACAGCTGAACATTAACCATACTGTAATCAGTCGTTTGATTGCAAAACATGGGCAAACTAACGAGGTGAAGGACAGGCCTAGATCTGGAAGACCGAAGAAGACTACTGCCCGTGATGATCGAGCCCTAGTACGCCTTGTTAGGAGATCTCCATTCACCAACAGCAGAGTGCTCAGCCAGCAATGGGAACCGCGCAATAGAGTGTCAATGTCTACCGTCAAAAGGAGACTGTATGCTGCTGGCATGAATGCTAGGAGACCTGTCAGACGTCCTCTCCTCACTGCACACCACAAAGAGGAGCGTCTGAGGTGGTGCAACGAAAGAAGACACTGGAACATGAGATCCTGGAGACGGGTACACTGGTCCGATGAAAGTCGGTACCTGCTTCATGCCACAGATGGTCGAACTCGTGTATGGAGGTCCAGACGCACGGCGTACGACCAACGTAACATCATGGAAGAAGTTCCATTTGGTGGAGGTTCCGTTATGATATGGGGGTGCATCTCATTTGATTGTAAGCTGGATCTGTTGACTGTACCTGGAACACTAAATGGACAAAGATATCAAGATTCCATACTGGATAGAGTTGCGGTCCCTCATTTTGTAAATCATGCACCTGGAACCCACCCTATATTCATGGATGACAACGCCCGACCACATCGTGCTAGAGCTGTGCATGAATACCTCCGCCAGAATGCCATCGAAACCCTACCATGGCCAGCAAGGAGCCGTGACATGAACCCTATTGAGCATATCTGGGACATTCTGGGAAACATGGTGAGAAGGAGGGATCCTCCTGTGCAGAACCTACAGGAATTAACAGACGCACTCTATCTTGAATGGCAACGAATACCACAATGGCGTATCAGTCGGTTGGTGACCAGCATGAGACGTCGTGTCCAGGCCGTCATCCAGGCACAAGGTGGATATACCCGGTATTAATAATGACAGTCTCAAACTCGTGCACAGATGTTAAACTTCGTTTTCAGACACCATTAATGACAATCTAGCCACGTGTGTCAACTGTAGGGCAATAGTTGTCAGTTGTGTCAACGTAACCATATTCAGGCCTCGTTTTCAAGTTCAAACAAAAACATACAGTGTTTCCCCACCATCATAATCAGCATTCCTCTAGTTGCATTATTACCTCTTGCACTAAGATGGATGGGTACATAAATGTTTATGCTATTGCTTTCTTCATAGCACATGAATATACCCTCGCATGTGCGTAAAAATAGGGTGGTGCTTAACTTTTGCACAGGTGTATATATCATCTCTTTTTAGGTGAAATAATATTGGCTGACATGAATAGAATAGTTTTTAATGTCCTTTTAAGAATAAAAATTCTCTTTATCACTATATTTTAGTGGGAATTACTACAATAACGGCCATTAGAAAGCTATATGCAGACTCTTTTCACGAGATCGTATCGAATGAGATTTCGCAAGACACGAGTGCCGCTTAAAATCACTATAATAGAATAGAAATCGAGTTCGTCGTTGATGAGGTACCCCGCTTACCCCGATCACATAACCAAACGACCGAAATTATAATCGGATAACGGGTATCACGCGATACAAATTCGTATCACGTGGTACAAATTCTACTCATTTACTCCTGCTTCTAGCGAGAGTAAAAGTGTGCGCATGCGTTGATATGTAAAGGAACCACGTGATACTTCCGATCGGTCATCTCGACAATTCAGCCATAATAAACAAAATATGACTGAACATGCGTGGAGCAACCTGTGCTAAAAAATAAACAGGGATGTATTTCCAGCTATACCCCGCCGATTTCTAGCAAATCTCAGCTCATTTCTAGCTAAGCTCCGCCCATGCTTTGCCAATGTTTGGATCAATCGAACCTTGAAATCCCAGAATCCAGATATCAAGGTTACTATACAAGTAAGCTGTTGAATATTTAGAAACCAATTTGACTGGAGGGGAGAAAGATGACACCTTCACGCCGGTCTCCTCCGTAAGTACTAACTTTGTTAAGAAACTAAGTCATCAAGGATTGCGGCCTGACATCCGCATACAGATGCAACTCTGATTATGTCTACCCTTCTTCAAACAAAAAACTGTGCTCGACATCCTCGGACGACACAATCTTCCCTGGAGCTTACCATAGCTACGTGGAATGTACGTGGTCTGAGTGCAACATCAAAGAGCCAAACCTTAGGTGCAGACTTTGAACACTATAACATCGATATTGCATGCAATCAAGAGACTAAAGTAGCTAAACACTCAGAGCAGCAACTACAGACAGGTCATAAGCTAGTGCTCATAGAGCAAAAACAGGCCACATACCGGGGCTTAGACTTCGTAATTGGTCTTGGATCATGTCATTAGTTTTGGATACGTCAGTGATCGCGTTGCATTCATCAACCTGGCTATACCTACGCGAAAACACACCACCACTAAATGTCGAATTGTCAATGCATACTGGCCCAACTACCGCAAAAGCCAAAGAGATTCCAGCAATAGTAGATTCCTTCTATGCAGAACTGAGCTCCGCCATTACAATCCAACTGTTCTTGTGTGGAGATTTCAACTCCAAGCTGGGTAAACTCGGAATTGCAGACAAAAGTTCATGACTTGGCTTATGCATGGGATCCTATGGAGAGGGCACACGCAACAACAATGGAGATGTACTGGTGGCATTCCTTAGTTCCAATGGCCTATTTGTCACAAATACGACTTTCAAACACCAATGCCATCACCGGACAACATGGACTGGACACGTTACTGATCGCAAAGCCCCAAAAGGTTCTAAGGCTACAACAGCTGTCTTCAACCAAATAGACTTCATACTATGCAAGGCAGAAGCAAAAAACCCTTACTCCGGAACTCTCGCTCGTATTGAGGCACAGACCTCAATTCTGACCATAAGGTAGTCACCACACGCCTTCAGATGAACGATCTCTACTAACTATATAAACACCATACCAGGCAAGAGGGTAGAGTCACCTACAACCTACCCAAGCTCATCAGCGACACTGACGTATACTGACGACCCTCTAGTAGTAAAACTGTCAGCAGTGGCCAAAGTGAAGACCGCACTAAACTACGCCGGGAGCGCAATATTATTCTGCGCTACATTAGCGAACACTTAAAAGATCTTGCTATTCAACAGGCAGACTCCCTAGCAGATGAAATCACTGCCACGGATGACTGTCACAAAATGTTTCAGGCAGCCAGAGCCCTGAGAGTTACTGACTACACACCACCACTCACTGTACACAACTCTGAAGGATCCGAGAATGGATCAAGGAACAGTTCACTGACAATGATGATGAGCCCTTGCACCCGTTCTCAGGAGATCCCAGGCCATTACTAACACCAATTAAAATAGCAGAAGTTGAGAAGGCACGTAAATCCCTGAAAAATGGATGTGCCTCTGGACATGATTGCATGAGCAATGATCTATTCAAATATGCAAGTGACATTATCTCAAAACCGATCACGCACCTAATCAATTCAGCTTTTATGCACCACCTTCCCATCGACGCTGTAGGCCAAGGCACCCTTATCGCACTACCCAAGCCGAAGAAGCCACCTGGGCCCCCAGTCAATCTGCAGCCCATTGTGCTCCTCAACAGCATACAGAAAATCCTATCCAATGTTGCTCTATGCCACATCCGAGACAAGATCGATTACTTCACCGGATCATGTCAAAGTGGCTTCAAAGGTGGACGCAGCTGCACAGACATTGTATGGGCTCAACGCTTGCTTGCGTTGGTAGTCATGCCCAAGCACTGGGACTTCCACAAAATGGGCATCGACATGTCACGAGCCTTCGATACAATTAAATGCTCAAAGATCCTAGATGTACTACGCCAGGCCAGTTGCAATGAAGATGAGCTACTACTAGTGAGACTACTGATTACAGACACCAAGCTGAGAGTACGAGTCAAGTCAGTGAAGGCTGTAGAGTTTGAGACATCAATCGGCTCCCCACAGGGAGATGATCTATCTCCAGTGCTTTTCACCTGCTACCTTGCTGCTGCATTGAAATCTGTGCGGGAAAGTTCCACAAGACCAAACCCCCCAGTGTCAATACTTGGCATGCTGCTAGAGATGGAATATAGACGAGGAAAAGAAACGCCTTGACGAACTTCTCCCAATAGCTGAAAGCAAACTATAAATTGAGAATCTCTTTATGAATGAATCCAAAACAGAGTTCACCCACATATACCTATCGACAAAGCATGAAACTATTGAAAATGACGACCTACTTCGTGGCTGCGAACCATGGAGGAAAAGTACAATCCTGGGCTCACTGCTTTGCAGTATGGCTGACATTTCTGCACGCTGCTTCATGGGGAACATAGATTTCCAGTCCTTCTGGAAGCTATGGAGTCGTAGATCAAAGATGCCCTTGATAAAGAGGCTACGTCTATACAATGCAACATGCGTATCCTTGATGCTGTATAACTGTAAAAGCTGGGCAGCTCTATAGGCAGCTCTAGACAAACTCGATGCCAGCCACTGCAAACACCTACACACCATCACTGGACACTGATGGCCAGACACCATAATTTCCAACGATGCACTATACAAGATGTGTAATACGTCGCCGCTGTCTGAAAAAATCGCCCAGCAAAGATGGTCCATGTTTGGCCATGTGCTAAGGATGCCACAAGCGACACCAGCACAGAGAGCCTTGGATTCGCCCTAGACAGCAAATACAAAGCCAGGAGAGGACGTCATTGCATACATCTGCTAAGCGTGCTACGAGGTGACCTCAAGAAAGCAGGACTCGGTACACTCAAGTCAAGAATGGACCTGAGGAAGCTAACGATTTCGGCTGAGGACAAGACACAGTGGGCAAAAGCGAAGACGGATTGATTGCAGCTGTAGGATGTTTCTACTACTACAGCCGCAGAATACCGCAATCATACATAATTTGACTGGAATTTGACTGTGTGTTGTGGCAGCAACGGTGACCAGTCAAATTAGTTTCAAAATATTCAACAGATTGTTTATTAAATAGTACACTCGGTCTCATGATAGAGACACGCCATTCATTTCCCATTTCGATTCGTGAAAACAGACTACACGTGAGAGTTGCCACACTGGTGGCATAAATGATTATGAGGTATGCTAACATTTGCATATCGTCAACTAAGAGGTGACACGATTGAACTCCACAAGATACTCACCTACAAATACAACCCAGAAGCAGTGCGCTAAAACATCCCATTAGTCACCAACAATACAACAAGACGCCATTCCATGAAAATCTCCAAAAGGCGTTCAAGACTGAACATCGCCAAGAACTTCTTCACTAACAGAGTTGTAGACATTTGGAATGACTTACCAGAAGCAGTTATCAGTGACAGTACCGCCCAAGCATTTGAACATAGACTGGACAAATACTGGAAGGACCAATCAATCAGATTTAATATGGGCAAGACATTCACAACACAAAGCGCGCTACATAGCAAATATAGTAGACGACCCGGAGCTGACAAGAGGGTATACAAACCTAGTCAGAAGAGAAGCTGTAAGTAACCCTGTAAGTAGAGGTATGACTCTATAATTGTATAATTAGATTGGCTTTATAAAGTTAATACTATAATTTAGAACGATAATTTTTAATTGGAATATTTATTTATAATTTTATCTCACTATAAAAGTAAGACTTTAAAAAGTTCGGAACTAAACTTGATACAATTTCGTTTCAGGATTGGTTAACAAATAAACATTATAAATCAGCATAGTTCTGGTACCCGAGGCAATAGTCATAATGGTTACTTTTAGAATATAAATATTTAACGAAATCCCTTTTTCATTAATGTTGTAAACGTGATATTCCTCAACATTGAGACAAGGAAAACAGATATATATTCAAAGAGGTCAAACTCTATAACGCTGTTTGGTATATTCGGACAAATTTGTGTTTTTTGTTCAACTGTAAAACGGTTGCCAGAAGTTACCTCCCTTGTGGATATTTGTATTTTATCGTGGCAATCGAGATTTGATTAAACACTGAATCACGTCTTTCGATAATATTCTCTTTATATCAAGACTACCTGGTTCGCGCACCTGTTTCTAACAGTATATAGACATTCACTGAAATAAAACATGCATAAAAATTAAAATAAACCCTAGAACAAACTTACTGCTTATAAATATCCACAACCTGGTCTACAGCATCGTACTAACACACACACGCCCACTCACATAGCTACGCCGTTCGAGGGAACGTATTGGGTGGGCGAGGATCGTGGATCGATGGGTCTACAGATGCAATCTCAGTGTTGTGCCATATGTTTTCGAGAGTGATGTAATCGCGTAATTTCAACTCTAGTGAGGCGGTGAATTGATGTCATTTTTAGGATTTGAGCACAGGAAAGTCTGTCACCGACAACAATGCTTTAAACGGGCTTGATACAAACGCGGAACTTAATTTATAGTTGAAAATCCAGATCAGGTTATATTCCGCTTTTCGTGATAACCGGGTAGCAGCAAATTTCAGCCAAAACATCAAAAATGTTAAAATCTTTCAGTTATCGTTTGGAAATTGGTAAATGTGATTTGAAAATGAATATAAGTGTTTTGTCTACCGGAAGATAGGAAAAATTATTGAAATTTATATCGCATGTGGTAACTAGGGCCTGCTTGAATTGCCATTGTGGGTAGAGAACAATCAATCTAGATCCACACTCCCACAGGCCTTTGAATTTTCGTCCACCCATACCAGTACCACATATCCCCCTACTACATGTACATATACCTACTATACATAATATACACAAGGTGTGAAACCAATGGTGACACCCGGGTTGGATAGGTGATGCTTTCATCTGAACATCTGCAACAGTCTGAAGGTGTGTGGCCTTTCAGAATATCAATGAATGGCTTAGTGGGGTAAAAGGCTGTGCCGTGCTTGGAATTCCAATCCAAAGAACCGGGGGTTTGATCCCGCATTCAGGCATGCGATCAAGGTGTATAATCTTTGGCTGTTCCATGCGTCATGAATCTCACTGAGCAGTATAGCTGTCTTGGCGGCTCTCTTATAAAGAAGGAAGAAACTTATACAGGTACATGACAACACAATAGAGGGATCCATTTCTAGCTATAACTCTCCCATTTCTAGCTATGCTCTGCCCATTTCTAGCTAAGTTTCACCCATTCTTTTTCCAGTGTTGGGATCGATAGAACCGTGAATTCGCAGAATCCCAGGAATAGCAATGTAACAGTAGCCTACAGATAACTTATTCAATATTTTGATTGGGTGATGCTGCTGCCTATGACATCAACAGTGGTTTCTGTCTATGGCAGCAACAGCGATCAGTCGAATTACTTTGAAAATATTCAACAGCTAGAATGTTTATTAAATATTAAAGACATACACTTCGTACACTCACCACGTACCTAGATACAGCATTTATTATGCATTTTGATTGTGACATCAGCCTACATGTGATTTAATTGGTTATGCCGTCATATGTTTGAGTGGCAGATTTGATTCATACTGTGAACACTTTAAAACATTGACACTGCATGAATCCAGGAAGCAAACGTATCCACTCATTTACAGATGACCACCCTCACAATCTGATCCTCACATCAGAAACAGACTGCGCCATGTCCTGGTCTTTGTAATCGGATCGGGGCTCTTGGATCACATCTTGACTTTCGGATGCGGTGGTGATCATGTTGCATTCATTGACCTGGATTTGCCACTACGAAATGGTGCCACCACCAAGTGCCGCATTGTTATGCATATGCCCCCACCTGCCGAAAAAACAAGAAGAATCCTTTCTCGATTGAGTCTTTCTATGCCGAACTGAGGTCTACCATCCCCATTTCAACCAGATGGCAATTCCTTGTGTGTGAAGACTTAACTATAAGCTAGAAAGCCTCATCAAAGCAGACAAGATCGCATGACTCAACACATACACGGTGTTTTATGTTATGGGCAAGCGTAACAGTAATGGAGATGCTCTAGCGTGGCCTTGTTTTATCAATGTTCATGGCCTCTTTGCCACACTGTCTTCAAACATCCATGCCATAACCGAACAACATGGACAGGATACATCATAGAACAGAAACAGGCTCCAATGCCACAACCGCTGTCTTCAACCCAATTGATGTGATGGGTAAAATCAGTGTAAAGCCACTAGTTCAGGATTCACGTGTATATGAAGGCATATACCTATATAAGTCTGACCACAAGCCAATGATCAACCACCTTCAAATGACCACATTTGCCTGCTGCATACGCACCATATCAACCAACTTGGCAAGCTTAGCTTTGATCTAGAGAGGCTCGTCAATGACACCACAACCCAACTGTCATACAAGAGGGTCCACGAGGAACAGATACAAACTATTGGCATAGACTCAAATCCAAATGATGCTTTATCCAGAGTACTCAAATGCATTGACACATTTACGACCAATGTAATAGAAGTTGTTAAGCATAAAAACAGAGCTGAACATTACGATGTAGACCCACGCTTTGTAAAGCTGTCCGAGCAACACACGGTACTACCGCCCCTCGTCTATCAATGCGCAAAGACCGCACAAAGCTACACCAAGAACACAATGCAATACTTTGTCAGATTAGTGAACAACTGAAAGGCCTCGCCAACCTACAAGCAGACATTTTGGTAGATGATATCACAGCCACAGTTGATTGTCGTAAAATGTCTAGGGTGACCTGGGCTCTGAGAGTTGCTGGTCCACCGCCATCGCCTTCCATAACATTGACAGTAACTTCCTGACTGATCAGGGAGAAAGTTGACGCCAGTTCACTAATACAGACGGTAAGCAATTACACCCATTTGCAGCCGGTTGTAGCCCACCATAAACACCGATCGAAACAACTGAGGTTGAGAAAGCAATTAAGGCCCTGAGAAATGGACCTGACAGAATCGTCAATGAACTTTAAGTATACAGGTGATAGCTTCTCCAAACCAATCACGCACATAATAAACTCTGCCTTGATGCAACACCTCCCTTTCGACGCTGTTGGCCAAGCTACCCTGATCAAACCCACGAACCTCCTAGTCCACAAGCAAACCTATATGCATAGAGTGCTCCTCAACAGCATCCCTAAGATCTTGTCCACTGTGCCACTGTGCTGCATCCGAGGAAAGATTAACAGTTTCACTGGAGCCTACCAGAGCTGTTTTAGATGAAGATGCAGCTGCACTGACATTGTATGGGCACATCGAATGCGCGTGTCAGTGATCATGTCCAAGCACCGGGGCTTTCCTAAGATGAGCATCGACATATCACAGGCCTTTAACACCATCAAATATCAAATATGCTGATCGCAATGATGATGAGCTGTGACAAGTCAGACTACTATTGACAAATACCAAGTTGAATGAGGAGCAACAATGTGGAGTATGCAGCTTTCGAGATCTTCATTGCTTTTACACATGGAGTTGGCTCTGCGGTGTTGTGTTTACCAAAGCTTTCTCATCTCTGATAGAACACTCCACAAGTCCAAACCCACCAGTATCTCCATTGTGCCTCCCACCAGATGGAGTGCACAGATACTAGTGGACGTCATAGATGTGAAAAAGAAGCCACTCGATAACCTTCTCCCTAAAGCTGCAGAACAACTCCAGAATGCGTGGAATTGGACCCAGGAATTGATTGCACCAGTGCTTAGCATCATAGCCCACAACCGCTTCCATCAGACCAATGCCGCAGGACAAAAATTATTCTTTCATGAGTGTGTACCACAGAATTCCACTGTGTCTCACAAATTTACACTAGTAACAGCCTCGTCGACAAAATAAGATTTTGCCCTATGGCATTTGCTTGATGGAAGCGATTGTGTGCTATGATGCTAGACAGTTGTGGGCCGATGTCTGTCATGGACAGTATAATCTCAAACGATGCACCCAACTTCCTGCCCCATCTCTTGCACACTGATTGGTTTCCTCACCTTTAGAGTTACGCCTTTTTAGGAACTTCAGTGACTATGAAAGGAGATGCCTAGGAGACTCCATATGTGGTTTTAAAACTGACTTTCGATAACTTCTAGGTCAAAGTTATTCATTTCCTCACGACAACCATCATATTTTTGTCTGTCCCCTGCATAGACCTTTGTTGGTTGTTTGTTAAAACTAGATCCAAAATATTTGAAGTCTGATTTATTCTATGTCGTGTCACATTAGTAACTAGTTGCTGTAGAAAAATATCGCTGCTAGTTTTAAGAAAAACATCTTCGTCTTCATTTGAAAAACTCCAGTGCACCAGTTAATCGACGGGAAGTTGAAATCCCCTACTATAAGACTGTGGTCTGCATTTGCTGTATCAACATTGCTTAGTAGATTTACGAGTTTGTTATTGTTTGGGTCGTCTGAGTTGGGCCTTCTGTAGATACAACCAACAATAATTTTTTCCTTTTGTTGTCTCGTCCATGTACTCTACAGCAATTCCTGAAAGCTGTGATCATTTAGGGTTTCACAGGTTTTAGCATTTAATGATACATGTGTATAGATGATGACTCCTCTTGATGGATTACTATAAAACGAAAGATGGTACTCATCAATCTGTAATTCACTAATGTTTATGGTTGGGTTTGTTGGTACGGCTTCTGTTATTAGTATGACAGCAGGGCGAATCTTGTGTACTAGCGCTTCAAGCTCAGCGTTTTTATTATTAATTAGACTATCTGCATTTGTGCATATACAAATATTGGTTACTGTTTTAGAATTTCTATCATTGTTTATTTGAATAGGTTTTGGTATATGTCCTGTGTTGGTGTCTGTGTTCTCACCAGTTAGTGCTTTTACATGGTTTTTTATGCCTTACGTGTTTGTGTTTTGTTTTTTCATGCCTTCCATTGTCCAAGGTTGTGTAGCTTATTATACTTTCATTGCAACTCATAGTGTATTTGGAGGCCTCATTGTTGGGTATGTTTACAGTTTCTTCGCTTAGTACTGAGTATCGGTTTGAGAGATGTGTTGGCATTGTGTGATGCTTGAACTGGTTTGTAGCTGGGTTCATCTTCTCCACGGTGTGGCGGGGACACGAACCATGCTCATTGGGTTCGTAGTTTCCTGTCCCTCTTACTAAGTTGTCGCCAATACAATAGCTTATATATATATAAATATATATATATATATATATATATATATATATATATATATATATATATATATATATATATATATATATATATATATATATATATATATATATATATATATATATATATATATATATCTAGTACAGTACACTACAGGTATAATACAGGTTAAAGGTTGTATTTTAAATGAGGCAGGGGGATCTGCCATGGATACCGTGCCCATATCTGCCTGCTCACAATCCTAAAATACATCCCAATCCATCAAGTTTGTAATGTATAGACGGCAGCTCCACATTGTATACCGAGGCTGGTCTGTATTCCAATCTACTCATCATTCATATCACAGAATAGTTCTTGCTGTGGTCGTACTTCGTGTCCTGATCCTTCCAGAACCTATCCAATCTACTATCAAAACACTGGAGATTGGACGCATTAATGACCTCGTGTGGAAGTCCATTCCATATGTCTGTCACTCCATTAACAAAGGACTATTTCATAATATCCAATCTTGAGTAGTTCTTGTCGATTTTATAGTTATGTCCTCTGGTATTTGAAATCTGAAGATTTGACGTTTGACCCGTTTATCATAGATGCCCTGAATGATTTTGTATGTTTCTATAATATCCCCTCTCATCCGCCTGTATTTTAATTGTTGGTAGCTGCAGTATCTTTAGCCCCTGTGTGTAGTTAACTTCCTTTAATGCAGGCACACACCTCGACGCTCTACATTCAACATTTTCCAGTGTGTCAACATCGCATTTCTTGAGCGACAGATTGGATCCATTCATTGTGATGCATGTACTTCTGCTATATGGTGGAAGGGGCATGTTAATTGTTTTAGAATTTTTCTGCTGAGTTATGGGTGTGTGAAACGCTATGATTTATCTCCCACCATTTTCGATGGTGTTTGTTCATGTCCCTGTAAATCCGGCGATTTTAATTCCTTTCCAGCTCTTATATGCACCCTGCCAGCAATTTCCTGCGGGACGGTTATTCACTGAAACTAACTAGCGACTGTCAATGGTCCCCACAGATTTCGTCCGAAGCGTATATTAGTTCGTAATTTTATATGATAGACCTTAATAAACCTAAAGTGTTATATGTTTCTGGTGAGAGCAATCATTCCTCTACATGTAGGCATCGATACTTCAGCGATGCAATTAATAATATGAATTTAAGCATCGCCTATCTAACCCGGGTGTCACCATTGGTTTCACACCTTGTGTATATTATAATATAGTAGGTATATATACATGTAGTAGGGGGATATGCGGTACTAATATGGATGGACGAAAATTCAAAGGCCTGTGCTAGATCTGAAGACTACATAAGCACCCCATACCAGTTCCACGCTTCGGGAGAAATAAATTATTGCTATGGCAACAAATCTGCTATGCTATGCTATGCTACACAGGACAGTAACTGGCAGATGACGTTAGACGCAAAACTGGACTGATTTGTATCATTCCCTTACGAGTTATCAGCATTTTTATTATGGGTAAAAAAGTAATAGTGAAAATACTATTTTAAAAATATATTAAAATACTAGTTTTTCACTACACTGACATCAAAATGCATAAAATAATCACTTGTTCTACGCGCATCCTTTTAAAATTTACACTTGTAGTGTAAAAATACTGTATCTATTTAATGACACATGATTTATTGACATCGCCTAAGCAACGCGCACGTGAGAACGTCATTAGTGCGTACCCTCGAAATCACACGACCCTCGAAAACACCTTACTGGACGATACACAAAAATGGTGTCGCTCCCAGGGTATTATGGGAAATTTGGTTGTGATGACCTCATTAGCGATTCTATGAATAGCATCATGTCCTTAGATAAAAACACATAGTACAAACTCTAACAAAAATCTACGAAAAACTAACAAACAACATGTGTATAGTTAGCTGTGATAATTCATGAATCCATTTCCTCAGTCAATCATATGACGTCATAAGCAACTACATGACGTGTAGGCTGACGTCATAACCATTACGTTATGAATGCCCCGATTTAATCTGTCTTAAACGCTTAATAGTCCGACACGTTGTACGAATTGTATGTCTTTATTATTTAATAAACATTCTGTCGAATATTTTGAAACTAATTTGACTGGGCGCTGTTGGCGCCCTATGCAGCAACAGCACCGACTCAAATTAGTTTCGAAATACTCAAAATATTCAATAGCTAACCTGTATAGTTTTCTGGAAATTACGATTCAGACAGTGCATGCATAGATTGATCCCGCACGGGATTAGCTAGAGATGGGCGGGGCATAGCTAAAACATGAAAGGTGCATTAGACCATAACAGAAACATATAAAGGTCTGATGGACCAGCAGACTGACAAAGTGATCTTTGCTATATGTAGCTGTAGTCGCTCCTACAAACATAAACTTTTAATCTATGTATAACCTTATTTACAGTTATAAGTTTAATATTATAATTAAGTTTTAAGTACGCTTTTTAATTTCCTTTATGAAAGATTTTCAATAAGACCATTAAAATATTAATCTCATTGAAACACGCTCATTCGTGGAATTATAAGGAATTTGTTGTTTATCATTTCTGATGTTAGAAACATAAAAGCAATAGAGATCAGTGATTACTTGCTAAATTACTAAATAGAAGTCATCTTTTTTACAAACGCTTTATATTCTTAGGCAATCAGCGAATGCCTATATACTGTTAGAAACAGGTGCGCGAACCAGAGAGACTTGATATTGGTAATTCAGGGTTTAATCGATCTCTACACTGGCAAATCGTGGGCGGAGCTTGGCTAGCAATGGGGGTGGATATAGCTAGAAACTCTAACCTATCCACAAGCATTATGAACATTTGCTCGCATAACACAAGAATTAAACATAATCTACATAAGTTGACAGCTATATACAAGAACGCAACAATACAGCTGTGACACTATGGAACAACCCTAACCCAAACACTCGCCGGAAAACACAACAGCCCTTCAAGAAAGTAACAATAGTAAAAATAACAAAACAATCTAAAAGACACATGGTAACAAAACAGTAGCTGCTTCTGGCCCCGGGGACATGACACATCTTGTCTGATCTGCAATCATCGACAGATTTTAGCGAGTCGCATCCTAACCGAGCTTAGGTGTGAGTCTAGGATGGTGATCCATGTAAATTGCCGATGATCACGAATCCGGGTATTCTGCGGCTATAGTAGTAGAAACATCCTACAGCTGCTGCAATCAGGTCTTCTTCACTTTTGCCTGCTCTGTTTTGTCCATAGCTGGAATCCTTAGCTTCATCAGGTCCATCCTTGGTTTGGGTGTACCGAGTCCTGCTTTCTTGCAGCCACCTTGTAGCACATTTAGCAGATTTATACAATGACGTCCTCTCCTGGTGTGGTGTTTTCTGGCGCCAAGTATGCCGAATTCCAAGGCTCTCATTGATGGTGTGTCTTCTAGCATCCTTAGAACATGGGCAAACACGGGCCATCATTGCTGGGAGACTTTTTACAGACATGCGCAATGTACACATCTAGCATAGTGTATCATTGGAAATTATTCTGGCTGGCCACCGGTGCCCAGTGATGGTGCGTAGGTGTTTGTGGTGGCAGGCATCAAGTTTGTCTAGAGTTGCCTTTGGAACTGCCCAGCTATTAGTTATACAGCATCAAAGATACGCAGGTTGCATTGTATAAACGTAATCTTTTTGTCAAGGGCATCTTTGATCTATAAATCCATAGCATCCAGAAGGACTGTGAAGCTATGCTCCCCATGATGCCGCGTGCAGCAATGTCAGCAGTTGGCTACTGAAAGGCAGTGAGCCCAGGATTGTACTTTTCCTCCATGGGTTGCCGCCACGAAGTGGATCGTCATTTTCTTTAGTTTCATGCTTTGTAGATACGTATATGTGGGTGAACTCTATTTTGGATTCATTCATAAAAAGATTCTCAATTTAGTTTGCATGCTGGTATTGGTGGAAGTTCGTCACGGGGTTTCTTTTCCCCATCTGTGATGTCCACATTGTCGGTATATTCCATATCTGGCGGCATACTTAGTACGAACACTGGGGTGCAGGGGGTGGAGGTGGGGGTGTGGGGGTGTGGGGGTGGTGTTGTGAAATTGTCCTGCATGGATTTCAATGCAGCAGCAGGGTAACAGGTGAAAAGCACAGGGGATAAACCATCTCCCTGTGGGGAGCTTATTGATGTCTCAAACTCTACAGACTTCACTGACTTACTTCACTGACATGACTCGTACTCTCAGCTTGTTTTCAGCAAGTAGTAGTCTCACTAGCCATAGCTCATCTTCATTGCAACTGGCCTGACGTGGTACATCTAGGATCTTTGAACGTTTAATTGTGTCGAAGGCTCGTGGCATGTCAATGCCGATTTTGTGGATGTGTTGGACATGATTACTGACACAAAGCATGTGTCCACGTTTGAAGCCACGTGAAGTCATAGATCTTGTCTCGTATACGGAATAGAATAACATTGGATATGATTTTCCGTATGCTGATGAGGAGCACAATGCGCGACAGATTGGCGGGGTGGGTGGGTGGGTGGGTGGAGGTGACTTCTTGGGCATGGGTAGCGTGATAACTGTGTCTTGGCCTACAGCATCGATGGGAAGGCGGTGCATAAAGGCTGACTTGATTTGGTGCGTGATCGGTTTTGAGATAATGTCACTTGCATATTTGAACAGATCATTGCTCATGCAATCATGTCCAGATGCACATCCATTTTTCAGGGATTTACGTGCCTTCTCAACATCTGCTGTTTTAATTGCTGCTAGTAATGGCCTGGGATCTCCTGAGAACGGGTGCAAGTGTTCATCATCGTGGTCAGCGAACTTCTCCTTGAACCATTCGCCAATTGACTCGGCTTTGCCAGGGTCAGTCCCGATGACGTTTCCTTCAGAGCTGTGTACAGTGAATGGTTGTGTGTAGTCAGAAACTCTCTGGGCTCACGCCGCCCGAAATATTTTGTGACAGGCATACATGGCAGCGATTTCATCTACTAGGGAGTCTGCTTGTTGAATAACAAGATCTTTTAAGCATTCACTAATGTGACACAGAATGTTATTGCGTTCCCAGCGTAGCTTGGTCGCGGTCTTCACTTTGGCCACTTTGATAGACACGCAGCCATAATGCTTTCTGCTCTGCTCATAGTTTTACTATTACATGCTCGTCAGTGTACCTAGTTGGTTGTTTTTTTAGAACTCCTATGGTGCTGGTAGCTGATGATTCCATAGATTTCAGTATTTTGGTTATGGTTTCGTTTGGATCGGAGCTGGCGTCGATGTTAGCTACCTGCTACCTGCTACCTCGAGGGACTTTTTGTATGACATTTGAGTGTCAGTGTCACTGATGGCCTTGGGTGGTTGTAGGTGACGCTACCCTCTTGCCTGGTATGGAGTTTATATATTAGGTAGAGATGGGTCATCTGAATGTGTGTAATGACTGGCTTATGGTCAGAATTGAGGCATGTGTCTCGATAGGAACGAGCATCCAGAAGGAGGGATTTTGCTTCTGTTTTGCATAGTATGAAGTCTATTCGCTTGAAGACTGCCTATGTGGCCTTAGAACCTTTTGAGGCTTTGCGATTAGAGGTATGTCTTGTCCATATTGTCCGGTGATGGCCTGGGTGTTTGAATGCCGGTTTTATTTTTTACCAAATAGGCGATTGGAAGTAAGCAATGCCATCAGTGCATCTCCATTGTTATGATCCATACAATCCCATGCACAAGTTCTGAACTTTTGTCCGCATTGCCGAGTTTGCCAAGCTTGGAGTTGAAACCACCAGACACGAACAGTTACCATCTGGCTGGGATTGTAAAGGCGGAGCTCAGTTTCGCATGGAAGTGATCTAGTATTGATGGATTCTCTTTAGCTCTTTGGGTAGTTGCCCCATATGCGTTGACTATGCCACAATTACTGATGTTGCATTTTCGCATTGGCATAGCCACGTCAATGAATCCAACGCAATCACTGGCGTATCCAAAACTAACGACATGGCCTGGCGCCTTGGTCCGATTGCGAAACCTAAACCCTGGTATGCCGCCTGTTTTTGCTCCATGAGTACTAGCTTATGGCCTGTCTGAAGTTGCTGCTCTGAGTGGGTAGCTACTTTAGTCTATTGAATGCATGTAATATTGATGTTATAGTGTTCACAATCGGCACATAAGGTGTATCTCTTTGATGTTGCAGTAAGACCACGTACATTCCACGTAGCTATGGTAAACTCCTGAAAAGATCGCGTCATCTGAAGATGTTGAGTACAGTTTCTAGTTTGAAGAAGGTTAGGTATAATCAGAGTTGCCGCTGTATGCGGATGTCAGCCCGCAATCCTTGATTATGTAGTTTCCCAACAAAGTTGTTACTTCCGGATGAGACCGGCGTGGAGTTGTCATCTTTCCCCCACTAAAATGTAACACATACCAATTAACCCATTAGCGGTGCATATTCACACCAGAATGATTGAAAATAAAATTCTTAAAATGGCATACTTTTATAAGCTTAAATTATGTGCATATGTGTAATGAAACGAAATAAATCTTAACATATGATGATTTCATTCCATATAAATTGATATAATTTTTTCAGTTGCGAGATTGAAATAGAATTTCCACGGAAAACCCTTCTTGATTATCTTCAAAATATTGCCGTAACGTCATAACCACGTAGACGCAGAACTTCTAGAATGTTCTAGAACATTCGACAGCGTTTATTCTTGGCTACGCGCTGATTGGCTGTTGCTCGACCGATGATTGGTTGGAGCCTGCGCCTGTGACGTCACGGGTAGTATAAAGGGATCCAGAGATCGAGAGCATCCTCGGCCAGGGGCCGAATAGGTTGGACCTGTACCAGCTACTATCGACAGACAATACGCATATTACTTCGCTTTCTGTCGGTTTTTCTCCCATAGCTAGCAGTTATCCAACGCACCGCACTAAAACAATTTTGTAACTCCCGTCTTGTGGGAGGGAGCAATTTGGAACTTTCTACTTATTGTTCACGAATATCAAGATCTACTTCGGAATACGAACTTGCGGTGATGCCTTTGCGGCCTGAAAATGTGATTCTACAGATGTAGAGGCAGCGATGATCTTTGGTGGATGACTCGCGGGATCTGCCGGCCACGCCAAAAAGTGGTATTTAAACCGTCCCCGCACTGATGTCGTGCATGTTCTTCTAACTTTCGACCGCAGCAAGTAAACTTTGCCCGGTACGTCCTCAGAGCTGGCCAACGTACCCAGCATCGTTAAGCTTTGTTTTGTATCTTCATCTGCATCTAACAACCCCCGCTTGTGATCGGGTTGTTGTCAACTTCCATCCGTACCATCGGTGTACGGGAACTTTCTTCACAGCAGCAGTGCTATTGTATCTCTTGCTGACTACTCGTTAGACATTCTATATTGTGATTACAGTCCTGAGTTAGATCCGCTCCCGTCATGAGCAGTTTGCGGGAATCCAGTTTGCGGGAACCAACCTGCGGGAACTTTCCAGCTTCCTGAGAATACATCAACTCACGTCAACCTAAGAATGACGTATTAATTTCAGTAACACGATAGCCAAACTTAAGAATGGCTACCGAGTATCCAAGTAACTATACTTAACATTTTAATTATTCCGTTAAATGTACTCTTCTAATTATATTGTATCCGTATAAACGGTCCCGATGACTAAAACATACCATAACGGTCTTAGGACCGCTAGGTATAATTTCTGTATATGTTTATAGTTATTCTGATTTTCTGTAAGGTGTTTTCACTAACCACACCGTAGTAGGTTCGTTAACGTGTACTAAAAATATATAATTCTGATCATTTGATACTGTATTGATTGTTCTGGTTAGTTTATATATATATATATATGGCCAGTAGCCATCAGTTCATGTTTTGTTTAATTGTAGAAAATATAGGACTGCAGTGCACGTAGGAAACACTTTACAGCAACATTTATATATGCAGCACTTCCTCCCGCCACCAACAATTTTTCACTGAGGTCGCTGTCCGTGCTATAACTCTGTTTAGCCCGGCATGCTAGCAACTAAAACCTTTTCTATTCAGCTCGATAGGATAGGTTTAATATGATTAGAGATGATTTCTTTGTTAGGAAATCTGTACGATACTCTTCTCTTCCGGTGGTTGCGATAATTTAGCCCTACACTCCGGCAAGACTCATAACTCTAAGAGATTGGGTCTCTTCATGTTCCACTCCGCCTTGTGGCTTCTTAATTGTTTGGATGTCCCTATCCGCACCATGGGCTGATCCGACCCTGGGAAACTGTTAGGGTTTCCGAGGGGTGATGGCTAAGGTGTGGTGTCACCTACATTCCCTTCGTATCTTCGGATACTTAGTAGTTAGCACGTTTGCCAATGTAGGAAAGCACTGCGAACACAAATCTTAATTATTATTTTATTTGCTGAACAATCCTCCAACAGGGCAGTGCAAAACTGGGCAACTTGTACATACACCTAACGACAGGTTAAACGGTTAGTTCCATAGGACCTGGTGACGGGCGAGATGCGCATCCACACCGAATTCCAAAAAAACCTGTCTGGGCATGATATTTAGATCTGATACGCCCTAACGGGAAAGACATTTACGGTGGGTATTCGTCTCTCTTACCCCCACCATAACGATAGATCAGTTGCTTAAAATGCTTTTGTGAAAAGTAACCAGTGTCTTGTGACGTTTTATGTGGTTACGGAGCGAGATGTCCGGATTCTTATCCAGTTCGGAGATCTTACTAAGTAACATGTATGAGCGCTGTCTTCAGTATTGATGTCTTGGGGCATCGGTTCTCAATGACAGCCATGTCTAATAGCTAGGTAGATATCCGCCATTTGCGGTCTAAAATAGTTCTTGTTTCTAAAAACTAAAAGTTAGTTAAGCAAAGCAGAAGGCCCGCATAAATAAAGCGAAACCTACTAATTCAGCCTACTAAGAATTACATAAGGCGGTGACGTGGGAATCCCTCGGGAATCGTTCGTCCCGTCTTCACATAAAACAGCACGCAACCTTATAGTCATAATCTTACCAGGGTATGGTCTTTTCTTTTTCAAGCATTTTGGTTGAAATATTAGAGTGGGCCCATTTTTACCTACTACTCTTCTCCCACTTTAAGCAGTGGCGACTTTTTTCCGTGACGGAGGCCCGCGCGAGGCACTTGTGCCTCTCGCAAGGATTCAGCGATGACGGTCCACGCGAGGATAATACTCCTCACCCAAACTAGCACTAGGAGTAGTGCCCACGTGAGGCACATGCTTTTTCGTCCGAGATAATCTTCTTTCCTTTCAGCTTAGAGGTATAATAGCTTATATTAAGTTATTTAGTTAAGTCTCGTGTACGGGAGCCTCCCTTGCGGGGATACCTCTGCGGACCTACGAGTCTGTGTGGTACCTCCGGGAGCCCCATGTTTAAAAGTTCATCCGGCTGTCTCTATGTCTTGTATTTTCGTATGCTCCTCATTTTTATCTAGCATACTCGACAGTCCCTTCAGGTAAAATCATTGTATAGACTTATTTTAATTAGGTCACCAAATCAAATCTTGTAAGTCCATAGATCACGAAATTTCTATGGACAAGCATACTGGTGACACACACTCTTGGAATGAGACAGTTGTGTTTAATATTCGCGACGATGGTCGCACGGCCCCAGCGGAACGATTAAGTTCCACCGGCCTTAGGAGCAGGTTTTTGTTACCAGTAGGGCAGTCTCGTACAGGATCCGTCACCCCGAGACCGGATGCTAACCAGCATCATCATTCGTCGTGCACTTGCGGCGCGGCGAGTCTACATAATACACCGGAACGGCCCGACACTACCCCGCGAGCTACATTACTGCTTTGACCATTACTGAATCAATACTCAAGAAAATCGAAATTTGTGCTTAGTCAGGGTACATTTTCAGGCCTAAAGAAGACGATTTCTGACAGTTTACCATTCCAGTGGGTAATTTTCAAAAACAGTCTTCTCTTGGCCCACAAATGGGTATTCAGACCACTGCAGATGTTGTTTTGGCAGGCTTGAGCGTTAAAGGCTTAAGTTGGCATAAGAGGGGTTTAATAACAACTGGTACATGGTATACAATAACAGTGCAGTGTTCCAGAAATATACAGTGTTCAGTTCAATCTATGCAAGGATTCTGGCGAGTATGTGCATTTAAAGGACTGTACTAAAGCAATGATAACCCTTGTCATATTAATAATGTTCACAATGGTATCTCTGGTATTCTGCTATGTTGTACCCGCCTCTCTATCACTGGTACAGTGTTATAAGTTTGCTAGCTGATGTAATAGTATTAGGGATTCCACTATTAGCGAGAACGCGGTTTAGCTGTCTAGCTGCGGCAATTTCAGTGAGAAATAACTATGGACCTGATGAATATTTTGAAAACAATTTGAGTGAAAGTTCTTGGTGCCTTAGCCACAAATAACTTTCAGTCAAAGTGTTTTCAAAATAATCAGCATATCCAGAGTTGATTGCAGTGGAAAATGTAGTCTGCAGAAATTCAGCAGGTAGTCAGATAAATTTGTTGAAGAATACATATTTTCCGTGAGTCGTTAATTGAAATGCTTTTTTTCAGTAGAAAATTGATATAGTAGAATAACAAACTTCCATTGTCAATATTTACCTCAAGAAGTGCAGAAGATACCATCTCAAATATCAAAGTTTTTTAAGGGTGACCTCCGACACCCCTCCACCCACCCACCCCCACTCCCACCCCACCCCCGGCACCCCACACCCCACCCACACCCACCCATCCCCACCCACCCCACCTCCCCTCACTCCGACATAAGAGGACCCCCCCCTGGACTCACACCCATGTGCATTGATAATTTGTTCTTATTTTAGTCCCTGAGCTAATGCGTACGATAATCGAATGTCCATTAATGCAATTTAACCAGATTGTGACTTATGTTTGTTTTCACCCAGAAGGGCAATTGCAAAAAAAACACCAATTTACAATGTAACAATTTGCATGCTGGGTATTTTAAGTTAATTTGACTGAAAGCTGTTGCTACATATGATAGCAACATTTTACAGTCTTTTTATTTCCCAAATATTCAACAGCTTATCAGCATGATTGTCTTGGCATTGCGATTCAGTCGTTTCTGCGAGGACGAAGTTCAAAGCGTTGACTCGTAAAAAACAATGCTAACGCCATAGGGTTACAATCTGTATTCATTAGTCTATAAATTGTAATTTTAAGGGATTTATTTAACTTGCTTTAAAATTAGACTTGCGTAAATGGTAGTGCTTCTAATATTATTGTTGTTGTTGTTGTTGTTGTTGTTGTTGTTGTTGTTGTTATTGTTGTTGGTGGTGGTGGTGGTGGTGGTGGTGGTGGTGGTGGTGGTGGTGGTGGTGGTGGTGGTGGTGGTGGTGGTGGTGGCGGTGGCGGTGGTGGTCGTGGCCGGGGGTGGGTGGGTGTGTGCTGCTACGTCTGGTGATGTTGTTATTTTGTTTGTGTCGTCGTCGTTGTCGTCGTCGTCGTCATAGTTGCCGTGTTGGTTCTGATGTTGTGTTGCTAATATTAGTGCCGTTAACGATGTTGTAGTTGTCTCTGTCACTGCTTGACCCCACGGAAATAAATAATTGTAATAGTAACGCTCGTCGAATTCATATCAGGGGAATAGTAATGAATAGAAATAAACACAATAATTTCCCGCTTTTTAAGATCAATTCCGATGTAATCTTTCCTTTTTACAAAGTGGAATTTATTACGTTTTCTCTCGATCGAATGTGGTTTTCATTCACTTGGACAGCTCGGCGTATTAAGGCTAACCTCCAGCGCCGTATTTCCTGATACGCAGTGGCAAAATTAAATCGGGTAAATACAACGAAATAAAGCCCGAAGCGATTTCCCGTGAGATGCCATCTTTGGCGATAGGGTTGCTGCTTCGCATGCAGATTTTCTGCCGTCTTCTTTAATGGCTTTCTTCTCTTGTAGCGCAACCTGTCTTTGCGTGATCGATGCCTGGGATTGGCTGATTAACTCTTGCGTACCTGAAGTCGCGCGGCTCAATCAAAGACGTCCGCATATGAAAAGCTCTGAGTATTTTGAAAATAATTTGATTAAATGTCGTTGCTGCCTAATCAAAGCAACAACTTTCAGTCGTATTGTTTGCACAATGTTCAACAGAAAATGTGATCCGTAATAAATAATATAATGTCTGCATCCCGGTTTTCGTCTGTCGAGTCGCCTGCCGTGTAACTTCGAAGGGGTTACTAAGTAAAGCTTTGTTCCTGGTGATGCTGTCATTTTTCTTTTTCGATTTTCGACCTGTAGATCGAGCGCGTCTCAAGAACCCTGATAACGCGTGTTACTGGGCCGATACTTGCCCAATACGGGTCCTATTGGCCAAGTACCGGGCCAGTAGCCTGCATTATCAGAGAATGAACACGCTCTGAAGGAACATCGATGGACTGGCGAGCGAAAGTCCACGACAGCACGTTATATTAATCCTGAAAATGACAAAATGGGCTCCAGAAAAGCTGTAATTGGGCGCAGAACGCAAATGAAGACATACGGTCGGTGATTGTTAAAATCGATGGATTTAGGAGCATCGGCTGCTGTGGTAAAGTCGTCTTGGTAGTCTGCGAGGCACCGTAATGCGAAGTCCCTATGGTAGCAATTATTACCAATCGGCAAACAAGCAGACGACACGAAGCGCGGTGTTTCAAGAGCGTGTGTCCGTGTTTGCTACAGCAGACGATACAATCACGCTCGCTGTCATTGAATGAACGCCGGATGTAGAATGAGAATTGACAAACTTGTAGAGTTGATTTATCTTCGCGAGTGAATAACCAATTCGTTACTGTAATCATTTTATTGCATTTGTCATGTGTGATTTTATTTGACCGTTTTATATAAAACAGGGATCTTGGAATTTAACCATTTTAACTCCAAAATCCATGTATCCAAATTTGACCCCAACAAAGACAGCGACGCCGTTGGATGCTTCGAAAATAAGTTGACTAGAACCCGTGGCTGCTCTAGGTAATTACGGCTCTGATTCAAATTTTGTTCACGATATTGAAAAAATAGTTCGTATGCCATAAATAATTTGTTGAATTAGGTTTGTAAGTTTGAAATGGGTAACAGCAATTTTCTGCCAACATTGATGATAATGTTATAATGATAACGTATTGCTGAAATAGTTTCTTCGGACAAACAGAACGGCGTCTTCAGTTGTCATAGCACGGCTGAAACATGTCTTTGGGAATTCTAACCAGTACTTTGAGAGCCTTAAAGAACGTGAGAAACCACCCATATGTGGAGTATATTGGTGTTAACTTAGCTACGCTGGTGCAGCAGACGAACAACAAGGATTATTCGCACGTATACTCGAGAAAATCTCGCCTTCAGTTAATCAAAGTCAGTGCCGCGGTCTGCGGCATCGAGCTCTGTTATGCTGCAGAAACGGCATTCGTAAGTCCGATACTGTTACGACTAGGGGTCCCTGTGGCCTTTATGACATTGGTATGGTGCCTCAGTCCCCTTCTAGGATTCTTCTTGGTACCCCTCTTCGGATCTATGAGCGATCGCTGCAAGACAAAACTCGGACGCAGGAGACCGTTTATATTGTTCCTTTCTGCCGGGATTTTGTTGGGGCTAATTTTAGTTCCCAATGGTGAAAAACTGGGAGAACTTCTTGGCGACCCGACCTTGGACGGTGTGGAGGATACCCGTTATGTAAATAAAACTATTGAAAGTTTAGACGTGACTACAATTAATATTCAACAGAATGGTGTGTCAGAAATACCGACTAAGGCATATGGAACCAATCCCAACTGTTCCCTGGATGATAGATCGGTTAGGACGCCGGGTACATACCTGAATCATACATCAAAGTCACCTCGTTCTAGATCAGCGGCGTATACCTTGGATTATTCTAAGAGTTCACGTCATCTGATAGGAATCGGCTTTACCATAGTAGGTGTAGCAATGCTCGATTTTAACTGTGACGCCTGTCAATCACCATGCAGGGCATATTTGCTGGACATCAGTGTCCCCGATGACCACTCACCTGGGTTGACCACATTCACTGTCATGGCCGGAATCGGTGGAAGCATTGGGTATTTAATGGGCGGAATTGACTGGAACTCTATCGGCGTGGGGACATCACTGTATGGTCACGTGCAGGTCGTATTTATATTTGTACTGATAGCGTTTTGCATCTGTGTGTTTTTTACAGTTACCAGCTTTAAGGAGATCCCACTTGAAGAATTAGGCATAACAACACAAATATTACAGCACAAGAAGAAGCGGTCGAAAAAGGGCGGGAAATATACAAAATTCACGAATGATGATGATGACGATGAGGATGATGATACTGAAGAATTTAATGATGGTGTTAACAAAGAAAATTATATCAGAAAAGGTGATGAAGACGATGATGTTGTAATGTATAGTGTTAAAGAAGGCAAAGATGAACGTGAGACGTTGCAGAACCGGCAGCCCGGTACTGTAATTTACGGCAGTGTAACCGTCTCAACTGAATTAGAAAATACAAGTACACAGTTAGGAAATTACCCTTCGAAAACTAACATAGATAATTTAGTAACTAGCAATGATGTCACTAATATTCCACAATTCGAAACGTTGGATCGCGCCTGGAATACTCCAACTGGTAGATTCAAACACGATGACGTCACAGATTCTTCAGTTAGACTCCCACCACCTACACAACCCGTCACGATTGAAATAAACACTGACGTCACTTTAAAAACATACCTTTTGTCCATTATCCGTATGCCGAAATCAATCTTAATACTGTGTGTAACGAACCTGTTCTGCTGGATGTCATTGGTTTGCTATTCGCTGTATTTCACCGACTTTGTGGGACAATCTGTTTATGGCGGCGACCCGCGTGCTGAACACGGTACAACTGCGCATGCGCTTTACGAAGATGGCGTGCGGATGGGGTCATTCGGGATGGCCTTATATTCAGCGTCATGCGCTGCTTACTCCTGGACGATCGACTACCTCATCAAGCGATTTAGTAAGTATTTGTCTATGTCTTTATATTTGGGTTCCCTGTCAAGGTTACAACATTTGGAGGGTGTCCTTATTTGCACATCCTCTTATCTGTCTGCATGGTGAATTTCTGCAGACTACTTTTTCCATGGGGTTTAACTCTTGACATGCTAAATATTTTGAAAAGAAGTTGACTGAAATTTGTTGGTGGTTAAGCCACCAACAAGTTTCTGTCAAACTGTGTATTACAATAGTCTGGTGATTCAGAGCTATTGCCCATTGAAAGTATTGTCTGGTGGCTTGCACCAGTTAGATAAAATATGTTGTTTGTAATAGACCTTACAGGTTTAGGTATGCCCTTCTAATCTCTAGTTAAGCTTCGCCCACAGCTCGCTGGTGTTAGGATCGACCAATCCCTAAGCTCATTGACTATCAATTTCCAGAAAACTATACAGGTAAGCTGTAGAATATTTTGAAACTAATTTGACTGGATGCTGTTAATGTATATGGCAGTAACAGTGCCCAGTCAAAATTAGTTTCAAAATATGTGACAAAATATTTATTAAATAGTAAAGCCATACAATTCGTGCAACGTGTCGGACTATAAAGCGTTTAAGACGGACTAAATCGAGTCATCCATGCCATAATTAATTATGACGTCATCCTACCCGTCGCGTATTTGATTATGACGTCATTTGATGGATGGTAAACTGGAAAGGTCCATTTACTTAATTTGTTCAACTAAAGCACATCACTTAATACTCGTTAAAGCTCGATCCAAATAAGATCGTACCAATGCCGTGTGATAAAAGAATTTAAATACGGAATCATAACTCGTTTGAGATCCTCATAAAACCACAATAGTCTTGTGGTCCAAAAACCAGTGCCGGATTATCAATGCTCAAATGTGGCGCGTACCACCCCACTCCACCCCCACACCAGCCCCACCCCTACCCCACCCCTACCCCCTACCCCCACCCCACTCCCCGAATACCAGCCTCCTCACTCCCTCCGAAAGTGTAACCCTTTTATGACGAAGACACCCAAACCTGACTCTCCTGTGGTCTGGACGAATGTCCATTGGCAGGCCAAGTGAAGACTATTTTTGAAAATTTACCACTGGAATGACTTTTTCAAAAGAGATGGAATTTTCAAAAATAGTCTTCACTTAGCATGCAAATACACATTCCATAAGAACATTTTGATTTTATATTTTTGGACAAAATTTTGTGATTAAAGGGTGTACAAATATTTTAACATGTTTATCCCCAAATAAGAGCTTACATCACTTCGATTTCTGATCATATTTATCGTTCCTTTAAAAATGCTTAGTCTGTACTGAAGAATAATTAGACAGTTAAACCACCGATACTTATAAATACTTCGTCCTATCTATTATTAAATAATATATGTTAATGATATCATTGGCCACTTTTCATAAAAGATAAAGTACATCTTATCGATATTAGCCGCTCTACACTACGCACCAGTTTGACCAACTGAAAATGGACCTTTCTAGTTTTAGCTATGCCCCGCCCACCTCTAACTAAGCTCGACCCTCACCTCGCTCGTGTTGTGATAGATCGATCCCTAATCTCCCTGACTATCAATTTCCAAAAAAACTAGGCAGGTAAGCTGTTGAATATTTTGAAACCAATTTGACTGGGTGCTGTTGCTGCCTATGGCAGCAACAGCGCCCAGTAAAATTAGTTTCAAACTATTCGGCAGAATGTTTATTAAATTGTATAGACATACAATTCGTACAACGTGTCGGACTATTAAGCGTTTAAGTCGGACTAAACCGAGTTATTCATACTGTAATTGATTATGACGTCATCCTACACGTCGCGTAGGTAATTATGACGTCATATAATGAACGGATGAACTGGAAAAGTCCATTGTCATGACGTGATCGTTTTGATGAGAATTTAATTTTGGGCAAAAGAAGCATCTGCCGCTTCAAATTGCACAACTGCCAATGGAGGAGTCCAGTCTATCCGCCAATCATATGATGTCATAATCAACTACGTGACGTTTAAGATGACGTCATAATCAATTACGGCATGAATGGTCCAGCTTCTCAGTCAATCATATGACGGGATAATCAACTACGTGACGTGTAGGATGGTGTCATAATTAATTACGTCATCAATGACGTAATTAAGTTCGTCAGGAACACTTAATTGATTACGGGCTACACGTTGTTGTACGAATTGTATGTCTTTTAATAAACATGCTGTTGAATATTTTTGCCATAGGCAACAACAGCACCCAGTCAAATTAGTCTCAAAATATTCAACAATTTACCCGTAATAGTTTTCTTGAAATTGATAGTCAGCGATTCCATGGACTGATCGATCCCATCACAGGCGCAGTGTGGGTGGAGCTTGGCTAAAGATGGGCGGGGCATAGCTAAAACTGGAGTCCTCAATTCCACCTGTCAAGTGTGCGCGTAATGAAACGGAAGAGAAATGCACAGTATGATGGCACACAATCTGCAGATGTGTCTCTGACTGCAACTGAAAGGCTTAGAACAGAAACTTACTATTATAATCAATAGGCTTATCTGCGCTTTGGCAGACAGAAGTTTAGTTTATCAAACAATTTACAAACTCGTTAAGGTTATTGTGGACGCTTGCAAATTATCGAATGAAGAACGACGTCTAGAGCCACGAATGTTGGCATTAGGCAATAGCTTACCCAAAAGCATTGTCTGCTGACATCTTCCCTAGAGAAATGATTAAATTCATTAGTTTTGCAATCACGAGATTGTTCTTCTCCCCAGTCTCAAACATTACTTCTCTATAATGAACAAACACTTGCGCATACATTTCCTAATGTCGCTGTAACCTTGCGCATTTCTATTACTGTGATGGTGACAAGCTGTTCAGGCGAGCGTTCATTTAGCAAGCTTGGCCTGATAAAGAAACAATTAAACTATGATCTGTCGTGACACAACCACGTCTACCTACACTTAGACTGTTCACCATTGAAAGTGGCATTCTTAGGAGCATCAGTTTGAAACAAATGAAACAAATGAAACAGAAAGAAATAACAAACAATGAATGTAACGTCGTCAAATAGAACAGGCTAATGTCAATAGAACAGGATAATGCCAAACAGAACAGCCTAATGCCAAACATAACAGGCTGATGTCAAACAGAACAGGCTAATGTCAAATAGAACATGCTAATTCCAAACATAACAGGCTGATGTCAAACAGAACAGGCTAATGTCAAATAGAACATGCTAATTCCAAACAGAACAGGCTAATGCGAAACAGAACAGGCTAATGCCAAACAGAACAGGCTAATGCCAAATAGAACAGGCTAATGCGAAACAGAACAGGCTAACGTCAAATAGAACATGCTAATGCCAAACAGAACAGGCTAATGTCAAATAGAACATGCTAATGCCAAACAGAACAGGCTAATGTCAAATAGAACAGGCTAATGCCAAACAGAACAGGCTAATGTCAAATAGAACATGCTAATGCCAAACAGAACAGGCTAATGTCAAATAGAACATGCTAATGCCAAACAGAACAGGCTAATGTCAAATAGAACATGCTAATGCCAAACAGAACATGCTAATGTCAAATAGAACATGCTAATGCCAAACAGAGCAGGCTAATGCCAAACAGAGTAGGCTAATGCCAAACAGAACAGGCTAATGTCAAATAGAACATGCTAATGCCAAACAGAACATGCTAATGCCAAACAGAACAGGCTAATGTCAAATAGAACATGCTAATGCCAAACAGAACAGGCTAATGCCAAACAGAACATGCTAATGCCAAACAGAACATGCTAATGCCAAACAGAACAGGCTAATGTCAAATAGAACATGCTAATGCCAAACAGAGCAGGCTAATGTCAAACAGAACAGACTATTGTCAAACAGAGCAGACAACTAGATCAAACAGAACATACAACTACAACAAACAGAACAGTCAACTACTACGACAAACAGAACATACAATTACGACAAACAGAATAGACACCTACGACAAACAGAACAGACAATTACGACAAACAGAATAGACAACTACGACAAACAGAACAGACAATTACGACAAACGAACAACTGTTCGTTTTGGCGTAATTGTCTGACGGTTGTGTTTAAAGAATACTCGTTCATTTGGTATAAGCATTGTTCGTTTGGTATAATTGTCTATTTGTTGTGTCTAGCGTTATTAGTTTGTCGTAGTTGTCTGTTCTGTGGGTCGTAGTTGTCTGTTCTGTTTGTCATAGGTGTCTGTTCGGTTTAACAATAATCTGTTCTGTTTGACATTAGTCTGCTCTGTTTGCCGATAGCCTGTTCTGTTTGCCAGTAGCGTGTTCTATCTGACGACGTTGCCTTGATTGTGAGTTATTTCCGGTTCATTTGAAATTAGCCTGTTATATTTGCATTTTATCTGGCTCATTTGAGTTTTGTATTGTTGATTTTGCAGCTGCAATATCACGCAAATCTGGTGTACCTAGCTATTTATTATTTCAGAGCTATGTTTAACTGATGACACTTCCTGTCACTGAGAAAGAAGTCTTTGAAGTATATACTGCGCGTTTGCGTGTCAATATTTTGTTACGAAATGGCCTTAACCCTTACCACTCTGATGTCAAAATTTTAAATTTTCATATTAAAGTGAAAGACGAACTGGTGTTTAATTTTCAACAAATTTGGCGGAAGATGGTGCTGTCGTAGACAGCAACATCTTCCACCAGTTTCTTTGATATTGACACAGTAAAAGATAGAATATTGACATAAGTGTCCTAAGGATTAACTAACCGACTGTAATGATATTGAGTAAAGTAGAACGTTGAATAGCCAATAGCCTAGCCAACCAAACAAAGTCTGTCATTCCGGTTGCAAGTTTGCTCAAATATACTTCGTTTGACTTGCAAATGGATATAATTTCTGAAAAAAGTCAGAAAGCAGTAACATACATTTTTGGGAAAATGATGATTAGATGGTTAATTAAACACGCTGTGTTACAAATGGATGTCCATAGCACCAGAATATGCTAGGCTATCGTGGAAATAAAGGTTACCAAAATTTATTTGGACATTGGTATCGGTATTGGAATAGGGCTGGATGGGACAAGCACAAACACACGTGCGCACGCGCACGCATGCGCATATAGGATATATGCATACATATGGGTCCGCCTGAACCTCTAAATCCTTGATCCCGCTCTGCAAAAAACTTACTAGGGCGGTATTAGTCTAGTTATTTACTGGTCCATTACGACATTTTATCATAATGTTTTATGTTTTATCATAAAGTTTTTATCGTGAAAAGCGTAAATTATTATATTAGTCATTAGTGTATGCACGCACGCACGCATACATGCATACACACATGCACGTATGAGCACACGCACATCGCACGCACGCACGCACGCATGCACACGTACACTCGCTCGCTCGCTCGCTCACTCACTCACTCACTCACTCACGTGCAAGAGAACAAAAACTTCAGGTAATAAACAGAAACGAACATGGAGGGCCTACATTGTTGGCCATATTTCGCCAAAAAACAAGGAAGAAATCGTCATTTAATGTGACGTCTTCAAATCTCGAATACGTTGACGAATGTTCTTATTTTCGGTGACATAATTCATTCCGGCTGATTATACGCTGGTGGCCAGTAACTGGCGCTTTCACCCTGGCATGGTGGCGTGGTGTACATCAATTTAGCGACAGGCGCGCGTGTTAAGACACCATGCCAACAAACGTGATATTGACTCCTACATTACAGCTCAGAAATAACGTTTCATGTTTACAAAATAAAATAAAACTTACTACTGTTGAATAATTTGGATTTAATTTGATTGGAAGCCATTGCTGCCTGAGGCAGCAATGGCTTCCAATCAAATTAAGTCCGAAATATTCAACAGAACATGTGTTGCATCGTGTTCAAAATTGCACTAAGTAACATGGTTGTGTTTTTGTTATTGGAAACATTTTAATTTACTTCTGAGCTGTGCTTACTGTATTAAATTCTGAGCTCGTGAAGAAACATGTTGGACATAGGCGAGAATATCAATGTTTTAATAGAATGGATGAATATCACGTGATTAGGGAGTTTCTATTAACTACAGCCACATATTCTTGAGAGATTAATTATTAATAGGGTGATCCATTTCACGCTAAGCTCGCCCATTTCTAGCTAAGCTCCGCCCATGTTGAGCGCGTGCTGGGGATCGATTTAGAAAGACCTACTATACTTCGCGCGCTGAATACCCAGAATCCGAGAATCATAATTTCAAGGTAACTTATGCAGGTAAGCTGTTGAATATTTTGAAACTAGCAACAGCTGCCAGTCAAATTCGTTTCAAAATATTCAACAACACTTTTATTAAGTTGAAAATTCACCAAAGGCCCATGTCCTACAATACGTAGGCCTACACCTGTGACGGACTTATATAAAGGCGTCTTTTTAATTGTGACGTCAGCTAAAATGTGACGTATTTAATTATGACATCAGATACTTGAGTGGCAGATCGGATCCTATCATTACCACTTGTATGTCAGTCTGTCTGCGTGTCACGCGCCGTATGTTCTACTTGAGTACAGTTGAAGACAGTCAAACTTACTAATCGGTCCCCTGTCTTAAAGGAACCACCGCTTTTGACTACAAAAGGAATGCCCTATAGTAAGTCACCTGTATTAAGGGATCGCCTTTCCATTACGGTCTATGATCTATGTTTCATAAGGTGGTCTTTTAAGTCAGGCTTACTATACATCCTGGCTTGAAAGGGTCTATTGACGATAAAACCTAGAACCCATCATTGACATGGACTGGTCCAAACTAGTCACATTGGAAAATCATTTATACTAGCTCAGCGAAGAGAATTGATGCATCCGCTGTGTCACTCAAGCATATGATGACATAATCAAATATGTCATATATAAACAGTCTGGTGAATATTTTGAAACTAATTTGACTGGGCGTTGTAGCCAGCAACGGCACCCTGTCAAATTAGTTTCAAAATCTTCAACAGCTTACATGTAGAGTTACCTTGAAAATAGGATTCTAAGAATTCAGATTTCAAGTATACAAATCGATATAAGCACTTGCAAAAGGTGAGAGGAGCTTAGCTAGAAATGGGCGGGGCATAGCTAGAACTAGCACCCTATTTCGATATATCGCTTGGAAGAGATTCGCCCGTGCCAAGGAATCCACTCTACGGCTTAGCAGCTCATACCAAGGACGAATATCATCTCATCTCGATATATAACTACGTAGGGCCTACCAGAATGTGTCCCGTCCTATCTTTGGATTATTCACGATCAAGTATAATATTGATTTTTGCTTGAAATATTACGTTGCATTAGCATTGGTTTCTGCCCCCCACCCCCACCCCCACGAGATTGCTGGTCAAATTTTAACACAGCAATGGCTGTTACATTCAAAGAGGGTTTCCAGACAGTGGCCAGGATGCTGATAAAAACATTGATTTGGAGCGGATCAAATCCCGGATCTGTAGATATCTCGTAAACTGCTGGCGTTATTTGGCTCAATATTTAACGCATGACAGACTGTAACCGTCCACTAGGAATCCACTGCTTTATTCATGATCTGTCGACAAAAAAACCCCGAAAATCCGAAATTTTTCAAAACGTAACAAAAAATCTCGAGCGTGAGCCCAAAATTTATGATTGATCGTGTAATTGTTGTCTCCTTATTGCACACAAAATGAGACGGGGAAATTCAAGTGTAACCCCTTAATGGCTCAATTTTTGTCAAGAATATCAAAATATTTGCTTATTAAATGTCTATTTGCACAGCAAGAGAAAAGTATTTTTTTGAAAATTTGCCACTGGGATAGCTGGCTCGGTTACTTGCGGGAGAACATACAAACAAAAATTTCGGGACGCTGATAGATACAAATTCACCTTTCCCGAGTATCCACCCATCATATGACGTTATAATCAACTACGTGATGTGTAGAATGGCATCATAATGAATGACGTCATGAATGAGGTCGATAAGTACGTCACGAACGCATATTTGAAGACGGTCTATCCGCTGTTGTATAAATTGTATGTCTTTACTATTTAATAAATATTCTGTTGAATATTTTGAAACTAATTTGACTGGGCGCTGTTGCTGCATATGGCAGCAACAGCACCCAGTCAAATTAGTTACAAAATATTCAACAGCTTCCCTGTATAGTTTTCAGGAAATTGATAGTTAGGGAATTCGGGGATCGATCAATCATCCCAACACAGCGAGGTGTGGGTGGAGCTTAGCTAGTGATGGGCGGGGCATGGCTAAAAATGGAAAGGTCCATTACAATGCCATTAACAAAATTATTCTTCCCTTGCCTCTGGCCTGTACTTGCAGCTCTTCTCCCATGGCTGCCATTCCAGACAGATATACGATGACACATAAAACCCCTAGTCGCCACAACCAGCAGTAATTTTTCACAATCAATGTCGTCGCTAAAATTAAGCTAATCCTAAAGTAGTTAAACCTGTACATATAACGAAAGGTTGCTTTTGAGGGTTACACGATGGTGGTTCTTTAAGACGTGTAGTCGCAAGATCACCCGTCTTCAATAATTGCCACCTTGTGCTCCCCCCAAAAATAGTTCAAATGACGATCGACCTATATTAAAGGCCCATCTATCTTCCGCGACCCTGTTTAAATGGTCTCTGAAGTTTCCGCTATAGGCAGGGTGTAATGCGTAATAAACTCGGAGAAAGAGAGGCAAAAATGGAAATATCGTTTGATCTAGACGCCTAATAGCGCTCAAAGACGGGAAGCTCTCATCATCGTCAACCAAACATGAAACGGAAAATAATGAAGTTTATTATCTCGCGTAATTATACATAAGCCTAGCTTCGTGTCATTTGTCTTGAAAACTATCGAGTTACGGTTTCGTTTTGATTCCAATGTTAAAATCACTGTATCTTAATGATTTTGTGTTTTCGAAAAGGTTTTGTTAAGAATTGGTGTTTCAAACACAACAGCAGCTCCGTTGTCATCCCCACAGCCAACACACCTGTGAAAGTTGGATCGCTTTTTGTAATATGACATAATTATAACGTTGATCTTAGAGGTAATGAAAACAAGATTGTGAAGAATAACGGGGGAATAATTGACATTTCCCGTTTTAGCTATACAACGTCCATCTCTAGCTAAGCTCCACCCACACCTAGCTTGTGCTGGGATCGACTATCAATTTCCAGAAACCTATACAGGTAAGCTGGTGAATATTTTGAAACTAATTTTAGTGGGCGGTGTTGCTACCATAGTTTCAAAATATTCAGCAGAATGTTTATTAAATAGTAAAGACATACAATTCGTAAAACAACGCTTAGCCCGTCTTCAATTATGCGTTCGTGGCGTACTTATCTGCGTCATTCACGACGTCATCGACTATGACGTCATCCTACCCGTTACGTGGGTGATTATGACGTCATATGATGGATAGATAAAGAAAACTTCCATTAGAATGTTGATCTCAAAGATGATGACAACAAAATTATGAAGAACATTGGGGAATGAGTTTTAAACTGCAATCACCTTTCTGGGGCCCGCCGCCAACATGTGCTGCTTTGCTGCCCTGAACATGTAGGGGGTGAAAGGGTCTTTGCAGGTGTGTCTGTTTCATTGTATGCCTATATCTGCTTGATTACATCGTCATGGAATATAGTCGTCCAACCTGACTCGACATTTAAAACAAGAACATTCCAGCATTCGCATCTCGTGAGATCTCCTTAGACATGAGATCAATAAAAGCGTCTCGTGTGTAATGGCTGGGCATTGACCTAGTGATACAACCTGACTCCCCACAAATTGGAAGTTAAAGAGAATTGAGTCTTGAAAGGACACCCAGAAGTATCCTATTCATACCAGACAATATTATGTCACCTAAAACGAGATAGTGTTCTGTATAAAAAATAGTTAACAGAAAATAGCCGGTTTTAACACTTTAACCCTCGAATTTGTTCAAGAAAATTGTAATTTTCTCATAGAAAATGTCCATTTGCAGAACCAAAAAAGGTTATTTTTGAAAATTTACTACTAGAATAGCTGGCTCTGTTATCGAGCCAGTCATTTCAGTGATAAATTTTCAAAAATAGACTCTTGGTATGCAAACGGACATTTCTCAAGACCCCTGCAGAAGCCATTTTTGCCTGATATGAGGGTTAAAGAGTTAATTGGTCTTAATACGTCGAAATACGTAGAAGGATTTGAGTATGTCAGGGGTGGATCTAGGAGTCATTTGGCGGGGTGGGGGGAGGGGTTGGAGGGGGTTGGGTATGGGGGAGGGGGTTGGGGCACCCAACAAAATTTCAAGGGAGTTAACGCTTGGAAATGGGCTCATTCCGCCACCAGCAGGTAGGTTTAAAAAAATTGACAGCCTTGTCGGGGTGGGGGGGAAGGGGGCACGTGCCCTCACCCACCCGAGTGCACCCCACCCCCCTGGATCCGCCACTGTACATTGCGTTGATGCTGATATCACATGAGCCACTAAGTGTATCGAATCTATTTTACTGTATGTATCAAGCTAGAGATACTGGTGTTAAGATGATCTACACTATCCACAATGGTGCGTTTACAGTCCCACTATGCAGATAGGCTGCATTTTCCTCACCCTGCATGTCTAGTCTCCGAAGTTGAGTCTGTGTACAACTCTAGTCAATTTGATGACGTAGCAAAATGGCCGGTCATCGCGTTAAAGGCGTATTCTCGCTCTTTTTCAGATTCGCATTCCTGTAATCAAGGGTTCCCAAAACATGTGCAAAGTAGTATGGTTGTATGCATAACATGAAGCTTTGTCAGAAATGTCAAAAATATAATAGGCCTACAACAGACATGCCGTGAGACTGACTGCCCAACCGACAGATAGACGGCGTGGCGGACGGACTGTCGGACAGGGATGGGTGGGGCCGGAGGAGGCTGGCGGGTGTGGCGTACGTGTGCACAGACAGCTGGATGGATGGACGGACAGATGGACGGGCATACTTTTTGATGTGATAAATATTCACTAATACCTGTTTCTGATTATAATTGTAATCAATACTGCCTTTAGCTTCTAAATTACAACGACAACGAAGACGACGACGACAAATTAAAGCCCTGTTTACACAATACATGCTTACATCAGATCAGTTTTCATCTGATTATGCAAGAGTGTAATTTTCTTCAACTCTCAAGGTACATATTCACAGCAGAATGGTTCAAAATAAAATTGTTAAATGCAATGAAACGAAACAAATCTTAGCATATGATGATTTCATTACGTATAATTTAATACAATTTTTTAAGTTGTCAAATTGAATTAAAGGTACGAGACCCTAATTCAAATTCACAACTAAACATACGAAATGTATTTATGTGAAAAGAAATCATCATATGTTAAAACTTTCGACTCTAAAAGTATTTAATTTCAACAATTTTATTTTCAAGCATTTTGGTGTGAATATGGTTCAGAAACATTACTTCAGAGGTCAAAGAATATTTTGTGTATTATACCACGTGTATGCTAGAAGTTCCGGAAACACTCAATTTCAGAATCGCTATACAACAAAGCTGTAGGACATTTTGAAACTAATTTGACTTAAACCTGTTCCTGCCACAGGCCCTCGATTGATATCAGGCAAATAGATGACATGGTGATCAAAACGATCGCTTCAGTTTAACCGTCCTTTCAGGTCCTGCTATTAACTGACTGTCTGCTGAATTTCTACAGACTACATTTTCCACGGGGTTTAACTCTGGAATGCTTAATATTTTGAAAACAATTTGACTGAAAATTGTTGGTGGCTTAGCCACGAACAATTTTCAGTCAAATTGTTTTCAAAATATTAAGCATATCCAGAGTTATTACCCGTTGAAATTAGTGTCTGATAGGTTGCAGCAGTCAGAGTTAAAGCAATGTCTGATTCACGAAATGGGCAATAATTTCCTGTTTCAATCACGCGAAAATGATAAAACAATCTCCTTAATAGCAAATAAAATTAGCAATTCTTGGTTTCACTTTCAGTCTAGCAAAAGGGATTCAATTTGTCTGCTTGAGACGGCAAGTTAAAACAACCCATACGCAATAAACAACTCAACGACAGAATAGTTTCTATGAGCAAATAGGCCTCAACTACAAATTCTGGTACAGCTGACTGAATTCATGAATCCATTTCTTCACTCAATCATATGACGTCATAATCAACGACGTGCCGTGTATGCTGACGTCATGATCATGACGTCATGAGTGATTAGAAATAATCCGTCATTAGCGTTTAATAGTCCGCCATGTGCACCCAGTCAAATTAGTTTCAATATATTCAACAGGTTTCCCTGCATAGTTTTCAAGAAGTTCAAGGATCGACCGATCCCAACGCGAGCGAGGTGTGCGTGGAGCATAGCTAGCGATAGACGTGCGTGCGTGCGTGCGTGCGTTCGTGCGTGCGTTCGTGCGTGCGTGCGTGCGTGCGTGCGTGCGTGCGGTGGGGGGGGGGGGTTGGTATAGCTAAAACTGGAAAGGTCCATTTGTGCACATTGGGCTAATGTGGTTCTCTCCTAATCTCGTGCGTTCTGTGGCTTTGCGATAACACAAGCTAGTCCACACATAATACTGAAATATGCCGCAAGCTTTTAAGCTGATTTGTTGGAATGAGAAACGTCGACCATTCTTCATCGTGGTTTGACAGTGGTTGGAGCTAAGAATGGATATGAAATGATTAACGGTCGATTGGTTATAGTTAGATCAAGCTACTGTTGCCATCGCGCTGATAACCGGAGTAAAATCGTCTGGAGTAGGCATGTTGAAGAAATTAATGAATAATCGTCTGCGGCACGCGTGTTGAAGAAGTTAATAAATTATCGTCTGCGGCACGCATGATGAAGAAGTTAATAAATAATCATTTGCGGCACGTGTGTTGAAGAAGTTAATAAATAATCGTCTGAGGTATATAGATAGATCAAATGGTTTCAATAATGGACCTTAGCTGATAAATAATTAAAGCAACGCGTATGAGCATTGTAATAGAGGAATCCAGTTTTAGCTATGACCAGCCCATCTTTAGTTAAGCCTCACCCACGCTTTGCCGTGTTGGGATCGATCGATCACTACACTCCCTGAATCCCAATTTCTAGAAGAAAAGTATACAGGTAAGCTATTGAATATTTTGAAACTAATTTAAATGGGTGTTGTTGCTGTCTATGGCAGCAACAGCGCCAAGTCAAATTAGTTTCAAAATATTCAACAGCATACTTATTAAATAGTAAAGATATACAATTCGTACAACCTGGCGGACTATTAAGTGTTCAAGACGGACTAAATCGAGTCACATTATTAATTATGACGTCAGCCTACATACAAGTCACGTAGTTGATTATGACGTCATATGATTGATGGATAAACTGGCATCCTCCATTACCACGTTAGCCCTTTAATGAATAAATATATTCAAGAAAATCTAAATATTTCCTTATTAAATGGCCATTTGCAAGCCAAGATAAGATTGTTTTTTTGATAATTTACTTCTAGAATGACTGGCTCGGTTACCGAGCCAGTCATTCCAGTGGAAAATCTTTTAAAAATATTCCCGTGGACTGCAATTTGCCATTCCCCAAGACAACTGCACAGGTCGGTATTGGCCGGCTTCGCCATGAAAGTGCTAAGTTTGATCCATTAGGTATGCAGGAGATTTCTTAATACCTTGTAATGACCTGGTAGGTGATTTTTCAGCTTAGTGCTCCAGACAGAATTGTCATATATCAACCCTCTTGGTATTCCTTTAAATGCCACCATAAACCAATTTAATCCTTCGAACACGAAAATGTATCCCACGTTAAAACGCAACAGCAAAAGCTTTCAGCAACATTGTTTCCAAAATAAACATGTTTGACGTCACGTCAGCCCGATTGGAAAATATATCAACGAAGTGGATTTTGAATAAAGCTGTCCCCGCTTATTTCAATGCGGCAAAAAAGCAGCCATTAAGAATTCAACAACAAAATTCTTGAAGAAACGTTAATGTCGAAGAAATGAACAACCATTTTTGATTATCTACATATGAGGAGAGAAAACGTTGTGATCGTGATCACATGGTGTTAAACTCAGGTTTGATTGGCCACAAGTGGTTATTATCAGTATACATTGTTAGTTAGATGAACCGTCCTTGACCTTTCTTCAGCAGTGTTGACTCTTATCACACTTATGTGAATATTCTATTTTTACGCTATCAATAACAAAGAAACGAGTGTGCATTTTTCGACAATTTTGGTAGACGATGTTGCTGTCTACGACAGCACCATCGTCCACCAAATTTGTTGAAAAATAAACACCAGTTCATCTTTTATTTTAATTTAAAAATTTATAATTTTGACATCAGAGTGCTAAGGGTTAATTAAGCAAGGACATACAAACCTCAGCTGCATCAATGTGTGTGCCGCTCATGTTACATCTTATGTGCATGTTCTGTGACAACGTCATGAAATTGAGGAATCAGATATATCACTCAAGTATATGGCGTCATACGGCACATCACATGGAGGCTGACGTTACAATCTGATTACGTATTATATCTCCGTCATGAAGTTTGAAATGTCCGTCAAGTGTACGTATTGTATGTGTTTGATGAATTTACTATTTAATAAACAGTCTGTTGTATATGTTGAATCTAATTTGACTGGGAGCTGTTGCTGCAAGATGCAGTAACATATGCCAGTCAAATTGGTTTCAAAATACATAAAAGCTTTCGTTTATAGTTGCTTTGCAATTGGGATTCTGGTAATTCAGGGTTCAAAGTATATACATTGATTCCAAAACACGTACAAAGTGGACGGAGCCTTGTTAGAAATAGACTAGCTCGAAATGGATCATTTTATTTTTTAGACATAGTGAAGATTTTCTGTCTCCGGTCCTCTCTAAGAACTTCTCTTCCAGCTTCGGTAAGACTTGTACGTACGATTGCTGCGACAATCGGTCTTACCGAGGATAAAAGAAAGTGATACGAGCTCGCCTCGTCTATAGATGTATTTGACGATATTTATTTTCGTATCTGGGCCTGATCTGACTGGACCACTAAGATTGGATGGTACGGCACGGTGTTTCTCCGTGTCCTCCAGAGTTAGATGATATGTAAATATAACCCAAACTCGTGCCTTGTGATAAATTTACAAGGTGATGCTTTTATTGATTATTCTAACTATACACTACTAATGTGACTTTTACTGCCACCATGATAAATTAAATACTTTATGTTTTAACAATTTATTATAATTCGAACGATTCAAACTTATCCTATTCCTACTCTATACGGATTACTCTCGATCGCTATCTATTTGCTATCCTATATAAAGCTACCAGTTCTTGAGTACTCCAATTTATTCCTCAAGAACCCTAACGATAACGAAGTACTGCTGGCTCCGGAATCAATGATGACAAGATTCTTGATAAAAGGCAAAGTGCCCCTTTTATACTATACTCATTTTCTACCCTATCTTCGTTTGGTTTCTCTTCCCCAGAGTTTGATCGGATGCTCATTGATTGTGACGTCATCCTGACTAATCAAACTCCGGGCTTCTCTTCTAGGGAGAGAACATCGAACACGGTCCAAGCGGTTTATGCTGGTTCTGATTTGATGCGATCTGTCAGCTAACTAACAACATTATGGTATCTGTTGTTGTAGCATGCCTTTCTATGATTGACATATAGTTGATATACAAATTTCGATCGTGGTATTAATTCCTACAGGACGCTACAATGCCTCTGTCCTGTCCCTTGCCTATTGTGGATAAGCCTGTATGAAACGAACGTTAATAGCACATGAGCTGTATGATCTCATTGCCAGCTGGTGTTGTTCTTGCTTAAGAGTGTCGGAATGCCGCCCATCAACAACTAATGTCAGTCTGTCACCTACTATTCCTGTCGATTCCTATCGATTCTTATCTCTTGAATATTTACTAAACTACTGGCCGAAACGACTGCTGAACATTATAAAAGTGTGTGCCGATCCCACAGCAACAACTTTCATCTTCAACTATTGACAGATATCACCAACTCAGAACCGCCAGTTCTATTCATTCCTAGTTATTCTATCATAATACTTCAGCTATAGTTTCGCATCAGTTTCTATCTGGTTTCTGCGAAACCGTTTTCAGCAGCGCTGGTCGATGTCAACCAGTGCAGCGTCGTATTGCGTACATGCCTGATGCCTATCCTGCTACTCGGTTCATTAGCCCACCTGGTATTGTCAAAGATGAATTTCACTGAGGTCTTACTCGTAAATATAAGACAACCCGCGGGGTCATGACTCCCACAAGACAATCCGATATCTACACATGCCCCACAACCAAAGTTAAATAACCGTCTCGTAAGGCCTTAAGAGAGCGTTAATTAACTCGTTGTACAACATCAACAACTCCAAACCACTCTATACCAGGGCACCATGAACGGATACCACACATAGACATCACCTGGCAAATAATCTAAATGACATGAACAACATAACATACGGTCCAATACAACACAAACTAGTATATGAAAGTAACGGAAAACAATCTACAGACTAAACTAACCTAATCCTACAATGCAAATATCATTACACATCATTTATCAATTAATAATGACAACATAATACGATCAATACAAACACAATGGCACCATAATAAAGTATGTACAACATAAATACGAAACTCCTTGATCCATTACATTAGGTTCCATATAAAACAGTACATGGCACCATAATAATGTTCGTGCTACAATTAAGGATAAATTCATGGTATAAGGATAAAGTCATGTTAACAGAACATGGCACCATAATAATGTTCGTGCTACAATTTAAGATAAATCCACACAGGATGCAACCTCATTAGGATCCTCGAATAGCTCCACATCAATCCAGTCATCGGCCGTCGGGTCGATCGCAGTCCCGGTCATGTTAGGCGACGACCCGGCCAACACCCCCAGCAGCACCATAAGAGCAGCAGTTCTCCGCGGCCTTGGAGGTTGGATATCACGTGGCACACTTCTATGGGCCGCAGGTGGCTTGCATTTAATCCAAATCCACATGCGATTCAATACGCCACACTTGTACAATATAATCATCACTACAAGCACTAGAACGAAGGAGCCCGTCGAATATGACACAAACGACCGTACCCCTATGCCATCGACCATCACTGGGTCGACCGCAGATAGTGGTGCTAGCGGCACATACTTAGATTTATGCAAATGGTTCCAGGGTTGCATTTTCAAATGATTTACAATCATGGACTGGTTAAGAACTCCGGTCACATCCAAGTGGGGCATTTCAATGGCCAGGCTAACCCGAGTGTACGTCCGACTGTAAGACGCCACAGGCTCGAATTGCCAGCCCTTCCCGCTATAACCACACTTTCCAGACATCAACGCATACACACCATTACTCACCACGCACCGGTCGGTCAGTCGTCCGTCGCAGTGTATTTCCATTGTTTCTCCGAATGTTTGCAACACAACGCCTATTTGCTTATTGGCAAACAATTTACTCGCGGTTGTGTTAGATTCCGACAGTTGAATATTGCAATTACTATCTGTCGTGTTAGTTAATATGCTTACAATGCAGGGCACGTGGGTCTTATCGACCCTTAGCTGACCCTGACATACCCTAGGGCCAGTACCGCAACACTCAGATGCGGTAAAGTACCACCCGTCTTGGTATCTAGACCGATGCTGGTTTGTGCTAGCTCTACCTGCATGTAATAACCCCTTTCAGCCAATGGTTCAGGCCACGAATGCAACCCGTATTCTATGTACCTTCCTCCGTCAATCAAAGGTAAGGTCGCTACATAATGTAGCTTTTCGTCGTCTTTCCATAATGGGTACACTATCACATTGCGGTAGTACCACTGGTACGGACGTATCAGGCGGTTCCCTACGCTGACCTGTTTAGATACCGAGGTCAGATCGGCGGGACCGAATAGTTCCTCGGTTAGTCTACCCAATTCAAGTGATGCTGTTTGTCTATGGAATTGCTCAGCCATCTTTTGGTAGTCATAGACCACATACTCGGCGGAGTCTATTATATGCCCAAGCCTCACCAGGGCGTAAAGTTCATTCTGTCGGGTGGCTTGTATCCGGAACAGCCTGCTCATGTTTCCGGTCACAGCGACCAGGCTATCGCTGAGTTCATTGATGCGGACCGTATTCATATTAATATCATGGAATGCCAGTTTCACGTGGGATGCCAATTTGTTGGCGAAATGTACTACTCTATTCACGTTACCCATCGCCTTCTTCACTACGTCGTGGATAGCATCTATGTCGCCGGAGGTAGTGGTTCCAAATAACGATGAGGCGATGTCACCCACAAAATTAAATAATCCCCATTTCCGCCGTGTGCGTGTTCTACGTACCATGGTTTGCTGAGTTTTTATAGCGATTTTCCTCGCCCCTCGTATCCTATGTTGGAGTCCGAATATATCAGCCTTGCTTATGAATGAGGTCTTGCGACTTATCTCTGCGATAAGGCTCGCCATTTGGGCTAACCATCCCAGAAAGTCAGCCGGCAAATATGGATGGTCGATTGACACTATCACGGTCCATTCCGCTCTTATAACGGATATTGGTTCGGGTTGGGTTTTCATAACACCGTTTGGTAACCGATGTACGCTAGAGTCCTTACATATACTTGTCACTACATTAACTAACGCCACTATTATACACAATCGAAAGTAATACATGATTCTACACTCCTGCGACGTTTACTGGTACAGATTATCAGACAGAGTTATAATTTATCTCCGGCTACATCGCCTTATAACAGCTTCTACCTGGCCGAGGAATTCACCATATGGATCGTAACTAACCGCGCCAATCCTGAGTCTCTTGCTGTCTGTATCGACATCAAGTACATGACTACGCTTGCGCAGAAAGTAGGGATGCGCTGGCAGCGTTTCCATTGACTCCAGGGCAGGCTCGGGCACCTCCTCCGATGTGTCCATCATTACGGTACGAGGAGCTCTGATGGTTTCACCTGTTGACTCATGGTTTCGAGTCCTACTCGTACCAGGTTGACCGATGTTATTATCAACCACCTTACCCACCTTGCTCACCCTCGGCTCATCCTCAGGAGCTGGTCACTTCCTACGAGCCACTTTACTAGGGGTTGCCTTAGAGTTGGATTCCGGCCCATTTTCGGACCTGGGGTCTATCATCACCCTTTGATGATGGCTATCTTTCGTACCCTTTGTAGGGCTACGAACAGGGCGTGGCCGTACCTTGTCTCAGCACATCTCTGAGTCGACTACGCGTAACTTAGCCATATTCAGTACACGCACCTTCCCAGATCTTTGATGGCGCACGTGAGCCACAGGCCCGTTGATCTTAAAGATCTCATATTCGGGGTCACTGCGAGAGGTCAACTTCATCCTTTCCTCCGCGTTTACGACCACCGATTCACCCACCTTATATATACCAGCGTTGGCACGCTTGTCAATCTGTTCCCGGTGGACTTCACGAGACTTAGCCATTTCCGTACAAGCACGCAGTAGGGCATTATTGAGACACGTCAGTCTCTCCCCAAGATCCTGCGACGCATCTATCGGAATAGCAAACAGAAGTCTTGCCCGTCGACCATACATCAGATAAAATGGCGTATATCCCGGTCGTGGAATGATGAGTACTGCGGTACACTGTTAATGCCGCACCCAATTCATCCTCCCACGTGCGAGAAGCGTTGTTCACCCCATTCTGGATCAATTCCTTAAGGGTTCGATTGAACCTCTCGGTACGCCCATTAGTTTGCGGATGGTAGGGACTCGATCTCCTATGATCGATATCCTGTTCACTAAACCGTTCTTCCAGCGACTTAGAACAAAATTCTTTGCCCTGATCTGTTATCAAGATCTCAGGGACACCATGACGAGCGACGTACTCATTGAAGAATTTGTCCTCAACATTTTGAGACGTCTTAGCCGGAATCGGATATGCTTCTGCCCATGCAGAACAGTGATCGATTATCATCATGATATACACATTACCTTTACTCTATTCTAATAGTGGACTGATCAAATCCATACAAATTATCTGACTCGGATAATTGGCCATGGGCATCTCACTGTACCTTGGTCGAGTGGTAACAGGTCGGTTGACCTGGCACGTCGTACACGTCTCCAGCATACGTACCACGTCTTTTCGTAAAGACGTCCACACAAATGAATCTCTTACCATACCGATGGTCTTCTGCAGACCTTGGTTACCGGCTCGTTCATGAGCCATCCGGAGCACTTTCTCATGGAACAGGGTATGTAACATGATTCGAGGGTACTCAGCGTCCAATGCTGAAGGCGTAATCAAAGAATATAATATACCGTTTTGACCATATACTCCTCCGGTATGTTTTTGAATAACTCCGGGTATTCCTTGGTCTGCTCGGCACACAATTCGTCATAGGGAACGTCGAATACCTCTAGAGAGACATGCGGTAACGCACCCTCGTCCACATCCAGTATGACAAAGTCACCTGTATCCAATGTGGCGACCTCCACTGGACGACGTAACCTGGACAACATGTCCGCTCGAATATTCTTCGAGCCTTGGATGTACTCGATTTTACATCCATACTCGGCAATCAGTACTGCCCAGCGCTGCACCTTTGTGTTCTTAACTTCTCCCACAAACAAACTCTTGAGGGGTTTGTGGTCAGTATACATGGTGAACTGCCCACCAAATAGATAAGGCCTAAGCTTCTTTAATGCATATATCACAGCATAAGCTTCCTTTTCTATTACCGGCCAATTTAGCTGACTGTCTTTAAGAGTAGAGCTCACATACTGTATCACCCGCTCCATACCCTCATCATCTACCTGTACCAATATCACCCCTATCGCATAGCTAGACGCATCCGTATATAATTTATATGGGGCATTTAGATTCGGATATGTGAGAACCGTCTCACTACACAGCAAGTTCTGTAATTTCTTAAACGCTTGCTGTTCCTCTTTACCCCACTCAAAACGTTTATACTTCTTAGTTAATTCTATCAAAGGCGTAGCAATTTCGGCATAGCCTTGCACACAAGAGCGGTAATAACCTGTAGCTCCAAGGAAACTTCTCACCTCTCCCACATTGCATGGTGGTGACATCTCCCTTATGACCTTGACCTTCTGAGCCTGAGGAGCCACCCCTTGTGTGGAAATGCGATATCCTAACAAGTCCACAGACTTACTGGCGAAATCACACTTCTTTTTCTTCACTTGCAAGTTATATTCTCGAATCCTACGCATGACCTTACGCAAATGCTGTGCATGTTCAGTCGGATTTCGAGAATATATGACAACGTCATCGACAAAAACATGCACTTATTTTCCCACGAATTCTCGGAAAATATCGTTCATTGCCCTCTGAAATATGGCACCTGAGTTGCAAAAACCGAACGGCATCCGAATCCATTCGACCAAACCTTCACTGCAGACGAACGCTGTCTTCTCTATGTCTTGGCTGTCCATTGGTATTTGCCAATAGCCAGACTTCAAGTCCATAGTCGAAAAGATTGTCGCGCCATGCATTGAATAAAAAATATCTGATATATTCGGTAATGGATAACTATCTTTGCAACATACCGAATTCAACTTCCTGTAGTCAATACAAAACCTAGTGTCACCATTCTTCTTAGGCACCAAAGTAATGGGTGACGCCCATGGTGATGACTATGGTCTTATGACGCCTGCTGCCATTTTTAACCACATATTGCTTGGCAAGCGGTAGACGGTAGGCTTTCTGCCTTATAGGAAACGCATCTCCTGTTGGTACCATACATTTTACCTTGGGTATTAATCCTAAAGTATTTGGACAAGCCGTATCAAAGTTATCCTCAAACTCCTCAAGGACTTTGTCGATAGCTTTATATCCGGTCGTTTCTTTACAACTCGTATATACATATCTTGGTTGCTCCCTGTAGGGATACCTAAAGGGATATACCTGACCAAACCATACTACAACTTTGGCCCGATAGTCAATCTTTGAATTTCCCAAGTGCAAAGCATCCGCCCCAATCAAACATTCATGACGCATTCTCGCCACTACCATACTTGGGATAGGCCAGGCCTTCTTGAATTTTATTTGGGTCTCCCCCAAAAGTTCTATTGGGGAACCATTTACTGCTAAGAGTGTCTTCGCTCTTTTTAATGGCCTAGCATCTAACATGCTACGCCATATATCCTTCCGAATCAAGGATGTGCTAGCACCAGTATCCACTAAGGCATGCAGATACTCACCTTGATCCTTGGGACCGTTTTTATCCAATTTCAGGCAGATTAGGAACCGTTCGGTCGGTGATCTCACCAAAATGTTCCCTCCGTCGTCGTTTGACGGACTCCTCCGTCCACTAACCACTTCGGCATAACTATTCTGGCGGCCGGATGAATCACTTCCGATACCGTATGAATAACGGCCATTTTCATCCGTACCCTCACCGGTCAGTACAAATCTGTCGCGATCCTCGTACTCATCACGCTCGTGCATTCGATTGTTCATGTCCTTTCTTAGGCTTCTAGAACAGTCGCAGGGTGTGGTCTTTCGCTCCTGATGTCGGTCTTCGATTACGTCAATATCTAAGTCACCTGTGCGAGGACGTTTGATTGCTCTTCGGTTTTGTGGACTCGATTGTTTTGTCCATGCGGGACCGTTTTGTGGGTTATCTCTGACAGAAAGTCCATATTGTGGGCAGTCTCTAACATAATGTCCCTCCTTGCCGCAGCAGAAACATGTCAAGGTGTTAGCTCTCAACTTCTTAGTATAATAGTTCCCAAATGTATAGCAATCCTGGGCCACATGCCCCTCTTTCCTACATTTAAAACAAGTAATCGGTATTCGCTGTACCAGCTGTCTGGCCCGTGGGGTAGGCTTTCGATTAATGTTCACTCTCGATTGCACAGCCTGCCAACAATCACTTTTATAGTGCCCCGTCCTCCCACAGTTATAGCAGGTTATATGCTGCATGTCCTTACTCACTTCGGCTGGTCTTGGAGATGGTGGAGTACGTTGTCTCATTGGCGGAGATATGGTTTTCTTCTCCCGCTTCGGCTGCCTAGGTGCCGGTTTTTGGAGTTTCCTCTTGTAGATCGCTGACCAGGCCACATAGTTGTTCAATCATTTTGCTCTGCTGAGAAATTTGTCGCTTTAAGGTCTTGACTACACGCCAAATCTCCCTCTCCTCGTCCGGTTCCAGTACATTTATCTCCATCTTTTCCTCATGGCGCTCATCATCGATTTTCATCGCCTTCAGCAGATCGTTGCAAGTTTCCTCCTCCTCCGCGATCTCGATTGCGCGGTTCAATGTGGTAGCCTTCTTCCTGATTATCCTTTTGCTTAGGCGGTGATCATTTAGTGCTTTCAGATATATCCCCAGTATAGTACAGCGATTATCATCGTTCTCTGTGGGATAAGCCTTGCTACTAAGCTCCTTGTACCTTCTATTGAAGGTAATGATTGTTTCATTGCGCCTTTGTCACACTCCTTCCAGATCGTACTTGATACGTTCTCCTTCGTTTGCTGACACGAAGTTCAGCGTGATGTAGTCTCGAAATTCATCGAAGGAGACATCCTCTCTCACATTTCTCACTAAGAACCCATCAATGGCGCTCGACAATTGCCCTCGGGCTGCCCGTGTTATGATGTAGGCGGGTATACCCTCGAGCCATCCCTCGTTTGCTACCCACGCTCATCGGGTCTCGTCAAGGAATGTTCCCACCTCCTCGGGTACTACCCCGTCGCACGGTTGAATACGATAAATTGTGTCCCATATTTCTCTCCGATATACTCGCTCCGTCTCCCTCCTATTACTATTCTCGACTATGGCCCCGCCATTGTCACTCCCATCATCTGCATAGCAGCTACGGGTTCCGGCCTTAACTCGGGTGCCACCGGTCTATCTATAGGAGGTAGTTGCGGATCTGTCTGTCTGCGTGGTGTTGCCATCTTGAATACCTATTGATAATGCAGGCAGATGATTACCCTCTGCAGTCGAGGTTGCTCAGGGCAGTGTATATCCGTAGTGATCTTTACAAGAGAGTTGTCACGATATTATTATATTCGCGGTGTTGGGTTACTTTAGAACTTTCTGACTGCTTAGCCGCTTCCACAAATACTTGTACTCGGTCTGCAATATCTTTTAAGACCAGTAGAGCCGGTCTGTCCGCTTGGGCCATACGTTCCTACTCACTGCGTCTTCTTTAACTCTGGATCCTGGCAGGTGAAGCCACTGAAGATTTTCTGTCTCCGGTCCTCTCTAAGAACTTCTCTTCCAGCTTCTGAGGATAAAAGAAAGTGATACGAGCTCGCCTCGTCTATAGATGTATTTGACGATATTTATTTTCGTATCTGGGCCTGATCTGACTGGGCCACTAAGATTGGATGGTACAGCATGGTGTTTCTCCGTGTCCTCCAGAGTTAGATGATATGTAAATATAACCCAAACTCGTGCCTTGTGATAAATTTACAAGGTGATGCTTTTATTGATTATTCTAACTATACACTACTAATGTGACTTTTACTGCCACCATGATAAATTAAATACTTTATGTTTTAACAATTTATTATAATTCGAACGATTCAAACTTATCCTATTCCTACTCTATACGGATTACTCTCGATCACTGTCGATTTGCTATCCTATATAAAGCTACCAGTTCTTGAGTACTCCAATTTATTCCTCAAGAACTCTAACGATAACGAAGTACTGCTGGCTCCGGAATCAATGATGACAAGATTCTTGATAAAAGGCAAAGTGCCCCTTTTATACTATTCTCATTGTCTACCCTATCATCGTTTGGTTTCTCTTCCCCAGAGTTTGATCGGATGCTGATTGATTGTGACGTCATCCTGACTAATCAAACTCCGGGCTCCTCTTCTAGGGAGAGAACATCGAACACGGTCCAAGCGGTTTATGCTGGTTCTGATTTGATGCGATCTGTCAGCTAACTAACAACATTATGGTATCTGTTGTTGTAGCATGCCTTTTTATGATTGACATATAGTTGATATACAAATTTCGATCGTGTTATTAATTCCTACAGGACGCTACAATGCCTTTGTCCTGTCCCTTGCCTATTGTGGATAAGCCTGTAGGAAATGAACGTTAATAGCACATGAGCTGTATGATCTCATTGCCAGCTGGTGTTGTTGTACTTGCTTAAGGGAGTCGGAATGCCGCCCATCAACAACTAATGTCAGTCTGTCACCTACTATTCCTGTCGATTCCTAACGATTCTTATCTCTTGAATATTTACTAAACTACTGGCCGAAACGACTGCTGAAGATTATAAAAGTGTGTGCCGATCCCACAGCAACAACTTTCATCTTCAACTATTGACAGATATTACCAACTCAGAACCGCCAGTTCTATTCATCCCTAGTTATTCTATCATAATACTTCAGCTATAGTTTCGCATCAGTTTCTATCTGGTTTCTGCGAAACAGTTTTCAGCAGTGCTGGTCGATGTCAACAAGTGCAGCGTCCTATTGCGTACATGCCTGATGCATATCCTGCTACTCCGTCATTAGCCCACCTGGTATTTTCAAAGATGAATTTCACTGAGGTCTTACTCGCAAATATAAGACAACCCGCGGGGTCATGACTCCCACAAGACAATCCGATATCTACAATAGGGCCTTTATAACGTCAAGAATATGAGAACATTGACTGACACTCTTATTAAACAGTTACGTTAGATCAAAGAGGAGCTTTGAGAAAACAGCACTATAAAATAACCTTCAACAACACACTTTCGAACAGTTATACAGAGTGCCAGAGAGGGCACACGCAACGTCAATGGATATGCACTAGTGGCATTCCTTAGTTCCAATGGCCTATTTGTCAGAAATACGGCTTTCAAACACCCGTGCCTTCACCGGACAACATGGACTGGACACATTACTGATCGCAAAGCCCCAAAAGGTTTTAAGGCTACAACAGCTGTCTTCAATCAAATAGACTTCATACTGTGCAAGACAGAAGCAAAACCCTTACTCCGGAACGCTCGTTCGTATGGAGGCACAAACCTCAATTCTGACCATAAGCTAGTCATTACACGCCTTCAGATGAATGATCTCTACCTAATATATAAACACCATACCAGACAAGATGATGGAGTCACCTACAACCTACTCAAGTACGTCTAATGTACGTCTCGTTATAGCGACCCTGGAGCTTTACTTCAATCTTGTCAAAGCTGTGTTAGCCATAACACAAATTTTTAAGATCAGTAATACGTGTGCCTAGCAATTCTCAGAAAAATATATGGGTAAGCTGCTGAATATTTTGAAAGTAAATTGACTGGGCGATGTTACTGCTTATGGCTGCAACACCGCCCAGTCAATTTAGTTTCAAATTATTCTACATAATGTTTATTAAATAGTAAAGACATACAATTCGTGCAATATACAATTCGTGCAACTTGATGATCTATTAAGTGATTATAACTGAAGATCCAATTGTCCTCAGTGCGCTAATGGATCTTTCCATTTTCATCCAAACCTCAATCGTGTTGCATTTGCAGACCGAGAGAAGACCAGCCACGGACTTTTAACCGTGGTACATATGACTGTACATGCGTGCGTACAGACAGGTGTGCGTGCATGAGTATGATGGACAGGTGTGCATGTGTGCGTATGTACGAGCTTGCGGGCGTGCGGGTGTACGGGCATTTGTGCGGGCATGCGGGCGTCTGTGCATGTGTGCGTGTGTGCGTGCATATGGTCAGGTGTGCGTGCATGCGTACGCGTGGTCTTGTGGGTGTGCGGGTATATGTGCGGGCATGCAATCAGGCTTGCAGGCATGCACACGCATGGTCTTGTGGGTATGTGAGCGTGCGTGCTGGCTTGTGGGCGTGCGTATGTGCGTGCGGGGAGAGCAAAACATTTAATGTTTGGAATAGACCAAAACGGTAAATTTTAGCCATGCCCTGTCAATCTCTAGCTAAGCTCCACCCACACCCCAATCGTGTTGGGATTGATCGATCTCTGAACTCCCTAGTTAGCAATTTCCAGAAAACTATAAGTGTAAGCTGTTGAATATTTTGAAACTAAATTGAATAGGCGATATTACTGCTTATGGCGGCAACAACGCCAAGTCAATTTACTTTCATAGTATTCTGCATAATGTGTATTAATTAGTAAAGACATACAATTCGTACAACCTGATGGTCTGTTAAGCGAGTAAAATGGAATAACTGATTGCACGCTGCATGCTAATAGACCTTTCGATTTTTAGCTATGCCCCGCCCATCTCTAGCTAAGCTTCACCCACACCACGATCGTGTTGCGATCGATCGTTCTCTGAACTCCTTGGCTAGCAATTTCCAGAAAACTAGAAGTATAAGCTGTTGAATATTTTGAAACTAATTTGACTGGTTGCTGTTGGTTTAAACAGATTTTCTTTTTGTTCTAAAGGAAGTATGATAAGATATGCGTCTTATAACGGTGTCTCCCATATGCATAAACATATATAATACATTGAAAACTGAGAGAATCATGGTCTATAACATTTCCTGAGTCAACTTAGACTGGAACTTTTCCCAATATTGTGCGGCTGCTTGAGGCCCGTTAAAATGTAATAGCTTGTTGTTATTAATCTAACATGATTGAAAATTGATTCGCCGAACTGTGTACAGCTCTGACGATCGCTACACGTGATCGGGGTTGTTTGACCAGTTAATTTCAATCTGTTGGAATAATAACTAACCGATTGTCCTTACGTGATACATCGACCCTTGTGCATTGTCATGGCTAAAAAACGCTGACGTTCAGAAGTTTAATGATCAAGCCATTAGACTAACAGAGTCGTCTTCCACAATTGTCCTTACTCTATAGCTTGACCATTTAGAATTAATCTCCCATGATTGAACGAGTTCCCGGAATCAGAAAAAGACATGTCCAGACATGCAACCGGTCACTAATCATTACGCTATGCATTACCCTTGTCAATCATTACACTAATTACCCTTAAGATCGCCTCATTGGATGCCAGGCGGCACGTGATCGAATGAGGAGGCGGGGCTTCGCGATTGAACAAGTTCCCAGAGTCAGGAAAAGACGAGTCCAGACATGTAGCCTCTCAATCATCATTAATTACCCTCATTAACCCGTGTCAATGATTACGCTAATTAACTTTTACACACCTTTTCAAAAGGCGGTGAGCTCAAAGGAAAAAGGTGATAATGATGCAAACAAAGTTGGTTTCTCTGACACAGCAACTACCTTTAAGGTGTGCAAAAGCGCCAAATTCGCCCCACCTCTACTAAGGTCCATTAGACATGACTTGGTTAACGGAGACCGAACTATACGCCATCCAAATCGATCATCTAGAATTAGTATCTTTTTAAAATAATTCATCTCCTGGCATCACGATATAGAAGGAAATTTGCTAAATATTTACACTATTTAGTTTTGACCGACTGCCAGCAGTGTATATATCAGTACTCGGCAGAAATGGAAATTAAACATGGTATAGTGTGTGGACGAAATACCAGTACGTATGCTGCTTCGCAAAAATGGCGTGCAAAAACGTTCTATAGCAGCAACGACCAGCTTTATCTAGGTTTGCAAAACAAACATCAATGGAGAAATCTAGTTCTAGCTATGCCCCGCCCATCCCTGGCTAAGCTCCACTCGATATATGGCAGCAACAGCGGCCAGTCAAGTTAGTTTCAAAATATTCGACAGCTTACCTGTATAGTCTTTTGGAAATTGAGATTCAGAGAGTGCACGGATCGATTAATGTTTTATTGAATAGTAAAGACATACAATTCGTCAACCTGACGGACGATTAAGCTTTCAAAACGGGCTAAATCGAATCATTCGTGACGTAATTTATTATGACATCAGCCTACACTGATATGACGTCATATGCTTGACGGAGAAACTGGATTCCGCAATTACCACGATGCAAGGATCTCAATATGGGAATCTAATACCTAAGCAAAGAATGCTTAACAACACACGCCATGAATGTGTAGACCTCTATATAACTGAGATAGATAATAAACTTCATTATTTCCGTTTCATGTTAGGTTTATGATTGACTAACCTTCATCCTCTAGGGATATATTCTGTCTCGATCTATAAAAATTGATTTCATGTCAGCTGCTTATGCTTACCCTTTCCCACAGCGCCCAGTCAAATTGGTTTCAAAATATTCAGCATCATGTTTATTATATAGTAAAGACATGCTATTCGTATATACTAGACGAACTTATCTACGTCATTCATAACGTCATTAACCATGACGCCATCCGACACATCACGTAGTTGATTATGACGTCATATGATTGATGGATAAACGGGAACGGTCCATTTTGTCTGCCTAGACCGCTTACCTGTAAGCGTGATGGAAATTAATATTCTTTTAGACAGTCAATTAACCTTATTTGAATGTTATATAAATACTTAGATATAAGGACCACGTTTTGCGTGAAATATTCGAATATCTGAAGGGATTCGAAATATTCTGATGTGTAGTGTATCGGGAAGAACAGATGTATGATCGAATAAGATCAAGTTTAGTATACAATGTAAACCTGTTATTCAGCTACTTAACAATTTGAACCATAAACTCGAAGACTCAATTGTAAGCACATGCGAAAGCCGTTAATGAGTTTGAACTTGATTCGACAGAAAACGTGAATTCATTGGTGCCATGGCGCTAATAATGCAGCTTATTGGGCCTTTACTGGGCCAATACCGGGCTAATACGGTCCGGTATTGGCCCAGTTCATGCCTAGTAAGCTGCGTTACTAGGGAGTTCCCAGGCTAATTTCCATCAGCACAGTCACGAGATCAATTATTGTATTGTAAACGATTTCTCGTAATTGGGCAGTCCCCTCATAACGCAGAATACTGGACCGGTACTGTGCGAATACTGGCCCGCTAACCTGCATTGTCTTGCCTTCAAAAGGTTAAATCTTTTAAGTTCTGAGTTTCCATCATCACATTTCAATGATCGTACAAAACGTAGAATGATGCCTTGCGTTCGGATAAGTTACGTCGTATAGCCTAATATACCAACTGAAAACGGTGATTTTTCACGTGTCGAATGAAAGCCGCATTCAGAGATTGGCATACACTAGTTTAACCCTCATGTGTCAAAACCGCGTCAAAGCGCTCAAGATGCTATTTATATCAATTAACTCTTCAATGGTCAGGATTTTCGAAGAAAGTTAAAATACTGGTTCAATGCGCATCCATTAGCAGGCCCATAGAAGACTTTTTTTTTTACTATTTACCGAGATAGTTTCTGTTGACGTGCAAATATATATTACCCAAGCTTATTGTAGAGGCCTTTATGGCCGACCTGAACATTAAAAAGTTAATGGTTGAGAAAATCCAAAATCTTGTCAGTGTCCATTTGATGACAACAGAAGACTGATTAAATTCCTTATAGTGCACCCTTCCTGTATTGGTCACCAACTTGATTGTCTAATTTGGGAGAAATTGCACTAGCATCGTCCGCTTGTCCTGGACGTTTGCACTAGTGGCTCGAAGATGACGCGGATAGTTTATTATCCATGGCAGCGGCTCACAATCGCGAGAAAACAGTCTTCAAGAACAACGTAAATTTTCTATTTAACCTCATGACGATGTGTGCAACAGGCGATCTTTATGATATAGCGTAGTTAGTAGCATACTCATTATTTTAAAACAGTGTCTGTTTGAATGTTGTTTCTCGGTATGGCAGTAGCACTTTTCATTCAAATTTCTTTCGGAATTTTAGCCGTTGTATTGAGCACCATAATAAGCGTTCTTCGTGCAATTCAGCACGGAATGTGTATCTTCCTTTCAGTAATTTCACGGTATTTCTACACTTCTACTGGATAATTGAAACGTCCTTTTCAGGATACAAATCAATATGCTGGTGGCATGTGCAAAGCAGGACGCGTGAGCTTTCCAAAATGGCCCATATATACGCGTGTCATGGTTGTATGTTATGTACGGTGACATGCTGGCAATTTCGTGGCGGTGGGATTTTAATCCGGCATTGAAGGTGGCAAGGTCAGGAGAAAGAGCAATTTCATGTGGCAGGTTATTCCACGCTGTTCCTATTCGGGGCAGGAAGCTATGTTGGTACACAATTTTATTTGTCCTTGGCTGCTGGAATCGGTTGGTGACCCCTGGTCCTCCTGGATACTGAAGTATGTTGTAATTTTTGGGGCACGTCTACTAAGCTGTTAAAAATTTTGTAAAGTAACATCAGGGAATGATGTTCACGTCGTTTTCCTAGCGTGTCCCATCCGAGTTCCTTCACCATTTTTAGGCAATGGCAGTTCTGGTGCCGGAATCATTTCGTGTGTGTGGTCGGTTTAGAACGAATCGTGCTGCCCCTAGGTTGTTTGAATGTGTTTCATGATGGGGATTCCAGACTGGACCACTGCACTCAAGGATAGGTCGAACCCTCATGGTGTAAGCTCGCATTCGATGGTCATCGCGGGAGATAAACCGCTAGAGCTCGGCGCCTCTTCGTGGAGATCTGATTCACATTATCAGACCGATTGAGGGTGTGTTGTAACTGTACCCCTAGATATGGGTTGGCTCTGTTCTCGATAAGAGTTACTCCATCCATTTTATATTGGTTGCTGGGAATGGATTTGTTGATATTAGCAAAGCTCAATATGTAGCATTTATCGGTGTTGAAAGTCATCTGCCAGTCAAGGTGGTCTTGGTTTTTCTGCCGAGTAATATGGTCGTTTGGTGTCTGTGTGTGGTGGTACACGAGGCAGTCATCGGCGAACAGTCTTAGATTTTATGTGGTGTTATCTGGGATGTAATTGACGAAGATGAGGGACAGCAGTGGTTCAAGAACTGTTCCTTGCAGGACGCCAGAGATTACACTGGCTTCATCTGACTCTTCACCATCAACAAATCAGCGGTATGGCCTCTAACACCGTATTACTGGAGCTTGCTAGCTAGCCTTTGGTGTGACACTTTGTCGATTATTTTGGAGAAATCCAAAATGGCTGCGTCAACTTGGCCTCGAGGACCTTCGCTATATCGGTGGTGGTAATGTATAACTGCGCCGCACAGCTGTATTTGCGGCTGAATCCGTACTGGTTGTCGCAGTGGCCCATGATGTTTGAGACAACAATGTATTGGAGTAGCTTACAACAGATGCATGTGAGGCCAACAGGTCGGTAGTTGCTTGTCTTGGATCGGTCACCTTTTGAAGACAGGAACAGCTTGTGACTTCTTCCAGTCCTGGGGTCATCTCACAAAGGGTACTTATGTACACTAGGCTAGTTACGGACGGCGCAAGTGTCAAATGAAGCAATACTTGATACATCAATTAAACATTTTGATGGTCAATATTTGTCAAAATATTTTAATTTAAAAAAAATAATTTTGTAAATTTACTACTTAGTTTCTTTTCGCCGGCTTGACCATTAAAGGGGTAATCGTCAAGAAAATTAAAGTTTTTACTTAGCCAATGTCTATCTGCAGGCCGAGAGATGAGTATTTTTGAAAATAGCCATGTTTGAAGACCACTGTAAAGTTGTTTTTGGTTAGTTTGACTATTATTAACCCTTACCACTCTGATGTTAATATTCTATCTTTTGCGGTGTCAATGGCAAAGACACTGGTGTACATTTTTCAACAATTTTGGTGGACGATGTTGCTGTCTACGATTGCACCATCTCCCACCAAATTTCTTGAAAACTGAACATCAGTTCATCTTTTAATTTAATTTGAAAATTACAAATTTTGTTCTCAGGAACACTGCTGAAACCAATTTTGGTCGGTTTCAGTGTTAAAGGGTCTAACCTTTAAGCAGAGCAGAGTTTGATTAGCTACAACTATCACTCTTTCCAATATGTCCAATGTCTCAACATCATACGAGCTAGAACAGGAAAGGGTGTGGTGTATTTTGAAAACAATTTTGCTGATAGCTGTTGCAGCAGTCGACGTCCGTAATACGAGTTACCAAAATCTCAAGAATAGAATAGTTAGATTACTACTCGTTATCATCGTACACAGTGAGTGGCCATGCATAATAATCACAGGGACATTTCACAATGAAGTAACGTGATTGGGTAAATTAAAAAATAATACTTTTAGATAGGGTTGTTGAAAATTGTGACTGTCAGATAAAATATATTTTAATCTAATAATGTAAACTAATAAATTTATCAATTAAACCATAATACCCTAGTATGTGAATGCAATGATACCGCCAACCAGTTGAATGTTTTGAAAATAATTTTACTGGAGGCTAGTCGTCAGAGTGCTGCGCTGCCATGTAATGAAGAACCGCATAAAACACAGGATTTTCAAATACGACAATGTTATCTTTAAACTGGAAATATATGAAACTGACTAAACTGTGTATAATTTCAAATAATAATTTATTACAATAAAATTATGACGCACTATATAGTTATATTGAACCCTTTCACCGACAAATTCCTGAAAAGTAGGTTTTTTACGACATTGAACTTAATCTGTTGACTATTTTGAAATTAATTTAACTGGAAGCCATTGCTGCCTTTCAGTAAAATTAATTTCACAATATTTAACAGTTCTTTGTATGGTTGCCATGAAATTGCGATATGGGGGTGGGGTGGGGTGGGGTGGGTGGGGGAGGGATGGGGTGGGGGTATGTGTGTGAAAGGGTTAACGTCTTAATATTTCCGGGATATGAAGCAATAAATCTAGAGAGCATATTAATGTCTTTATTTATCATATCTCCTGGTACCCTATCCTAAACGATCAAAACTCACAGTTCTTCTCGGATAGCCAATGGATGATGTAACTTCTTACGCGTTTCAACTTTAAGTTAGTGTTTTGAATGTTTGAATTCACTAGAATATTCAGTAATTACACACTTCTCTCTGTACACCGACACTCTCGAATAGCGCTATCAGGCCTTTTCTTGTAGGATATTGCAACGAGATGCATGATGTAATTTAACATACATTCAGCTTTAAGTTAATGTTCCGAATTCACCTCACACTATTACTTAATTGCACACTTTCTCCCTCCGCATGATCACTCTCGAATTGTCCGTATCACGCTTTCGCAGAATAAATGTTCCGTTTTCTCGTTGCCATGTTCATAGATTCTCTTTCAACGTTTATACCGTCCTACGATCTGTCAAATTCCTATCTGCCTAAATTCCCAAACATTCCACAAAGTTGTTTCTATAATCTTCCTCACTGAAATATAATTGGATAAGCTGGTTTGGTTATTATATTTGATTATATAATCCACAATATTCTGGAAGATATCAGACGTTTGTAGACATATTTTTAAGTTACTGTTTTGCATCCTACACTGCTATGATAATTGGAAGCGAAAAAATTTAATTTGTGCAAATTTTCATGGCGGTCATCTTGAATTTCGCATTCCTCAAATCAAACGTTACCCTATTTTTTAAGATTAGCATACCAATAAACCCTTATAGGCAAACTTCATGCAGACCCAAAATGCCAAATTATTTATGTCAGACCCAACGGATATCCTTTTCAATATTTTGAAGCTGGTGCGACTGAGAGATATCGCTGGGTAAAGCAGCAGCGTATTCCAGTTACAATATTTTCAAAATATTCAACAGCTTTCTTGTATAATTGTCTTGAAATTGAGACACTGGAATTTCAAGGGTTATTTATCAATGAGATCGATAAAACTATTAGCATTAGCCGATTAACCCTTGTACACACACTGCAACACCATCATTACACCTTGTCGAAGAGACGGATGATTGAAATACAGAAAGACTTACAAGATTTAATTATATATACAAGGACAACTAACAAATCATCTCAAATCAGAGAACTAATAAATCATCTCAAATCAGACAACATTATTTGACAATAAAAACAGAGTTTAAAGGTAATACCTTTTAAGACTAACTTAGTTTATTTGGACGAGCTTTCGCACATAAATGTACTTCATCAGGTCGTCCTGATTAAGCATCTTTAAGTGCGAAAGCTCGTCCAAATAAACTAAGTTAGCCTTGAAAGGTATTATCTTTGGACCCTGTTTTCATTGGCTATGGAGACTAAGGCTGTGTTCTCACTGGAGACTTAATCGGGAATAACTTAATACCTCAGTATGGCGTTACGCAGGTTAAGTCTCTAGTGAGAACACGGTCTAAGATTAGCTTTTCTCAGACTCTCATTATTTGACAGTGGTTGCCTTAGGCGTCAAGCTTCAAGTTAAATTAGTTTCGAAACAACAGACCGTTCCAGTTTTAGCTATGCCTCGCCCAGCTCTAGCCTGGCTCGTATTCGGATCGATCGATCCCCGAACTCCTTGACTATCAATTTCCAGAAAACTATACAGGTAAGCTGTTAAATATTTTGAAACTATTTTGCATGGATGCTGTTGCAGCAACAGTGCCCAGTCAAATTAGTTTCGAAATATGCACCAGCATGTTGATTTAATAATAAAAACATACCATTCGTACAACAACGCTTAGTCCGTCTTCAAGTAGGCGTTCGTGACGTGCTTATCTACGTCATTCATCACGTCTTTGATTATGACGTCATCATACACGTCACGTAGTTGATTGTAACGTCGTATGATAGATGGATAAACTGGAACAGTCCAATAATAAAGTAGTTCCTACATTGTACAAGAAACGTCTTGTATCTGTTTTGTCGGATCGAGAGTATATGAAGATGGCAGTTCATCGTTCATTGGCTGGGATATTAAGCCAATTGATGGCTAAATTTGGTCAAGAATATCCAAATATTTGCTTATTGAAAGTCCATTTGCATGCCAAGAGAAGACAATTCTTTTATTTACCACTGGAATAACTGCCTTTGTTATCCATCCTGTCAATCCATTTTCGAAAGTAGTCTTCTCTTGGCCTGCGAATGGACATTTCTCAAGAGGTACTGTTGAGGGCGGTCTGGGCCGACTTATCCATGAAAAGGTTAACCCCTTAGTGACTAAATTTGATTAAAAAGCTAAATAATTGATTATTAAATGTCCATTTGCAGGCCAAGAGAAGACTATTTTTGAAAATTTACCACTGGAATGACTGGCTCGATTATCGAGCCAGTCATTCTAGTGGTAAACTTTCAAAAATAGTCTTCTCTTGGCCTGCAAATGGGCATTCCTCAAAACCACTGCAGATGCCGGTTTCGTCGTGAAAAGGTTAAACCATATACCATTTTATCTTTCAATGTACTCTTTTCAAGTATACCCATATTTCTCATCGGATCGCAGAGTTGACTGACCGGCCATAATATTGTCATTATCCCTGTAATCTTGCCCTCTGATAGATGCCAGCGACCGGGTAATATCTTGAAATTGTCCTGGCAGTGCTGTTTCAGCTTAGTGCTCTGAGCACATGCCATATATCAACCGTCGCGGGGCTTGTGTCGATACCACTGTGAACTTTTAAAGCCAATTCTTTGAATATAAAAGATCAGGTAGGATTAGTCCCATCTGTTCTTTGTTCTAGAGTGTAAGAAGTATTTTTCGTGAATACTTTGAAAATAGTCCTGCTAATGCACAGTTTCAGTCAAATCACATTCAAATAGAGGATCTATTTCTAACTATGCCACGCCCATTTCTAGATAAGCTCCGCTGACGCTTTAAGCATGTTTGGATCTATTTATATAATTAGAACCCTGACTTCCCAGAATGCCATATTCAAGGTAATTATACAGCCAATGGACCCTTCCAGTTTTAGCTAGGCAGCAATAGCGTCCAGCCAAATTAGTTTCAAAATATCCAGCCGCTTACCTGAATATTTTTCTGGAAATTGATAGTCATGGTGTTCTGGGATCGATCGATCGATCTCCACACGCGCGTGGTGTGGGTGGAGATTAACTAGGGATTGGTGGGGCATGGCTAAAACTGGAAAGATCCATTGAAAATGACAACAACTAATACTTTTATTAATCTATGTATATTGGGTAATATTATCGTGTTCATGTCAAACTGTTATGATGGTGATGATTTAATGGAGGGAGCCGAACTGTCACTCAAGTTTATGACGTCATGCTCAAGTGCGTCGTATGTAGGCTGACGTCACAATACATAGAGGGTATCTAGCTCCGTCATAATTTACAATTTACTAAATAGTCTGTTGGGTATTTAGGGGCTGGTTTGACCGGATCTGCTTAGATATGAGCGCACCTACCAAACCGATGTGGGAGAGCGACGATGTCCGATTTATAACATCTTTTGTTTCGATATATTACCATATTATGACGTAGGCAGCGAAAGCCATCAGTCCGATTATTTTCATAGATTTTTAACAGCTTGCCTGTATGGTTACCTTGGAATTGGCATTCTGGGAACTCGGGGTTAAAAGTACGTAAATCGATTCTAACACATGTACAAGTGGGAGGCGTTTAGATAGAAATAGGCAGACATGAAAGCCTCAATGGACCCTTCCATTTTGACCATGCCCGCCCGTCTCTAGCTAAGCCACACCCACACCTCGCTCGCGTTGGGATCGATCGATCTCTGAACTCCCTGATTATCAATTTCTAGAAAACTATATAGGGAGGTTATTGAATATTTTGGAACTAATTTGACTGCGCGCTGTTGCTGCCTATGGCATCAGATGATAGATGGATACTCTGGAAAGGTGAATTAAAGCGATGCTAATTCCATCTCAAATGTTGTATTGCACCGATAGAATATGGTTTATAGATTCCATATCATTCATATCCTGTCACATTCCCGTTTCTGTATCACAATTATCTGCTTTGTAATATCGAGTAAATGTTGAACAGTGATCGACACCATTTTGTCTCCTCAAGCTATTGTGTGTGATGTCATGTAAGCTACAATGCATCACATTCTTTATTATGTAATGCTCATCCCATTGAATATTTTGAAACTAATTTGACTGGAAGTTGTTGCTGCCTATGGCAGAAACAACTTGCAATCAAATTTGTTTCAAAATATTCAACAGCCTACCAGTAGGATTGCTTTTATACCCCATTGCCAAACTATAGCTGGCGCCTTTATGACTGAGAGTATATACCGAGGCAGACACACTAAAGGTTTTTTTGATTGGTTGAAAGGTAAATCATGACAGCCCTCATAGGGTGTAGAAATGCACCAACATTTAACTACTAAATCCTGAATATCTTTCCTTAGCGGCGTGATAAAAAGCTTAAAATTACCTGGATAGTTTATGACCGGCGTGTTAGATCACCTGAATATATATCAAGAGATGGGATTAGCTATCCTTTAAAGAGATTATTTTAGAGAGAAGATGAATATTGAAAATAAACAAGAATACAATATAATCTCCCATAACACAGTATTGAGTATAATTAGCAAGAATTTATATTATATATAATGAATAATTCATTCCATGAAATACAGACGTTAAATTGGACGTAATCCTGTATCGTTGTTCTGACAACGTGGTTACGTCCTAGATACATAAATAATAGAGCACTATTATAAAGATATAAACGCGCATTGGGACGCACGGGAATATTGTGAGAAAACTCTCAATTATGCAAATACAATCTTTGCCAAAGGACAAAATTATCCCGAATTAATATCGCTTATACATAATTCATTTCCTGTCATAAAGACGTTCAATCTAGCTACACAATTGAGGAAACCAGTTTTAGCTATATCCCATCCATCTCTAGCTAAGCTCCACCCACGCGTTGCCCGTGTTGGGATCGATCGATATCAGAGCTCTCTGAATCTAAATTCCCGGAAAACTATCCAGGTAAGCTGGGGAATATTTTGAAAATAATCTGACTGAGTGCTGTTTCTGCCTATGGCAGTGACAGCGCCCAGTTAAATTAGTTTCAAAATATTCAATAGCATGTTTATTAAGTAGTAAAGATATACAATTCACACAGCAACGTTTACTTAGTTCGCCATCAATGGACATTTTCAAGTTATCCATCAATTATATGATGTCAGAATAAACTACGTGACGTGTAGGCTGAAGTCATAATCAATTACGTCATGAATGACGTAGATAAGTTGGTCACGAACTCTTAATTGATGACAGACTAAGCATGGCTGTACGAATTGCATGGGTTTACTATTTAATAACCATTCTGTTGAATATTTAAAAACTAATTTGACATAGTCCGGGAGTTCCGGGATCGATCGATCGATTCCAACACATGCGAAGAGTGGCTGGAGCTTAGCTAGAGATGGGCGAGTCATAGCTAAAACTTAATTCCTCTATTAAGCATTCGTAACGAACTTAGCTACGTCACTTAGCTACGTCATTCCTGACACAATTGTTTATGACACCATCAATTCCAGTCAACTCGTGTGGTTGTGAGACGGGTAGCTGAAAGCTACTCCGGTGAAAGAGGATTTATTCCCCTCTGGATGTTGGTGTAGTGGTAGGCTACTTGCCTCCCAAACGCTAGACGGAAGGTGTCATAGAATTCACTGGTTTGAACCCCGGTCGGGTCGAAAATTGAAAAAGGTAAAAATTGCATTCCAGATGATGAATGAGCTATATCCTAGTGCCAGTGAGTCGTCAATGGCAGGGTTAATAGAACAAATGCTTGACAATAAAAAAACAAACTACTACTACTACTGCTACTGCTGCTGCTGCTGCCGCTACTGCTGCTGCTGCTGCTGCTACTGCTATTGCTACTGCTACTGCTACTGATGCTGCTGCTGCTGCTGCTGCTACTGCTGCTGCTGCTACTGCTACTACTACTACTACTGCTACTGCTGCTGCTGCTGCTGCTGCTGCTACTGCTGCTGCTGCTGCTGCTGCTACTGCTATTGCTACTGCTACTGCTACTGATGCTGCTGCTGCTGCTACTGCTGCTGCTACTACTGCTACTACTACTACTACTACTACTACTACTACTACTACTACTACTACTACTACTACTACTCTAGCAATGGCGTCCATTCAAATTAAGTAACAAAATATCCAACAGTACGTTTTATTTTGATTTGCAAACAAGTTGTTAAGCTTTTTCTGAGCTATACTGTATATGTGTGCGTGCATGGTATGATCACCTTTTTGAAAATAATCCATTATAACGCTTTAACAATTATTGACTACAGACGTCAAATTCTTTCTGATATAAGGAATATGTTGTTGAATATTTTGAAACTAATTTGACTGGGAGCTATTGCTGCCTATGGCAACAAAAGCTTCCAGTCAAGTTAATTTCAAAATACTTAACAGACTTCCTGTGTATATGTCTCGAAAGTAAGACACTGGAATTCCAAAGGTCAATGGGTTGAAATTCTTTGATTTGCTACCCATATATTGTGCAGAATCTTATAAAAATGTCAATTATAGTTTTCCATCTGTGATCTGTATATATGAAAAAGAAATGAAATTGTCAAAATTAAGTTCCTTGACAAATGGCACAGTTATCTGTACAAAGCCAGCACCAAATAACATTGAAATGGATTTACATATCGATCGTATGTCAGTAAAGATTCTGTCTTGAAACCTTTCAAGTCAAGACCAAAACATAAATCTGGAATAGAATTGCGTCGGAGTTAAAAGAAATAGAAATAAAATTGTCAATTTATCGCTAGACAAAACCATTTGTGTTAATCTCGTCTGATGCTACAGACACGTACGCTGCATTTACGAAGACATAAAAGTTCTGATGGCTGTTTGGAAAATAATTTGATCGAATATCTGTGAATCCTACACTATAGTCGACTTTCGGTCAAATTGTCTTCAAAATGTTCTGTAGTTTCCTTTTATAGATAGATGACTTATAACCATGTTTCGAGGAACAAAAAAAAATTAACTATGCTTAGATTGCTTGCTTATAGTAGACATGAGATTATCCTAAGCACGTTAAAAAGTGAGGAATCCAGTTTATCCATCAATCCCTTAACGTCATAATCAACAGCATGACGTGTAGCATGACGCCATAATCAATTACGTCACGAATTACCTTTATTTAGTCCGTAGTAAACTCTTAATAGTCCGCCAGGTGTACGAATTGCACGTCTTTACTATTTAACAGACAGACAGAGAGACATATAGTGCATTTGTATTGCGGCTGAACTCCATACGATTGCCTGCTCTAAGCTCTAACAATTATGCTGTTGAATATTTTGAAATTATTTGACTGGGCGCTGTTGCTGCCAAATTAGTTTTTAAAATGTATAATTTTCTGGAAATTGATAGGCAGTGAGTTCAGGGATTGATCCCAACACAAACACAGTGTGGGTGGAGCTTAGCCGGAGATAGGCAAAGCATAGCTAGATCTCTATTCCCCCACTTCCGAGCTAGCATTATATGACAATCCTCCGCCCATTTCTAGCTACGCTAAGTAAGCTCCACCCACTTTCCACTCTGTTGTGTGTTTGATTTGATTTCACCCAATTTTGCAGTTGCGTAACGGACCCGCGTCATTTTATGGGGACGTCCGCAAACAAGTGTCGTATTTGATTAAGACGTCAGATTGATCAGATACTTCATTCACAGTGGCGTAGCCACGGGGAGAGAGGTGAGGTGATTTCCCCCACCCCTCCCCAATTCCCATCCTTGTCAAGTTTGTGAAAACTCTAAATATGCAACAAAAATGGGGGTGGTGTGGGGTGGTGGCGTGGGGATGCGGTGTTGGGGAGGGGTGGGGGAGGGGTGGGGAGTGGGGTGGGTGGTATTTAAATATTTAGTTGTACATGTTTATAACATAGAAGCCTCTGAAAATATTAAATTCCCCAATTTCCCACGTACCTATACATAGTTTATTGTGAACGAATATTTTTAGTTTTACAAGTTAACAATATGTGATTGTGACAAGAAATGGTCTCTCAGAGAATGTAATTTTAACAAATTCCGGGGATGAGACACCCCATATCCCTTTCACAGTGGGAGGGGCGGGGGAGGGGGGACACCCCCTCTTTTTCTGAACTGCGCTGCGGTATTCTTATACAACGATTGCCGGTAAAGTTATTCGTAGTAAAACGAACGAATATTTTAGGTAAACCCTTTATATTGGTGACCAACGTGATTAGCTTAACTGGAAGAAATTAAACAGACGTCTTGAGCTTGTCCTGAAGATTGTCGCTAAACTAATAGTGGCTTGTAGAAGATGCGGATACTGGATAGTTTATTATCCGAGGCAGCCGATCACAATCGTCAGAAACTAGTCTTCAGGAACATCATGAATTATTTATTTAACCTCATCACGCCGTGTGCAGCAGACGATCACGCTGTGTGTAGCAGATGATCTTTATTATACGTTGTATCGCGTAACATGTTTATTAGGCTGAAACAATTTGACTGAAAGGTGTTACTATCTATCGCAGGAACAGATTTCAGTCAAACTGTTTTCAACATATTTAGCAGTTATCATATTGAGGTTTATAGAGAACATAGCTGTGCTAATAAAACTTGGTATCTTCATTATGGTAATTCACGGTAATGACCAGTTAATGGAGCATCCACTCTTCCTTATAGTGGATACTTCAGTAAAGGAATCCATTTGTAACTAAGCTTCGGCCACTTTTTGTGCGCGTTAGAATCAATTTTTATACGTTGAATCCCGAATTGCCTGAATCCCCAACCCCCATTTCAAAGTAGCTATACAGGTACGCTATTGAATATGTTGAAACTGAGTTGACTGGGTGATGTTGCTGCCAATGGCAGCAACAGCACCCAATCAAATTGGTTTCAAATTAGTCAGCAGAATGCTTATTAAATAGTCAATTCATCAAAGACATACAATACCTACATTTGACCGACTTTTCAATGTTCATGACGGAACTAGATACGTCATAATGATTGTGACGTCAGCCTACAAGTGACGTATTGGCTTATGGCGTCATAGACTTGAGTAACAGATCGCATCCATCCATTGATATGATTTAATGGCCACATGTTCCGCAATTACAATTCCAGCTAGATGGCAACTGTTCGTGTGTGGAGATTTCAACTCCAAGCTGGGTAACTCGGAATTGAGGACAAAAGTTCAGGACTTGGCATATGCATGGGAGCGTATAAAGAGGTCACACTTAGCTTCAATGGCCTATTTGCCACATATACGGCTTTGAAACACCCATGTCGTCACCGGACAACATGGACCAGACACATTGCTGATCGCAAAGTCTCAAAAGGCGTCTTCAACCAAATAGACTTCATACTATGCAAGACAAAAGCAAACCCTCTGCTTCGGAATGCCCGTTCCTATGGAGGCACAGACCTCAATTCTGACCATAAGCCAGGCATTACACGCCTTCAGATAAACCATCTCTAACTAATGTATAAATGCCATACCAGGCAAGAGCGTAGAGTCACCTACAATCTACCCAAGCTCATCAGCGCCACGGACACTCAAATGTCATACAAAAAGGCCCTCGGGCAGCAGATAACTAACATCGACCTCAGTTCCGATTCCAACGAAGCCCTAACCAAAATACTGAAATCTAAGGAATCATCAGCTACCAACACCATAGATGTTCTTAAAAGCAACCGAACCAGGTATACTGACGCCCCTCTAGTAGTAAAACTGTCAGCAGAGCAGAAAGCAGTACGGCTGTGCTTCTATCAAAGTGGCCAAAGTGAAGACCGCACTAAACTACACCGGGAATGCAATGACATTATGTGCCACTTTAGTGAATGCTTGAAAGATCTTGCTATTCAACAAGCAGACTTCCTAGCAGATGAAATCACTGCCATGGATGGCTGTCACAAGATGTTTCGAGAAGCCCGAGCCCTGAAAGCTACTAACTATCCACCATGGCCACTCACTTTACACAACTCTGAAAGACACTTTATCGTGACTGACCAGGGCAAAGCCGAGACGGTCCGAGAATGGTTCGAGGAACAGTTCACTGACAACGATGATGAGCCCTTGCACCAGTTCTCAGAAGACCCCAGGCCATTAATAACACCAATTAAAACAGCAGACGTTGAAAAGGCACTCAAAGCCCTAAAATGGACGTGCATCTGGACCTGATGGTATGAGCAATGAACTATTCAAATATACAAGTGACATTATCTCAAAATAGATCACGCACCTAATCAATTCAGCTTTTATGCACCACCTTCCCATCGACGCTGTAGCCCAAGGCACCCTTATCGCACTACCCAAGCCCAAGAAGCCACCTGGCGCCCCAATCCGTAGCCCGTTGTGCTCCTCAACAAAATACAGAAAATCCTTTCCAATGTTCCTCTATGCCGCATCTGAGACCCGATCGCTGACTTCACCGGATCATATCAGATGTGGCTTCAAGCGAGGACGCAGCTGCTCAGACATTGTATGGGCTCAACGCATGCTTGTGTCGGAAGTCATATCAAAACACTGATTTCCACAAAATGGGCATTGACATGGCATAAGCCTTCAGCGCAATTAAACGCTCAAAGATCATAGATGTACTCCGTTAGGTCAGTTGTAATGAAGATGGGCTAGGACTAGTGAGACTACTGCTTGCAGACGCCAAGCTGAGAGTATGAGCCAAGTCAGTGAAGTCTAGAGTTTGAGACATCAATCGGCTCCCCACAGCAAGATTGTCTATCTCCGGTGCTTTTCACCTGTTACCTTGCTGCTACATTGAAATCCGTGTGGGAAAGTTCCACAACCCCCCCGCCCCCCCCCACCCCCATGTGCCAATACTCAAAACTTCATAGACGAGGAAAAGGAACCCCTTGACGACCTTCTCCCAATAGCTCCAAGCAAACTAAAAATTGAGAATCTCTTTATGAATGAATCCAAAACAGGGGTCACACATTTATAACTATCTATAAAGCATGAAACTAAAGAAAATGACGATCCACTTCGTGGCGTGTGAACCATTAAGGAAAAGTAAAATCTTCGGCTCATTGCTTTGCAGTACTGCTGACATTGCTGCACGCTACATCATGGGGAACATAGCTTTACAGTCCTTCTGGAAGGTATGGGTTTGTAGATCAAAGATGCCCTTGATAAAAAGGCTACGTTTATACAATGTAACCTGCGTATCAGTGATGCTGCATAACTGTAACAGCTGGGCAGCTCCAAAGGCAGCTCTAGACAAACTCGATGCATGTTACCGCAAACACCTACATGCCATCACTGGACACCGATGGCCAGACTGCATAATGCCCAACGATGCACTATACATGATGTGTAATACGTCGCCGCTGTCCGTAAAAGTCGCCAAGCAAAGATGGTCCATGTTTGGCCATGTGCTAAGGATGCTAGAAGAGTCACCAGCACAGAGAGCCTTAGAATTCTCCCTACTCAGAGCCAGCAATTACAAAGCCAGGAGAGGACGTCATGGCATAAATCTGTTAAGCGTGCTACGAGGTGACAACAAGAAAGCAGGACTTGGTACCCTTAAGTCAAGAATCGACCTGGGGAAGCTATGAATTTCGGCTGAGGACAAGACTCGGTGGGAAAATGCGAAGAATGACTGATTGCAGCTCTAGGATGTTTCTACTACTGCAGCCGCAGAATACAGTAATCATAAATTATAAAATGTCAGTTGTAATCACATAAAAATGAAGAAATAGTTAGTTTCTTTCATTGAAAAAAATGAGGAGCATGTTTTTTGGCTTTCCGAATTGTCGTCTGTAGACTGGTTAATTGTGTCGGTGTTTGTCGTCGTCGTCGTCGTCGTCGTCGTCGTCGTCGTCGTCGTCGTCGTCGTCGTCGTCGTCATTGTCGTCGTCGTCGTCGTCGTCGTTGTCGCTGTTGTAGACCTCTGTAGAGTAGAATAAGGCGGTTTTGTTTCCTTCTGTTTATCAATGGTGTGGGTTTTAGGTTTTCCATTATATTTGTCACAGAGCAGTCAACCACCTCCTTAGAGACGTGCGGGTCTGGTCGGGCATTCCCCACACCATGTTGTTGTTGTTGTTGTTGTTGTTGTTGTGTGTTCGGGCCACTCGCAGAAGGGGGCACGCCTGGCATCTGCTGGGCGAGGGAGGTGTTTGCAGATGGTTGTGATGCATGGCATCCCAGAAGCATGCGCAAAAGGTGGAAAGCCCCGTAGGTGGCTCTTTTACTTCATCTGGTTTGATCTTTGCAACCTGTGTCTAAGGTAGGCTATTCTCTCTCGGGGTGCTAATGTGCCAAAGAGCGGGGAATAGGTGAGAGAGAGAGAGAGAGAGAGAGAGAGAGAGAGAGAGAGAGAGAGAGAGAGAGAGAGAGAGAGAGAGAGAGAGAGAGAGAGAGAGGGGAGAGAGAGGGAGGGAGGGAGCGAGAGAGAGAGAGAGGGAGAGAGAGAGAGAGGGAGGGAGGGAGGGAGAGAGAGAGAGAATAGAATTTAATGGTGGGGATCCCGCGCGAGGCAGTGGTTTAAGAAAGTGAACTGCTTCACAGCTATGGTCTCTGGTCGGCCTTGAAAGGATGCTATCGGTTAGGTTATGCCAGATCCTCTACCCTCACAGAGTCGGGCAAATCTTCCCCTCGGAAATGGAAGATTGCCTTGAGCGGCATCAAGAAAGACCTGAGAGAGTCCAAGGACAAGGTCTCTAAGTTTCGGACTCTGCTACCGACTCGTGTAACTAAAATGAAAGCGTTTAGGGAATCTCTTTCCAGCCTAGGCGCCACAGCAGTCTAATGCGACGGCTGCCTTAGAATGGCGTGGTCCGATTCAAAAAGGATTTCGGGACTTGATGTTACTGTTTGATCGCTAAATCTAGAGTGATACCTGCAGAATCAGGTACTTACTTCTTAGCCAGATCCGACTCAATGTTAGCCAGATCGCCGACAATGGTCAAAACAGAATGGGGCAGGGTGGGGGGGGGGGGGGGGGGAGTGCTCGCTAATCGATGGACAAGATGATGCCACAGTGAAATTTCTTCTGGGAGGGGGGGAGGCACCTAAAGCTCGCTAGTGGCTGTTACGAAATGTTAAGCAGCAAACGTCTTCTCTAAGAGAAAGTGGAAGGGGGTCGTTGGACCGGCAAAAACCTAAGTGTGTGAAAAAGCGCAATGCATGAAGAGAGTACGCCGTGCGGAGTGGTTTCAGTGGCACGAATGAGTAGTAGCACTAAGATCGTTCACAGCGGGCACATGTAAGTGGTACTCGAGAAAGAGTGGGAAAAGGCGAGCTGAAGAACGTGTCGGACCGGAGACTCAGCCTTCCTTAACCCACAATTGTGCGTTGATCAAGTATGGCTACCTGGCTACGAACGCAATGGCATCACGCGAACGTGGCCATGTCTTGCCTTATGAGAAACTATGTCTAATACGAGGGTATTCCCAGCGGCTCGGCGCAAGCATAGAAGAAGTAAATCGTCCCTTTAACTTTTCTCCGATTGTGCGTTCTGTTCGTATTGCCATCTATCGGGGTAACTACAGTACGGCCTGACAGGTGGAATTTACTGGTATTGTGTTGGCTACGCCTTCCCGTTACCAGACCACAATATAATGTTATTTACGACCTATACTGTACCGTTCACTAGGATTTAAAAATCACGTTTATAACTACGCTTAAGCAAAATCGAATATCGCTTAAGCGATAATAATTATGCTTAAGCGAAATTCGAATTTCGCATAAGTGTTAATAATTACGCTTAATGCTACGGTCAGACCAAATACGTTGCTTTGATCACTGCGTTCAGCATGCGTCAACGCATGGCATTTCTATTTCATCGCAGACAGGGTAACGGTCACACCAACTATGTATATATCCACCTAAAGGAATGCGTCCTTAAACTAAAGGTTATGTCTCGTATCGTTTTAAAACCACACTTTCACATTATTGTAGCCTTAATTTATTCAGCTATAATGATGGATGTAGTAAAGGTAATTATGCATGAATGTGAAAGATGACCTGGCGAAGCTGTGATGACTACGTACATGCTATTAGCTATTCAGCCGACACGTAAAGAATTCTGGGTTCATCTAATCCTAAAGGAGAAGAAGGAGTTGGGGGGGGGGGGGGTTGTAAATTTAGTGAGAGATCTAAACGAACACCACGACAGATTTAAAGCGTATTTTAGAATCACCAGAGGCCAGCTTAATGTTGTCCTAATTTACATACAAGTGCATATTTCAAAACAAAATACTAAGTATATAGAATCCATATGTGCAGAAGAAATACCTGCTATCTGATTGAGG